>JAIUCV010000036.1:1338519-1667032 GCA_026724425.1 Erythrophleum ivorense | reverse complement strand
GAAGATTAGGTGCCACTTGTGCAGATTAGCTTTGTAGTTATGCTAGAGGAGTCCTGCTTCTTGGTTTGATCGATCAAGCACATAGGAACTTCATATTTCGTGCATTAAGGAATTTGCTTCATAGTTACACTCTCTTAGGGTATTATTCGGCCATACACCCTTGAAGTGGGAAATTGGCATTGTGTAATTCTTATAATCAATTTAACTGGCTTCTCTAATATATATAATTATCATCTTTTCTAATTCTCCATTTTATGAATCTTAATTAATTCATTTTATCTCTAATAAAATTAACATTTTACTATTTATGTATTTACATAATTAAATTTTATCTCATAATTTCTTCTTCTTGGCCCAAATGCGAATTTTCTAAATTAATGAAAATTTACTTGTTGGAAATATTAGATTAAGGTAAATCTTAATTTAAATGCTAAAATTCCTATCTCTTAATTTTCTTTGTTCTTTGGAATTAAAAATTTATTTTTCAAATTCTTAATTTTTGCTAGTAATTTAGATAAGAGAAATTGGGGTTGTGACATAGAAGCATCGAGGAGGCCAGAATCAAGATAGTAGACTAATGTGCTCAATGTGAAAGCCCACTGTTCCAGTTCTATAGTGCAAGTGAAGTGAGAAACTCCACAGGATTTTTTTTATAAATGACTTTGCACATTGGTAAAGTTGAGACAAAACAGTACTAATAACTCGAAAATAAATCCCTAATTCATGCAATCAACTAAACAGAGGAGATTGTCTTCATGTTCATATAATAAATTCATACCCACAGCAACCCCAAAAAATAAAGGAAAAATAAAAAAAATAAAATCTAATATGTAAACTATCTTCCTGAATAAGATGGAAGTATTACACAGCATTCCATTCTCCTTTTTCAGCAATAACCTCACTCTCCCGCATTGCATGAAATCCCACAAGTAATCCTTGTCTATCTGTGATTGTGAAGGAAAGTAATATAATCACACTTCCACTAGTCCAGTAGCAAGCAAAGACACAAAAGCATTGGAGAAAAAGTAAAGGGACAATCCGAACTTAATAACGATACTCCAAATCATATAATAAACCTCAATTGCAAATGGAAGTTTAGGATAGCTGCAACAATCACCAATTTCAGCACAAGTAGGATTTTCACTTGCTTTTCTCCGTCCAATTCACCTTCCTTCAGCTACGGTCTTTTTTGAATTTATGAAAATAGGGTACAACATAATCCACCTCTCTAGATTGGTGGTTCTCTATCCATATTCATGATAGAAATACGTCAAGACTAGGATTTAGTGCATATTTGAAAAAACTTCCTCATTCCTCAAACCACATTTTGTACAAAGCAACAATATGTTGCTTCTGCAAAATCATGGTCAACAAACATAGTTTTAACCTCCCAAACACATATCCAAACACACTATTAGATGCCTAAGATATACCCAGTTATATCTTTTGCAAAGAAATCTGTAAAAGTCGATCATAAATTGTAACAACCTTTCTTCTCCTTCCTGATTGCCAATAAATAAATTTGAATAAAGACAGGTTCCTGATGCGATGCTTGAAAGGAAAATGGGCCTTAAAGATCAAGAACCAATAACACTTAAAACAAAGTGATAGACAAAATGGACGCAGAAAAGGATTCGCGTTTCCAGGTGAAAAGATGAATTAAATGAAGCTCTCAGACACCGATCCATCGATTGGTGACAGTGAGGGATGAGACGAGGGAAGAGAAGAACTTGTTACCTCAACGCTGCTCCTGGCGGCGGTTGGTCAATTGGTGGCGTATTCGACAATGGCGATTTTGGGCATGCGTTGCGTTGTGTTTATTGTTCAGTCGATTTGATGGTTGCAGTTGCATATATGTTACCTGGCTAACAAAGGGGACATAATACAAATATTTCAAAAGTTATATCATAAAATCAGAAAAATTTATGTTGACTTTATAGAGTTAGTAGAAAACTAAGTTAATTAAGCATTAATTTAATTTTAATTGCAGTTGTCCTTACATGACACCTAAAATTTTATTAAGAGTAATTAGGAGAAATTATGGAATTATTAAGGAAAATTTAGGAAAATATGAAAAATAAAATTTTTTAAAGAAATGAATTTTTGTGCATTTTGAGGAATAATAATTATTGGCCATGAGTAAAAATGGATTAATTCTGATTATGGGATTAAGTAAGAAACTTAATTAAGTGAAAGTAAAAATTTGATATTTGGGCCTTATGATTAATTTATATGTGTTAGGAACCATTTTTAGAAATTCAACTTCTTTGTAATTTGACCTAACTCAATTAAACTCATCCAACCTCCCCCTAACACTAGGGGAAATGGAGTTAAATGGATAATGGGCTTTTAGGTTAGCTCATATTACTTTAAAACCCTAAGAAAAACCAATTGCCATTTATTTTTGGCGTCGAAAACTAAAGGGTTCTATAGAGCAAGGAGAGCATTTTCACATTTTTGGGTGGAGGCTAAGGTTTTTCAACTCCTTGCCCCCATTTTGCACTTCTAAAGGAAGATTTAGCTAAGATAATCTATATAAAACTTATTCTCCTCATTCTCCTCATTCTCCTCTATATTTTGGTCCAATTAGTTTCTAATTTGGTAGATTTTTGCCTCATCACAAATATGAAGTTTGATATTTTGGTGGTTTCTAACTTGATTTTCAAAAGTTATGGGCTAAAGGGGTTATTGGATAAGTATCTTTTCTTTATTTTGATATATTTTATGTTAGTTATTAGCCATAATAGTTGGCTTTTATTATGGGCTTTGATTTTGTACAAAAACGTCAAGGAATTAGATGAGACATAAAGGTTTCTATTGTAGGAAGACCAAAGTTTGAATTTGAGACTTATTAGGGGCTAGGTAAGTGATTCCTAGGTAGCTTGTAATGATTAATTCCATGGGTGTCTGATTTATGTTGTGATTAGTGATTAACAATATATTTTGATTTAATCTAGACCTTTAGAGTATTAGGAATCAATCTTGACTTTTAAGAAGTTGGCATAAAAAGTGAGATAACCAGGTAATTCATTTTAATTCTATGCATAAGCCTTATAATTGCTGCACTTATATGATTTTTTGTGTTAATGATTGGTTGGTTATTTATTTGTATTTGGATCATGATCATGTCCTTGGTAGAGCTATGATTATACTATTACCCTTGCATTGTACTTTGATGAAGCATTGAGTGATGATCAAACTTTAGAATGCACTAAGTCGTACGCATGCTTAATAAGGAGTTGGTACTATGGATAGGCCTTTCCCTATGTTATTGGCTATTAACATGTTGTATGCGATTACTAGTATAGAACAGTAGTCACTAGTAGGCCAACTCGTTTATTTGCTGATTGTACTGATATATCTATTTTTCACTTACTCATGATGCATTTATGTTGGTTAATGTGTATATGTATATGGAATTTCTCTTATTACTAAAATTCATGTCTCACCCCTTTTTATGGGTTTACCATTTTAGGTAAAGGATCTTCAATTAAGGAAAAGGGGAAGCAACTAGATGAACAATCTTAACTTAAGACCTTATGTGGGATTTTTTGCACTTGGATACATTTATAATTAGTATAGTTACTATTCTTTTGTAATCAGTTTTGTATGGCATCATGTTGCATCTATTTTTGCCAAGTGTAAGTATTTTGACACTTTTGTAACTAATGGATTAATCATTAGTAGCTTAGGTCTAACTTATATGAAGTTTGGTGTAATTACTCGATACTGAACAAATATGCATATTTATGAATGTATGGAACATGTTATGTATTTCCTAGAACATGGTTAGGTAATTCATCAAATGTTTGGTTGGAATCTAATTATGTGAAACTTTTGCTGTCATATATTTTGTTTATGTGGATTTGTCATGCACCTAATTTGCATTTAAGGTTTTGGTGGCATCTTGAGGACAGAAACTTGTTTAATTAGTCTACTAGAGCTTATTCAAGTGTTTTGGTAGCCCTAGGTGGTGTTAGGTGTGTTTTGGATTTTAGTTTGAGCTGATAAACCTCTTTTATTGTCAGAGTGGGGTGTGAATTGATATAGGATAAAGGATAGCTTAATTGTAAATAGTCTTTGAGAGTTCATGATTGTATTAAATTAATTACTTGGATGTAAGGTGGGATATAAGCCTTAGAAGGGTGGTATTTTAGTCCCATATTGGTATTAGAATAGATCTTAGAGGGAATGGGAACATGTATAAAAGAGTTTAGGACTAGAGAGGAGTTGAGCAGCTAAAAATATTCAAGTTGCACTGCATTGTGGAGTAGGTCATTTGAGCTGTAGCGCAACCTGAAGGAAATCCAAGGGGAGCACTCCAAAGAGTAGTCTTGTAGCGTGAGAGGGGCTTGTCGTGGCAAAAATTAGGAAAAATGAAATTAATGCTTAAGAGGCACATCTCGTTGTGGCACAAAGGTTTTGAGTCATTGCAAAAATCGTGAATTTTTGCCCAGTAAAGTTACAATAGGCAAGCTTGCTGTGGCACGAGATAGCAACATGAAGCCTAGGGGGAAGCCTCATCGCGACAAGGGGAGCTTAAGTCGCGGTGAGGAATGAGAATTTTACGCCTTCTAGTTCTAATAGCAAGTTAAGTCACAGCTTGGATCCTTCAGGTCATGGGTAAGTCTTAAATTTTAGTTTTTAAATTATAGAAATCAACTTGGCCATGACCATACTTTCCCTAGTCACGTCCAAAGTTTCCAAACCCCTATTTTAGTTTAAAAGTTTTGGTTTTCTCTATAATAATGATATATGTGGCCTCAGAAACAAACATAAATGAGTTGTATGCCTCTTTAAGTGACTAGGGCTGAAATAAAAGTCTGGTATAAGGATTTATTTAACTTTACATATGAATTCTCTTGTTCCTCTAAGTGGTGATTGGGATTGATTAAAAATGTTCAAATTCCTCCACATTTTCTTCCTTAAATGATTTATTAATGACATTTAGCCTTGGTTATAAAAAAATGACTTTGATCTTTAGTAACAGTGATTAAGAACTAATTTATAATTAATTAACATGATTAATAGTTAAGATTGTTACACCTACATTGGTCATGTTTCAGATTAAAATTAATAATAATAATAATAATAATATTATTATTATTGTTTAATTATATTAAAGAGTTTGAACCTTTTGCCTTGTCTATATTCTTGCTTTATTATGAATTATCCCCAAATGACAAATTAAAATTAGAGTAAATTATACCTTCTTAATTAAATTTTGATAAAATTACATAAACCTCTCATTTATTTTTAAAATATAAATAACTTTTTTTTAAATTTTACTAAAATTACACAACTTTAGTTGAAAATAGTATAATTTTAACAAAACTCAGAAGTATATGTATGTGTAATTTACTTTTTGTTTAAAGAACTATTTAAGTGTATTTTAAAAATAGAGGAGAAACCTATATAATTTTAATAAAATATAAAAGAAGTCTGTATAGTTTATTTCTAAAATTATTTTTTGGATTTGTAGTTTAAAACTTTTGGACAATTCGCTTCTTTTGTGGTAGTAAAAGAAAACACACCATCTATTAATGCCATCTATTGCCGTAGCTTTTCAAAACCTTTGTCTATCTATGTTTAAATTAACCAAATATAAAACAAGTAATTTTATAAAATTTAGAGTATATTATATTCATTTTCTTTAACTTATGTCTTGATTATATAATTTTCTCATTTATTATAAAAATTAATATTAAATATAAAAAATATACTGCACTTTAATTCAATTTTATAGTGTTTTATTAAACTAATAATCTCCGTTAACCTTTACACATATTTGGTGCTTTTTTTTGGATAAAAATTAACAGATTGATGACAAATGGCAATGTGAAGAGATGGGGTGCATCTATTTTTATGTTTTTCTTATCTTCTTTTGTTATTTTGTTGACCTTTGTTGTTATTATTGGATTGAAAAGATAACTTGTTAAGCATCTTTTAAGAAATATTTTTTAAAATATTCATTGGCATATTTTGAAAAGGAAAAGGGGAAGGAGTAATTTAGATTTGTGTAATTTACCTTAATATTTATATATGTAATCTTGTGAATATATTGAAGCAGAGAATAAAAGTTTATTCCTCGAGGAGATAGCAATCCCCATTAAACAAAGAATAATAGGTATAGATCTTTCTTAAAAAATTTGTAGAACCTTTTTGCTTGTAGTCATGCTCAAAGCAGAGAATGGATTCCTGTTCCCTTGAACCAACAACAATCGTCCTCAAGGAAAGCATAAGAAAGCAAGTGCTTCTTTATCCATATAAATAATGACTACTGTCATACGGGCCTTGTCACAGGAAACATTCGAGCTTTCTAATCTTGTTGCTATAGCTTGTTCAATTACCATGGATGTCCAAGATGGTCTCTCTCTCTCTCTCTTAGTTCCTATTTATGAGTACGTTTGCATGTGTGTCTGAAACAAAAGATTCAAGCCTTTTTTTCCCTTAATTTTGTGTTTACTTCTTATATGCAGGCATTTCACGATTTGAATCAGACACTCCACCTGCTCATTACCTATTGAAAATCCAGTCATTTTCACTTCTCACAAAGAATTCAATAGAGAGATATGAATCAGGGGAATTTGAAGCCGCAGGCTACAAGTGGTATGAATTATTCTGCATAATAATAAGATTCATGATATCAGTTACAGGATGATATGTAGAGAATGATGCATCTTAGACTCTTTGTAACCACAATACAATGATAATGTTAATTTTCCATAAAAAACGCATGCGCTTACAGGAAATTGGTTCTGTATCCAAGTGGAAACAAGAGCAAGAATGTGAATGACCATATTTCATTATACTTAGAGTTGCAAGGGGCAAGTTCATTTCCCTTTTGTTGGGAAATCCATGTCAAAATTCGGTTCTTTTTGCTTGATCAGAACAAGGACAACTACTTGGTGGTGGATGGTATTTCTTCCTTCTGTTGTTTCCTTTTCTTTCTTTTATCATAAACATGGTGGAATGTGCTACAAATCCTTCCCTCCAAAATGATCTTTTATTTTTGGACACTGCATTTGATAAATGGCTTAGGAACGGAAAGGAGATTTTACAAAAGGAAGGTTCAAAGGGGATATGATGAATTTATTCCCCTCAAAACCTTCAATGATGGCTCTAATGGATATCTTTTAGATGATACGTGTGAATTTGGAGTAGAAGTATTTGTTTGCAGAGAAAGGATCCCTGAGAAAGGAGAGTCTTTAGTAATGATAAAGAATGCCTTTCCATACAAGCATACTTGGCAGATTAACAAGTTCTCAGAGTTGAAGGCTGAATGTTATGACTCACAACCGTTCAATGTTGGAAACTACGAGTGGTATACAAAATGAGCCGTATTCATATCTTATTTCCAGTTGAATACATAACTAATTTATAGTTATGTTTTTGAACTATTGATTTCAATGCAGGAAGATACAGCTCTATCCCAAAGGCAAAGACCCTGGATTGCCAAAATACCTTTCTCTGTACGTGGCCTTAGTTGACCCTAGAAATCTCCAACCTGGTTCCAAAATATACACAGAGATAACATTACGCATCCTTAACCATTATGAAGCTAGCTGGAGTCCAGTTAGGAAAGGTAAGGATTGCTTTTTTATGAAAAATTGATGGTATTGAACGCAGGCAATATTACTGGTAGTTTAAATCCAATAAAGGAGTAGAAATAGAATTGATTCAATAACCGTCAAGTTTTGTTCTCTTCTTGCAGCTAATTTTTGGTTCAGTGCCTCAAACCATCAACATGGTGTATCCAAATTTATGTTGCTCAGTACTTTCGTTAATCCATACATGTACTATCTGAAGAAGGACAACGGCTTCGTGGAAGCTGAGGTAACAGTCCTTGGAGTAGTTGATGCACTGACCTGAGCTTGTGCTGGACTTGGATGTATAAATTGGATGTATAAGTTTCTGTGTCTATATGTAAACTCAGTTCGAGTAACAATAAAGATGTTGGTTGCATGGTGATACTAGTTGATTAGTTGCTAAAGCAGCTTCTTAATCATGACAAAAATACACAAATTACATATACAAAAAAGAGTTAACGTCCAAATGACTAACTTAGCTAAATATTTTTTCACCGCTGTAACACATAGAAATCCATCATCCTGTTTGTAAGATTCGTAGATGGAGTCCTTTCGACTTGCTATAAATAAAAGTCGTAGATAAAATAGATTAGCAAAGTAAAATAAGAAAAGACAATTAACAATTGCAAGATTTGATGAATGGTACATTTACCAGTCTGAGGCAATGTGTTCTTCACAAAAATAAACAGAGCTTTTTCAGGAGTCCAACGTAGCTTCCTACTTGAAATGTGTATAAACTACCTAATAGACATATCTTGAGAAACCAAATATATCAAAAAAGTACAAGAAGAGATCATGCCCTTCAAGGCAATATAATGCTTAGATTTGTCAATCATCCAGCAGCTATTAGTTGTCTCTATTATCAGTTTTGACTTAGTCACTAGGTGCATTATCATTACAACAAATGAAAGGAATTCATGCAAATTAGAAAAACAGTTAACTACAAAAAGAACAGGCAAAAATCCACAAAAATCATCCAGAAAAGCGGAAAGGATGCTATCACCAACAATTTCAGATTATTCTATTAGTTTACAATATTCACAACTGAATTTAGACTTAAAACCATGACACTAAATCAGAAACTATATCTTCCTAAGGTATATGATTGAGACATGGAAATGTGCAAATGCAGATAAAGCATTGAAATAAACTCTTGGAGCTGCGCTGGAATATTTCTCAATGATGACCTGCAATGCGTCATATATACACAAAAAGTCGTGAACCCACAGAGTTACTCCCTTTAATATAAAATGGAAATGTCCATAGATTTGGTAGTCTCGTTTACGCCCTTCTGATAATTATTAAATATACAATGCCCATGAAAATTGAACAAAAACTGAACAAATTAAGCTAAATCTTACAAGAACTCAATCCGGGTATTTCATTATGATACTTTGTGATTCCTTCCATCGTTCATCTGCAGCGAAACGGTGAAACCAAGACAAATCAAATACATTATACAAGATAAAACTGCAGATATGACGAAAAAAACAAAAAAAGCCATAACGTTATAAACAAACCAAATGGAACTCCCGCTTGTAAATAATATTAAGCTTTCCCATTAATGCTTTGAGGTCCGAGAAAGATGGAAAATTGGAAATAAAAACTTTTGGGAAAAGAAAAAGATAAAAGTCGTGCTTGATAATCGGCAAGGAAATTTCGAGGGAAGAGGTATAATAACTGAAAGATGCTTTGACTGTGGAATCAATGGAATAGAATCATTTTCCATTAAAAAAGTTCGGTAATTCTTGTAACCAAAATACAAAGTTTAGTAATTCTGAAGACAACTCAATGTAAAAGATGTATTTAATGTTGAAAAATATAAAAAATCCTGAGACATCGATCTCTTTTTTTTTTCTTTCCCGTAAAGAGGAATTAAATTAACAAAACAAGGCCGAGACCCAAAGATTATATGTCTTGTTGTTATTTACTCTTTCGCGAGAAAAATAAAAAAATAAATTACTCTTCTTTTTTTTTTCTAGGAGATATTCATATTATTTGATCCTTATTTCTATTATAAAAATATAAATAGATATTTTTTAAAATAAAAAATTTGATCAAAATAACTTTAAGAATAATAATATTTTTAATTAAAAATATAATTTATTAATTGTTTTATAATCCTTACATTTATTAATATATATTTAATAGACATGTTATTATTAATATTAAATATTAATAAACATTATCTTTGTTAATCTTAAAAATTATTTTGTGACATATCATTTATTTTTTTAAAATATTTTATAATTTTTTAAATTAAAAAAGTTACTATTTTATGTTAATCACACATATTTTTAATATTTATTATATTATATAAGTAATAAATATAAAAATATTTAAATCAAAATATGTGTAATTATAATTTATCTTTTCTTAATGAGATAAGCGTACTATATCTTTTAATTTTAAGTTATGTGAGTGTATTTTTTAAAATAAAATGTTGTATAAATATCTCTTTAAAGAAATAATTTGTCCAAATAATAATGAAACTAGTATTTTTTTTTTTGGTGGAAAATAATGAAGCCATGAAAAGTTGGAGTGTTAGGTAAAAAAAAAAAGAAAAAATGTGACGGAAATGACCCCATATTCTTATTCCAATTCTTTTTCTCCTTTAGAATGATACAGAGGAGGCTCCTACCAAAAGATAACCTTTTTTTCACAATGGGTCTGTGGGTGTCACTTGGCCCATTTTGTCAGATAGTGAATTCTGTTAGTGACAATGAGTAGGCCATGCAAAAAGAATTTTAATGTCAACGAAAATATAAATAAAGATAAAAATAAAATAAAATTTAATAATTTAAATTATATTTAGTATGATATAAAAAGAAAAAAGAATTTTTTTATTGAAATATTTAGCTAAATAAAAATAATATAAAAATAAAAAAATTAATTAAAATATTTTAGGCATTAAAAAAATATTAAAATTTTAAAATTTTAAATTAAGATAAAAATACAGAACATATTTCATCAAACAAAACCTTCATTAAAATCTTCAGCCTTAGGTGCACCAAAGCTTTGTCCTTCATTCCCAGCAATTTATCGCCCCATTTCTTCGTCTAGGGCACAAAATTCGCGATTTACGACATCGGTATTAGAGTTAAGGCACAAAGTGGTTGTAGTATGCACCATGATTTTTTAATCAGACACAATAAAAGAAAAAACATTTGCAAAATGTAATAGAGTTATAATTATTTGTTACAGAGGTAATAAATAGTTGAATTCGAAATCTGGAATTCTGTATTCAATGTGAATCCGAATTCATTGTGTCTAAAGAGAAATTCTTCTGTGCTCCAAGTGCACCACATCAGCACAACTCTGACCAACCAAAATTTTACATATTAGCTTAGATGGGTCTCACCTTTTAAACCAATTCTTCCATCCATTCAGCCGATAACCCATCCCATCTTCCATTAGCACTATCTGATTTCATTTTTCGCTTTACTCTTCTCTCTCCCTCAACTGGAACCCGTCTGGCAACCTATCCCTTTTCTCTTCTATCTTGGAACCCTTTCTCTCTCGCTCAGTCACATATCCTTCTCTCCCACAACACACCATCGATGGAGTTCAAAATTCCACCGATGGATTTGACCCTGCCGGCGTATGATGGGAAGTCTCTCTCAAGAAACCACTTATCTCATCTCTCTCAAAGTCTGCATTTCAATGCAGAGTAACAGGGTCGAGTGCCATTTTTGGTGGAGGGTGGTTCGACGATGATCAAAAGGAGGAAGCAGATTGCTTGTTGCAATTGGCACTTCCTTTCTTTAGTTGATTTGTTTGATTTCCTTCCACCTAGGTTTCAATTTTGCTTCTTTTATTAGCTTTGACGATTGTTTGAACTTACAAATGAATTCAATGAATTTGATGAAACTCGTCCAAAAGCTAACAGAAGGAACATCAAGGATGGCGCACAAAGCCTCTGATCTGAGCTTGATTGGTAAAAAATGAAAGAGAGAAAGAATAGAGCCAAGGAGTTTCGTGAAGTAAAGAAGGTGATTTAATAGCTGATAATTTTAAATGTCATTCTAGTTTAATATATTTTAACTTCTGGCATTTGTTATTTGTGCATACCAAGGCTACTGATGCTGCCATAGTCGAAAAGAAGAAATGAGCTTTTCAGAAAGCTTGTATTGATCTTAAGGCTCCTTCAGAATTGGTGTTTTCTAATAGCGCTATTTTATTTTCTACTACCATGAAAAGGATCCAAAACTTGCAATGGTTAAACTCTTGACAATGCTGTTTGAGGTAGTGAAAATTTTCTTAAGCATTTACTTATTTAGAAAAGCTGTAGAAATAGATATATCAATCCAAGGCCAAAAGTTTATTGTGGAGAAACTTAGAATTGTTAGCATTTTTCAATTATCAAATAAAGAATGCATCCATATGGATTTAGAAACTCTATTGAAGACTGATGAAAATGTCAAATTGTTTAGGTATGTGGCACCCAGTATTATAACAGAGGATATCTCCTGGATGAGACTGATGTAGATGATGTTATGGTTGCTTTGGTCAACTATGCCAAAAGGGCATATATTGATTTTTCTCATTCATTCTTGTATACTTTTCCTTGTATTCTTTTAATTTTAGACACTGATGTTTGCATTCTAACTCTTGTGAAATCCTAGGCTGAAGTTGAAGATTCTCAAAATTCAAAAAAGAAAATTAAGACACTAATGTTGAACCTTGTATCATTCTGGCATACTTAGGTTCGTGAATGCCAACATGAGCCATTATTTAATCAGGTCTTGTTTGACAAATGCATGGACTATATTACAGTGGACACTTATGACAGTAACTTCTCGAAGGAAAGATTATGTTCAAGAATGGAATCTCTTATATGACCTTGCCAAAGACAAGAACGATTTGCTGGAAAAAAACACTTTGAGCTGATTCATGATGGAAGCATGTTTGAACTATTGGAAAAGCAACACTCTGCACAGAAAATGAAATGATTCAAGGAAGTGATTTAACTGTTGAATTTGTAAAATGACATTGAATTATATGATTGAATCAAGTCTGTATCATTGAATTTGTAAAATTCAATTTAGTTGTATCATTGACTAAGTACAATGTTTATTTGTAACATTGAATTAGTTTGTATTATTAGATTTATAATTAATAAGATTGCATCTTCTAATCTTGTTGATATTATTCCCTGGTCTTAAATTATGTTATGGCAGCTGTTAGTATAAATCATATTATGGTTCTGTGCAGAATCAGAACTTAGTTCTGGATTAAACCAGAACCAGTTTCCGGTTCAGTATAGAACCAGTTTTTGGTTTTGCACTAAACCAAGTCTGGTTCAGTGTAGATTCAAGGCAGAATTAGGTTCTGGTTTAGTGCAGAACTAGAACCTATATCTGGATTGAACTAGTACTATTTTTTATTGTTGCTAAGTTGTTAGAGTCCCTATTAAACAGAACCTGATTTTAGACTAAACCAGTGCCAATTTCTGGTTCTAGGATCCATTCTCTACAAAGAGAGTTTCATAGGCAAATTTTAAAGACAAATTTTAGAGAGTTTCAAAGATTTTTAGAACTAGTTTTAATCTTTTGCAAAATAATACATAAAGAAGATGGCCATACATAAAGTTGGCATTCTAATACACAAAATAATGTTCTGATATACAAAAAATGATATAGCCATATACAAAAAGGATGGCCATATACCTATCATTAAGCCATATACAAAAGAGATAGCCATATTCCTATCATTGATCCATATACAAAAGAGAGAGCCATACACCTATAATTGATCCATATAAAAAAGAGATGGCCATATTCTTGAGCCATATACAAAAAAATGACATCTCATGTTACACATCTATAACACTAGTGTATTTCAAACTCTAATCTTATGAACAAGCATTTGAAGGTCCCCCATTACCTGAACTTGGTTCCTATAAAAGCCATTGAAATAAGTTAGAGAATAATCCTTGTAATTTTAACTTATAGATAAAGAAGTAATCCTATCAACTTAATTAATATTAATATTTGAATTTTACCTGACTTAAAAAGTTGCCATTGTCCATCATGTGTAATGTGCTAGTCGTAGGAACAATAGGACTACTTGTTGGGCTCCAAGTGTCATAATAAAATTGTTGTGGGATCATAGAATAACATGGGTGAATAAATTAAGTGGAACCAACCTAGAACATTAAACACAATTAGACCAAATAGATTCACATAAACATAAACATTCATTATCATATTTAGAGATTTTATAACTACACATGGACCTATAAGTGGATATGCATAACCATATGTTTGTGAAATGGAAATAGGACTTGGTGTAGTTGTAGCAACATGATCCACTTTTTATTGTTTTCCTATAAAAGAATTTGATATTACAAAAAGATCATTGTGATAGATAAAAGTAAATGCCTAAAAAAAATTATTCCTTACTTGATTTTTTTTTTTGCTTTTCAAAGTGGCTTTTCCTTCTACCATTAGACTTCCCTTTTGTCTTTGCTTTATGAGGGTCAAGAATTTGTCCTACTTCTTCAACTTGATCTTTTTCAGTAGAACAAATCTCTTTTTCTTGTTCAACAGTGGTACTTGCAATCAAGGTCAATTTATGTAGACAATCTTGAACTTGTTGAGACCCATGTTTAATAACATTCCATATAAGATATTGAGTCTCCTTGTGATCTTGTGTCACCAACACAAGGTTATAAAAGGTATGCATAAGAGAATTGCGGTATACAATTTTTGGATCTTCACTAGTGCTACCATGCAATGCATTTTTTCCATCAACACCACATTCAATGAACTTTGCATTCTCGAACCACCATTTTAAGAAGTATTTGTTTGGTACTCTTGTTACACATTTGATGTTATAAACTCTCAATGCATGTGAACAAAGAATTCCCATTGACTTAAATTTTTTACAACTATAAGTAATATCTTCATTAGAGGAATCAAATTGCACAACCCATTTCTTTAAATCTTTTTCTTCCACCCACACCTCATAATGAAATATGTCTCCTTATCTTCTCACTTCTTGGAATAGGATCCCCACTCCATCCAAATACTCTTTCTCAAACATCTTGTAAATTTTATAAGTATAAACATTGGATGCATGAAGCAATGTGCCACTTCTCTTTATGGTACAAGAGGGAACATTTTGCCTATTGCGAAAATCTTCCTCAACCTTAGAATTTCTCCATCTTCCTACCATCTTTTCAAAAGATAGGAAAAATTATGTTAGGGTAGTTGTTTTAGTGGATATGTCACCCAAAACACGATTAATGCTCTCACTTCTTTGAGAAGCCTTGATACTTGTAGAGAATATATCTTTACCAAAAGTAGTTGACCATTTATGTCAAATTTTATACATGTTGTTTAGCCAACTATGTTCATAAAGGTTATATTCAGCAATCATTGTATCCTATGTGATTTGAAATTCTTCTTTTGAGTCACATCCATTTCATGCACTTTTGAAATAATGATTGAAACTCACGGTTAGAGTTAAGTGACCCTAAGTGAGAAAGAGCATTCTTTGATATATGCCATAAGCATAAATGGTGCCTAGTATTAGGAAGTACTTTTTGAATTACTTTAGTCATGATAGCGTCTTGATCAGTGACAATAGTTTTTGGGGCTTGGCTTTCCATTGATTATAAAAATTGACCGAACAACCATTCAAATGACTCAGTTGATTCATTCATTAAAAATGCACAACCAAACATTACATTTTGCCAATGATGATTTACCCCAACAAATGGTATACAAATTAATCATACTTATTTGTATGATAAGTAGTGTTAAAAATTTTCTACATTTGCAAAACAATCATAATCAACCCGTAATCTCCCATCCCTCTAAAAGACATTTGTCAAATGTAAGTTTTCGTCGAATTGCACACTATAATGAAACATAGGGTCTTTGGCTTGTTGGTTCTGTAGATGATTAACCAAACTTTGATCATCCCCACCTTCAATTAATTTACGCTTTTGGTTGTTGACATAATTATAGCAATTCTTTTTGAAAAATCCAATTTTATCAAAGCCATGAGTTTCTTCACCTAAATAACTCTACACATCTTTAGTTCTTATTCCAGCATTGACCATAGAACTAATAAGATCAACCTTAACAACAGGAATGTTCCTTGCAGAACACATTAAGTGTCTGTACTCTGGCTTTACAAGCTCATGATTATGCTTTGTTATCAATTTAATAATTTTCCACGCCCCATCTATTTCAACAGAAAATCTAACCATTGCTTGGCACTTTGTCCTTGTATTTAGTTTACTGAATGAGCTACCACTTCCTTTTTCAAAATCTTTGGATCCTTCCTTTGAGCACACATATTCGTTTATGCGAATTTTATTATTTCTAGCATAATAAGTTTGTTTCCATTTTCTTACAAAAATACCTAAGCAATACCCATACTCTGAATACAAGGCATACGCTTCATTTTCACTATTAACAACTTGCCTTAAGTAAATATCTTTACCCCCAGAACTTGTTTCCACACTTATAAATTTTTCTTTTTCAGTCGTGTCATGCCTTGTTTCCTTTATCACGTGTGAATCACCACCATCATCCATGTTGTAAGAAGCTACACTCTTCTTGTGGGATACTACATATATAGTAGTAACCATCAACATGACATTATAGAGATTCCAAAATTCAAGATTTCAAGTCATCCATCCCATTACGACAGTAAATTTAACTAACAAAAAAATCTCAAAATTCATGGCCACCATCAATATTAATAGAATGACAACACACGATCAAGATTAATAAAATGACAACACACTAAATAAAATACATTGTAACAAGCATATCGAATGAAAGCTTCAACAAACTAAATTTTGCAAATAGTGCAATACAGGGGAAGACAACGTTGGGAAGAGACAAAGTTGGGAATGCAAAATTAATAGTCCATGGAACTTAAAAAAATGAAAATAAGGAAGACAAAATGCACTTGAGTATTATCAGCAGTTCAACGAGTTGAAGGAATTCAACATGTAGGGTGAAGACGAAGCTGGGAAGGGGAGCTCAGACACGGGTAAAAGAGCCAGAAAAAGACATTGTTGATTCATGAAAGAGGAGGCAGGGCAGAAGATGAAGCAACAAATAAGTTTCAAAAGCTATCGTATTTCATCCTGCAACTAGTATACAATCACTTCTGGGGTCGCGCTGTGGCAGGGTCATGCTATGGTGTGGTTGAATGTCGAGCAACTCGCCTTTGATCAGCAGATTATTCGGAACTTCGGACTCCTCTCTCCCTTTCGCAATGTTGGACTTGACCTCTCTATAATGCTGCACTCAATCTCTCATAGCCTATTTTCCATTGCTGCCTAAAGTCTTCGATGCTTGCAAGAGACTTAGTGGGAGAGAGAAGAGTAAAGCAAAAAATGAAATGCTGGATAGAGCTAATGGAAGACGGGATGGGTTACCAGCTGAATGGATGGAAGAATTGGTTTAAAAGGTGGGACCCATCTAAACTGATATGTAAAATTTTGGTTGGTCAGAGTTGTGCTGACGTGGTGCACTTGGAGCACAAAAGAATTTCTCGTGTCTAAATTCAGAGGCTAGCCCACATAGGCTAGCTTACATGCCACGTGACTGGTTAAGTCATTTGATCGATCATAAGGGAAATGATAAAAAAGAAGGTGATTGTGTTATCTAACACGTGGCAAAATATGATTAGCTGATGGAGATTTCAAAAAGTTGTGATTGGCAGAAAAAAAATTTATAGATGATGAAGCGACAAAATTATAGGATTACTCTCGCAACTTTTGCCTATAAATTTGCCCAAACCCTATGCTGAAAGGGATGACTTGCCTTCATTTTCTATGGCCAAAATTATTATTACTCTGTGAATTTTACTTTCTGTGAAATTTGTGAGTGAGGTGCTGCTATTGTTTTGAAGTGCTAGTGAAAAAGGAAGGGTTACAATTTGAAGGCGTATTTTTTATGAAAACATCAGGTACATCAAAATTTTTTTGTATCTGACATTTTTATTTTTCTTATAACTAAAATATGTATATTTTGAAATGTTTACAAAATAATAATGTTCACACAATTATTTGATATCACATGTTATAAAATATTGTTTGTTGTATGGTTAACATTGATTTTGTTTGTAGAAGAAATATTATAACATTTTGAAGGGAGAAACAAATGGAGGAAAAAAGAAACAAAAGAAATATTTGTTGTTTAAATGGAAAAATTTAACTATATATTAAGAATAGATGAGGAAATATTTTCATTTTAAATTGTGTAAATGATGTGGAAGTAAAAAACAAGCTAAGTAAAATAAAAAGGAGAAATTTGGAATTTGGAAGAAAAATTAAGGGAGAAAATTTTGGAAGAAATTATTTGTATTTAAAAAAAATTATGGGAAAAAAATGTGAAATAATTAAGGGGAAAAAGGCTAAAATTTCAAAGTATATATATTTGGAATAAAAAATATGAAAAATTAGAGAAAGGTAGAAATTTAAATGAGGAAAAAAAAGCATGTTATAGATAATAATTAAAATATGTTTTAGAAATGTGTTAGGAAATAATAGTTAAAGTAAGGTGAATGAGAGAAGATATGAAAGGTGAAGGCTAAAATAAGGAAGGTGAAAATTAAGGAAGTACTTAAGGTAAAAATTACGGAGAAAAAAATAAAGAAGGTTAGGAACTTTAGGGCATAGCAAAATGAAATATAATTAAAGTTAATTAGATAAAAAATAATGGGAAAAATGTGAAATAAGTAAGTGAAAAAAAAATAGAAAGAATTTAAAAAATATAGACATATTTATAATTATAAGGATTCTAAAAATTAGTGAAAGATGGTAATTTAAATGAGGAAAATATATATATATATATATATATATATTAGATAGTAATTCAAGGAATAGTAATTTAAAACATAGGAAAAAATATGTTTTAGGAATGTGAAAAAAATTAGTTAAAATAAGTAAAATGCGAAAAAAATGTTTAAAAAGTTGAAATAAAAAAAAGAGAACTTTCGAATTTGAAAAATGGGAAAAATGTGAAATGATTAAATAATGAAGTTAATTTATTTATATAGTTGTAAAATTTGGAGGAAAATTTTGTATTTTTTATTTATAGTAAAAGAAGTTAATTTATATAATGAAGTGAGTGAAATAATGAAATGTGTAAAAAAGGGGAAAAAATATTTTTACATTTTATTTATAGTTCATGAATGGGAAAAAATGTGAAATAATGAAATAATGAAATAATGAAGTTAGTTTATATAGTTGAGAAATAAGTACAAAATATCTTTTATCCATAGTAAAAGAAGTAAATTCATATAGTTAGTAAAGAAATATATTTTATATTAACAATTGGGAAAATTATGGTGGAATAAATAAATATATATAGTTGGAAAATATTTGGGAAATGTTTTTTATTTATAGTAAAAGAAATAAGTTGAAGGTAATCATGAGTAAAAAAATTATTTAAAGAAGGAAAAATTTGGAGGTTAATTATTTTTTAAAAAATTAAAAGGTAATTATTACAAATGCAAAAAGTAATTTAAATGAATATGTATGTATCGAATACATGTAAATTATGAATAATTAAAATTTAGAGAATTTTGAGATATTTAAATAAATAATTCAAAATGAACTAAAAAGTTTGTTATAAGTATAACTATTTAGAGTATGTTTATAATTAGAATATTTGAGGGGAAGAAAATTGCCAGGAGGAATAAGATTGGTTGCATTTATGCAAACGACAAGATTTATAAAAGTGCTTAGGATGTGACATTTTAGTGAATGTAGTTAAGGTGTATGTAAACATCTCAAGTATTGACCCACAATTGAGCATTGCATTTTAGTCAAACCTAATGAACGATATGTTGCCCTCACCTAATCCATTGTGTTAACCTTCTTAGTATACTCAACATTATCAAATTTTATCAATAGAAGGTAATTCACACCCAAGTTTCTCCCGCCCAACAATTGGCTTTTATAAACCTCCTTTTCCATTTAGTTCAAAAGAAAATATATTAGAAGACTTTAGAAATGAAGATAAATATGCCGCAAAACTTGATCCTGATTATGACAATGATGATAAAAATAATGACAGTGAAACTGATGATGATGATGATGATGCATTTGACAGTAAGGGTGATGATGATGATGCCTTTGAGGTTAAACCAGTGTCCTAATATGTTAAACTTACTGCTACATTCTTCCAACATGTTAATTTGGCCTTAGCAAGGGATGATAAATTTAAAAAGGTGGGAAATCCAATGCAAATGAACAATTAGGAGTTGTATGTTAGAATAAAGCATCCAAATCGAAAGGCATTACACCTTGTTGTGAAATTGTATTATGTGAGGGCATGCTACACTTTTAAAAGGTACTTGATGAGTAAAAAAGATGAAAAATGTCGGTGTGTGAATTATGGCAACAGCTTTAAATGGCGAGTTAGAGTATGTAAAAAAAAAAAGAGAAAGGGATCATTCTAGCAAATTACAAGATATGAGGGTTTACATACATGTTTGTCTACAACATTATCACAAGATCATTTAAAATTGGACTTTGACATTGTTTCATCATGTATCATTACAATGGTAATTGAGACACCTGATGTTCCAATTAGCTAAATCCTTGAGTAGATGAAGAGTTTGTTTGGATACATTATATCTTACAGAAAGACATGAAAAACAAAACATAAAACTATTGTTGTTGCTTTTGATAATTGGGAAAAATTATATGCCACATTGCTCAGGTGGATGGCTATGGTACAACATTTCATGCCTGGCTTATATGTTGAGTTTGTGATAAAATCATATTCTTAGAGAACTTCTACCAGTGAGCTATTTTTTGTGTTTAAGCACATATTTTAGGTATTTAAGCCCTATATAAATGCATTTGAGTACTTAAAACTGATGATTCAAGTTGATGGGACATTTCTGTATCACAAATATAAAGGAACATTGTTATGACAATGGCATAGAATAGTGACAAACATATTATCCCTCTTACTTTTGTTATTGTAGAAGGGGAGATACAATCAGTATGAATATGATTCCTATATAACTTATGCAGGTGAGTGGTGCTTGGACGATGTGATATTTGTTTGATATTAGATAAATATCAATTGATTTTATCTACCACTGCTACTCCACAGACTGGTTGGCAACAACCATATAGTTATCATATTTTCTGTTTTCGACATGTGGCAAGCAACTTCACACTCCTTATAGGTCATCCAATCTAAAGTAGAAGTTAAAAAATATTGGTATGTTTTTCTTCTCTACTTGATTGTATATGTCGTAAATGATTAGTAACTAATAGCAAAGTCATTGATTATGTTACATAGATTATGCATATGAGTGTTGGTATGTTGATGAGAAGCTGGTTGAGATAGCGACCATACAAGAAGAGGTAGCTAGGTGGATTGTAGAAATTCTCAAAGAACAATAGACCCGCGCATATGATGTGGAGGGCTGGCGATACAACCACATAACAATAAACCTAACAAAGTGTATGAATGGTATCTTAAAGGGAGTCAAGTCATTGCCTATATCAAGAATACTGAAGGCAATGTATTATCAAGTCAGTTAATATTTTATGCAACATTCTCAGTAGATCAATGCTTAGATGGTAGTGCGTTATAGACCTTGATAAAGAGGATGGCGATAAATGTTTAGCATTCTTATTTATGTGTTGTGTAGATATTTAACTAACATGCTACATTGTTTAAGGTCGACGAGTAGTATGACCAAATAAATCATAAATACAATCATTGCTGCAAGGTTTGTTTGATCAAGTGCATATATAATTGTGGTGAATTTCAAGCAGATAAGTACACATGCCAACATGCTCTGGTAGCATGTACAACAATACTCTTGAGCCATTTTAACTTATAAATCCCAAAATGCATACAACAATATGTTCCAACCTATTAGAGGATAAGAATATTGGCTGTAACTAACTGGTCCAAAGTTGGTCATTAATCTATCAATGCTCTATGAGCGAGGTTGACTTTGTTCGACTCATTATCGAAATGAAATAGATTTTAGGATATAACACCCTCATTTCTAGCTCATATCCATCATGCCATACATGCTCATATACATCTAGGAAGACTAAAGTAAGGTCTCCCTTCCTTAGATGCTTACACTTTCTTTATATTGTGGCATGGTTAAAATGCATTTTAGTGTCACATGGACCGAGTGAGCTCATTTTATGCATCCTCATATTTAATTGCACCATTAAAACTCATTTCAATCTCAAAAACAAGATTTAAACCCGTGGAAACTGAAAAGTGGTATGAATCATGCAAGCTCAATTTCGGCCATACTTGGCCTCATTTTTGGGCAGAGTTTGAAAATTCATAACTAAATACAGAAAAATAGAAAATATATGATCTTGGTCATTATAGAAATCTTAGGATGTCTAATTCATACTTAAAATATGTGTAAATCTTAAAATCTCACATATAATGCGTTTGACATGCAAAAAAATCTGTAGGTCGGAGGGGTTCCTGATACTGTCACAGTTTACTGATATGAACTTCAGAAATGTCTAACTAATTCCAAAAAAATCCAATGCTTGTAAAGAATATCACTATGGAAATATGTGGATGTTAACTAGAGAGAAAAAATATCTCCAGATCAGTTCATCAAACCAAACTCCTGAAAACCGATGGAATAGTACCTCGGGTCTGGTAAGATGACTGATGCTGGGCAGAACCTTTGAAAATGCATATCTTCCTCTCTAGACCTCCAAATGAGGTGATTCCAATTGTTACAAGTCATTGTAACTGTCTAGTTTCTGCCTATAAAATTTCGTAGCCATTGGACTACTTTTGCCCCTTGGATGATACAATTCTTCAATTGACCAAATGAACAATGTTTATGAAAATCCGAATTTCTGATACCAACTTTGAAAAATCATAGAAAATTCTACAGACCTCCAAATGACTTAACCTTTAGCTTCTCAAAAATCTCTAAACAATATCTAGTCACATGTCAAATTACAAGGCAAGAAGAGGTCATTTGGTTAGGTTTGGACATCATATGCAAAAGGGCCACTTCCTTGTGTTAAAAGAGGCTAATGGGGTCCAACTTTGGTTTTCCTACCTCTAAGGCTCTATGAGCACATAAGAAAACATCCATATGGGCTACCAAACATGGCTCAAGTGTCTAATGACCCAGACTTACAAAACTCACTTTCCCACACCAACACAAACACCATGTACATAGGCAAAAATCTTTACTATTTATTGCAAAACTTGCTACATCATTCACTATAAGCTCCATTCTCATACATATACATGATAAATACATTGAGTTCATCTATTTACAAATATTCATATGTGCTACATCATGTACATCATATCATTAGATTACATCTCTTAGTTTAACTACAAAATAGTAACAAAAGGCTCTTTTACAATTTCTTCATTAAACTCCCTAGCTTCAAGCTTGGTGGCTCCCATTTCTTGTCTCACTTGGTCCACCTAGCATGTTGGGATGGTGGAGAGGGGGAGTGAGATTCAAAGAATCTCAATAGCTCATCTCTCATTCAAACATACACACAAAGCATGCAAACAAGTCTCACAATGTATGCATGGGCATGTTAGCATATGAAATCATAAGAAAAGCATTTGCAACATCTGAGTTGGCCATACATAAAAAGAACATTTTCAACATGTGAGTAGGCCATACATAACATATAAAAGTTTGCCAAGTAAATGGATTAGCCTCACCCACTCACTTGTGGATTTTGGACTTACCTCACCCATTTTCTAAGAGGTTCTTAGACTCAACCCTTAATCTTTGGAAGTCAACCTCACTTTTGGGAGACTCTTTACTTTGTCTCAACCAACTTGAAGGTTTTTGGCTCATCCTCACCATGACTAGAGGGTTGTTGGCTTTTCCATACTCAAGCAAACCCAAACAATCACATAAAATATCATTGAAAGACATGAGGCATCATCATGCTAGCATACTTCTCATGATTCAAAATATACATACACACAAACAAGACAATGTAAGCACACATCTTATGCATGAGAGAAGGTGGAGAGAGCTACCTTATTGGCTATTCACAACTTCCCTTTTCAATTTATCTCCTCCCTTGTGGTTTTCACAATCACCTCTAAATGGGAGTGCTTCTCTTGAGCCTAACCACACAAGAAACATGGAATTACTCTCTTAACACTTTATTCATAAGTTAGGGATTTCTTTCTAGTAAACTCTACTAAGCATATAAGAGTTAGGGTTCTTTCTCTCACTAGAACTTCACCCATTATTCTTCTCTTTTCTTATATTTCTCAACTCATCACACTCTCTTGTAAAGGTTTCTTGCTCCCTCTAGGTCAGAACCAAAACCTTCTCACTCATCAACCCATGAAAAGGGAGCTTAGAAGGAGAGGATAAATCAAGAAGAAGGAGCATGAAGAGCTTTGAAGGTTCTTACCTTTCTTCCTTAGCTTCCCTTCCTTCTCTCTTGGTTCCTCCTTGTTTCTCTCTCTCTCAAGCTTTCTTTTCTGTGCTTGGACGAAGCTTAAGGCGGTTTAGAGAGAAAAGATGAGTTGGAGCTCTTTAAAACATCAAATTCTCTTTTTTTACGCTTTTCCAGACTAACCCTCGCTATAACGAGCCATAACCCTTGCTACGGCGAGCTAGTGTCAGTCCCAGACCCATGTTTTCGCTATGGCGAGCGCTACAGCGAGCTACGCCCTAGTTTTTGTATGGGATGCCTACACTCGCTATAGCTAGAAGCATTTTCGCTATAATGAGAAGGCACTATCGCTATAGCTAGACCATTTCTCGTTATAGCGAACAGGTACATTCGCTATAGCTAAGCTGTAGCTAGCAGACTTAGAAAATTTTCAACCCTTCAAAAATTTTCAGCTTTTCTTTTCTTTTTCTTTTTCCTTTCTTTCTTTCTTCTCTCTTTTTCCTGGTTGTTACATAGGGTCTCGGCACAATCAAGTAGATGCAACCTCTACAGACAAATTGGGCATGATCATGTCTCCTACCAGCATTACAATTATGCCTTTAGTAGTATATTAACAAAAGTTGTAAATGTGTATAAAGAAGTTATATTATTTATTCTTTGTAATTGTAAGTGTTTAAAAGCATGGTATGACATTTATGCTAGTAACTTTTAAAAGGATGATAGTTCATTATTTTATTTGTACATGTAAATTTTAAAGGAGTAATTATATATTATGTTATTTGAACATGTCCATTTTAAATGAATAATAGTACATTACGTTATTTTACCCATAGATATCGTAGCTGGAGTTGAACAACATAATCATTTGGGTCTAGAAGAAGACTCACTTCTATACATACAAAAGCGACATATATTGCAGGCCATCTAGGATGGCAAAGTAAGATAAATTGTTTATTGCTATTTTCTGTTTCATTTAATTACCTTGTTATGTGATTTATCCTTCTTTATAGGTCAATTGGATACTCAGCCCTCAATGAGTTCTGCAAAATGATTGTTTAGGTGATCTGCCACTAATCATTGTAGATTATCTGAGGTAATTTAGTTTTTTGGTGTTACACGAGTCGACCAATTCAAGTACGATACATCACTAGTCCACACATTAGTAGAACAGTGGACAATGCAATTGGGCTTACCAATTGAAGGGGACTCTATTATAAGCAAGATAGGTTTTAATTGACTGAAAGTGTGTCAGTGGCTTTTAGGAATTATACCACCAGCTAATCAGATTGATGGACAGTGACTTTCCATCACTTAGTTGGCATAAAACTTTGCACATTTACCGAATGACATAGAGAATGAGACAATGCATTAATTCACCCATGCCTATATATTTCGCATAATTAGGGGTTGGTTGATACCAAATAGATCTAGTTACAGAGTTTATTTAATGTAGCCACCCTTGTTGGATAACTTTGAGCAAGCTAGCTGTTTTAGCTAAGGATTAACAATACTAGTTTTTCTCTATTTTGAGCTTCGCAATGTCACATACAGGAATGATAGTGACATAGCTGGATGCTTGACACTGTTGCTTCTGTGGACATAGGATCGATTCCCTATGGCCATACCTAAGAGACCATCCACCCTTGACCCTCGTATTGAGGAATACCCTATACTTCCATATCTAGGTTTCAAACATAAAATAGTATTAAAATTTTTACATTTTTAATTTACCCATCTTGACTCTATTTATTACTCATTATTTGTTGAATGTGTTTGTTTATTGTAATAGATAAAAAAATGTTAGACAACTTCCTCGTCCCAGTGTCAAAGCCTTCCGACTATATAGAACTTTGTTAGATATAATGAGAGATGATGAGATGTGTACCTTATTTTAACTTATGATGTACATCATTTTTTGACTATTTAATAATTACTTACTATTTTGTCCTATGCCATCCACAGATTGTATGGCATCCATACCAGCCACAAGTAGTGCGAAAGTTGATTCCAAAGTACTATTTGACTTATATGAATATTTAGATTGCATAAGTGCCACTCATATATTTCTGAATTATAGAGTGGAACCATCCAAATCGCGTCTATGACAATCTGGTTGCCACTAGCTAATTCTTTAAGAGTCAGTCATATTGAACTCCCTTTATAATCTATAGTTTCGAGGAAGAATCTAAACTAGCTATGTATTTGAGTATAATATTTTTATCCAACGATGGTATGGATGACAAAATATTATATTTTAGTTCCCTATCATTGAGGAGCCATTTGACTGCATGTCTAAATATATGCGATAGTACTAACAACACACTTATTAATAGATTCAAAGATCAATTGCTACTATTGGATACGTGGTACAGTTTTCTATAATTTGTCACCTTTATCATCATTATTTTCTTAATTTATTGCATGTTGATATTTAACTTCTTATCTTTTTTTGTTTGTTAAGCTGATTTAGTAGAGAAGCTTTATAAGATGTACTTACAGGATCCTTTGCTCACAATTTTTTGTGATATTATCGGCAGAAACTCTAGCAATATACTACTTGCTGTTAGTGAACAGTAGTTTTCACTGTTGTCCTAGCCTACTAACTAAGCATTGGATCTACCTAGGCCTTAGATTCTAGCAACTCGTTTAAAAAAGAGATATCAAGGTTACTTGTCAATCTAATGACCTACTATTAGAAGAAATAGCTAGCAATAATAAGGGCTAATGCAACAGAACATTGGCATCGATATTTTCAATGTATCTTTGTACATTCCAACCCCAATATAGCAGAATATTGGCATGTTTGGTCTATCTTATTATATACCACCAAGCCAATTCAGTAACGTTGGTGGAGCAAGTCCCTTTTTTTTTACATATAGTCCTCACCTTTGTCTCCTTTTAAAACCCTTCAATAGATGTCTGGTTCTTTTAGATCATTCACAGAGCTTCTATTTGATACATCTATATTCAATACTACATACATTAGTTGCTCCTTTGAGTTTGGAGAATCGTTGCAATCAGGATTTATGACGCTACATGAACCAATTCCTCTAGTTTAATCCCCATTTTTAGATTTAAACATGAATCCCATAACACAGGAGTAATAAAAACTAGAAGAATCAGGGCAACAACGTCCATAGAGTAAAAGGAAAAAATCTTGTTGCAGTACGAAAAGTCATATATTATAAATATGTTTATAATATTTACATTGATATAATTTTCTATCAAATCTTACATAATTTCTTTATTTATTTATTGTTGTTTTCTATTTAATTTTTCTTTACATAAAAAATATTAAGCAAAATTTGAAAAAATACTAAATGAATATTAAGTTATTTCATTTAAATAAATATTAAGTTAATTTAATGAAACAAATATTTAATCAAGCAGATATTTAATTTAAAAAATTTAATAAAACAAATATTAAGTTATTTTAATAAAATCAATATTTAATAAAAATATTAAATAAATATTAAGTTATTTTATTAAAATAAAATATATAAAAATATTAAAAGGAATTTGGATTGAACTAATTCAGATTGAACTAATTCGAATTCCCCCTTTTGGAATATTAAAAAAAAAAGTGAATTTGGAGTGCGTGAGTTTGAATTGTATGTAATTCGAATCCCGCAATTCTAAAGTAGACTTGATTATGGGCCGACTCATAAAAAAGTTTGTAAATTTTTTAGGTCTAACCCAGTACTATTTGAATAGTACCACCCAACCCGTTTTTGAAATTTTTAAAATTTTTTATCTTTTTAAAAATTTTAAATATCAAATATATTTATTTTATTACTTGTTAGGCTTACGTTTTCTTATTTTAAATACTAAATAACTCAAAAAAATATTGCAAGAAATTTAAATAACTTGAAATATATATATATATATATATATAAGATAGTAAAACTTCTCAAAATAATAATTTTTCTAATAATATTGCTAATTAATAATTTATTTTATTTAAATTATAATTTATTCATAATAATATATTATGTAATAAGTTAGAGTAAAAAACATAATAATCATATATGTTATATAATTCTTTTTTACTTATATTTATAGTTATAAATAAATTTTTTAATGATATTATTTATTAACAATATATAAAAATAATAATTATAATACAGGCGAGTTCAGATTTGAGTTGAGATTTTAAAAAAATCTAAACTTGACTCATTTTATATTCGAGTTTTTTTAGAATTGATTCATTTTTTATTCATTTTTTTTTTTGAGTTCCTATCTATTTTTTTCGGGTTGAACCCATCAGACAAAACGGATTTTCTAACCCATTAGGTCTATTCCAAAGTCAAGCTTTTTATTGCTTTTTTGTCGTTACTTTTGCACCTATTCCCTTTCCGTAATTCCACACTTTCAATGTTATCTTTTGGTAGAGAAGCTGTACGTACTATCTTCCCTTCTTCCTTTGTCTAGTTCCCGCATTTTCCATAAATGTGTGGGATTGTTCAAAGTGAAAGGCATCTAAAGAGATTGTAGAAACCATGTTCCGTTGGCTGCAGTATGCAAACTTAGTTATGTTGCTTTCAAGGTCAAAGCTTTCTGCATTGAAAGCATTGATTGCTGTCTTGGTTGTCTACCATGATGATGTGAGAATTCAAATTTTGATTACCTTTTATTTCGCTTTGTATTTTTTTTTAAGAGTCAAAACTCAGAAAGTAGTAAGCTACAAATATTGAAATGCCAATGGGGTAGCAAGTTGCCTTAGGCTTTAAGTTTTCTCTCTCAAGAAGATCATTAGTTTCACTCCCACAATTGGCTTATGCATAGATCCTACTAGTTGAGCCATTTGTGTAAATCTATCAAAAGACTTACAAAACATTTCCTTATGGCATACTTTTACAGTTTCTTTTTTAAAAAATGTTTGGAATTAAGTATTCAAATTCAAGATACTAATTTCCCAGTTTGTTTGCTTGCATAACAACTCAATCACCTGCACTCTGTTTTTCTTTTTTTGTTCTTTGTTTGACTAGTACAATGCCTGGGTAAGGGATAGAAAAATTACGAGTTTGGTTATGCCCTTTTTGTTTTGTTTTTTTAAATTTGGTCATGTAGTAGGATAAATTATGAGTTTCAATTTTTTTTTTTTTTGGAATATGTAAGACATGATTCCATAAATTAGGCAGAATGATATGCTCCTAACTCCTGCTCTATTTGGAAATACTATGAAGGGTAAATTAGTTTCATTGTAAATCCGCATTATATTACTACTTCTCATGTTGTTGCAACCCAAACCCTTTTTGTAGTATATTATAAACCAAGATAGACTTTACTTCTTTCGCTCAATGCATTCTACAATTTCTTTAAAGCTTAAAGAAAATTTCTTCCTACCCTTTTGTAGCTCTAAAGTGCTTATGCTATAGCTAAGTTGACAAATTCTGGATACTCAAGAAAGCAATTTTACAATGAGGCTGTCAATATGTACAAGGCAAATCTTCCAAAGTGGATATCAATATATATAATATGGTTACTGTGTAGAAGCAATTTCTTTAGAATGAGGCTATCAATATGTACAAGGTTGTCAATTTGTATAGGGATGTATGTTAATTTGGTCCTGTATAGGATTTAGGATCACCGAGTAGAGTTTTTACATTGTCTAGGCTGAGTGTTGTGACAAATGGGCAAGGCTTTTGTTGTCTTTGTGCCGTATTAAAGATGTTGTTAAGTCGGAGTTTTTTACTCTTTGATCTTCTATTTTATTTATTGAATAAATTAGTGTACAAGCGACAAAAGGGCTAATTAGTCAACAAACATAAAATGAAAATAGCAAAATAAAATTTTAACTAATTTTGATAAAATAAACAACTAAAATAACAAAGCAAAAAACACAAGTAGTAGAATGTGAAAATGAATGAAAAACAACAACCAAACAGCATGATTGTCAACACGTCCTCTCAAGTTGAAGAGTATAGATTTTTCATTTCTAGCATGTTAGTCAAATTTTCAAATTTAATGCATGTTACAACCTTCGTAAGGAGGTGAACTATTTGAAACTGTGTAGGTGTGTGACAAAGCTCAAAAATCCTATTGTCTACTTTCTCCTTGATAAAATTCTGATCAAGCTCCATATAAACTGTTTTATATATTATGATATATAAGATTATTCACTATACTGATTGTATCACATAGTACCTTTTATAGGTGCTTCATGAGAAATTTTCAATTCACCTAGAAGATACATAACAAGTTTAAAGATATACAACAAAATTTTTCAATTCAATTTTCCTTTTAATTTTATTGTTGGAAGGACTTCAATCAGAACAATTTATTTGTTGTGAGCACACAATTCAAGTGGGTAGCTGACCAAGTCCATCATGAGCTTACAATTCATGAGTGATGCCAAATCTGTCATAAGCATACAGCTGTTGTGGATGAATCACAATCAGAAAGCACTTTGCTCTATATCACTTCTTTGTGCCACATTTGTTGATCATCAATTAGCGTTCACATCACCTTTACCTCTATTAGTCAGGGTCAAACTCAGGCGCACTAAAAGTCAACATAACTATTGCTAGCATCTAATATTTTGCAACTAAGTCCCTCCCAATAAAATCTCATATGTATACAGAAGTAAATGAATTTCATTTCATCATTCATCCAGCTTTTGACTGTGCAAAAACATTTGATAGGATATTCTTATGCCAATAATCAAAGCTACATTAAAGTTGAATTACACCATTCATACATTTTTCATAAGTATCCATTACAGAAAATTTAAGAGTCAATCATTGGGATTCATACACATAACTTGCAATTTATAATCAAGAAGGAAAAACATTGTTGAAGTTTGTCCCCTAAATTAACACGTCCATAAATAAAAGCATAGCTTAAAAGAAAGGTGTTTTGTTAAAAGTGAAGAAAACATATGAATTTTAAAATTTATAAGGAACTTAAAAATAAAACATGTTAGGCAAGAAATAAAATTATATCAAGGGATGTTATTTAGACAACATTGAGCGGATGGTAAATCTCTATTTGTCACCAACTCAAAGCTAAACCTTGGATGTAGGTATCTTTAGATTACCTATAAATATAATCAATATGAAATTAACACTTTGACAAGTTAATTGATAACTAATATTCTTAATTTAACTAGATATATTATCTAATGTCAAAAGTTCCAATTCTAGCTCATATTCACTCCTACTATCACAACACTTATATTTTAAGCCTATTAGATTAGTTTCAAATTGAAGGTTAAGCTTAGAAATCACCTTAGGAAGCTGAAAATTATGACACCGAAGGATCGCACTATAGTAACATACACCAACACACCTCTTTCTTGAAGTTCACTCGCAATCTAAAGATGGAGGGAAAAGGGGAAGTTTCAGAGCTTGGTTTTCCGGTGACCCAAGACCTCCAATGGCACCGCAATGAAGAGGGAGAAAATGGTGGAGCAATATTGCAGTGTTAAACAACATCTTGAACTCCCCACGCGTGGATCTTTCAAATGAAAATAGAAGGGGGACATTGCGGCGGCTACGCAACGGCAGGAAGAGACGAACAAAGGATGAGCAGCGACAACAATGACGTGGGTGACGACGACATGGCTAGAGAAGGAAGAAGACGTGAAGGAGAGGGACAGAGAATGAAAGAGAAAGACGCCACGAGTGTGGAGAGGAAGAGAGGTACGGGGGGGAAAAATTAAAAAAATGAAAGAAAATAAGCATAAATACTTGGTATTTTCCTGTTGAGTTTGAAATAGAATGCAAGAACAGACGCATGGAAAGTGGAGGAAAAAAAAAAGTCTCAGAGATGATGCTTACACAGGTTATTTTACTTTAAGGCTTCAAGATAAAGAAATTACATTGAAAAAAATATAAACATTGAAGTAATTTTTTTAAAAAAAATTTTAAGCTAAAAAAGATTTTTAAAATTAGTTCGGCATTATTTTTTTACCCTCTGTAATTCCCTCTATATTGAAGTTATTTACTTATTTTATTATTAATTTCCTAATTAGCCCTATATTTAGTGGATATAAAATTTAGAATCCTTGAAACCATGGATCCGCATCCATTTACATGAAAAAATTTTAAAATAAATAAGTTTTTCTCAAGATGAAACTTATTTACATAAAATAGTTTTGTATAAAATTATAATAAAAATTTTTTAAACAATTATTAATATAACTCAAAGCTTATAAAATAATATTTTTTTATACCATACTGTATCAACACATACATATGTGTGCACAAGCACACAGACAAGTGGGCGCAAACACAGAGTATTTGTGCCCATGGTAATTATCATTGCATCTAAAGCTAGACTCAAACCTTAAAATATCCATAAACTAGACTCATAAAATCTGGGTCTTTTGCCCATCCTTATTTGAGGGGAGGGAGTAGAAAAAAGCATAAGGTAAAGATTAAATCCATGTATCTAAGAGCTTCCTGACATATATATATATATATATAAAGAAGGTATTATTTGAATTAAGGTTCGGAGGCATCTTAAAATTGTACCTTTATTTGGTCTCTACGGCATAAAACATCCATTTAAATAAATACAACAAATATAATAAATAGATTTGAATAACAGGGTCAAACATCTTGATGCTTTATGCCTTGTCCATGTAAATTTGAACGAAATATGGTGAATTTGTAAAACAAGTTTCTTTTAAGAAAACTTGGATAATTTGTATCTATTTTTTTTAATATATGATATAAAGTAGAGTTAATCACAATTTTTAGGTTAAAATCATTTTGCCATCTTGTAGTTTATGAAATAGTATTCTGTCTTAATTTTTTTTTATGTTACACGTAATTATTAAGTGATTTTTCTATTCACTTTTCAAGTAAATTGACACACCTAGGGCTTCTGGAACGGTGAATAACTTTTTTTTTTCACATGAATGACTTTATGTATGTTAAATATTTTTTAATTATTTTAATATTGTAAAATTTTTTATTTGCTTCCTTTAAACTTAGTTCAGTCAATGTTGTTCTTCAATGTTTTGAGTTTATCCAATTAAGTCTTTTCCCTTTAATTCTATTTGTGTGATAATGAAAAATAACAATGTATTCGTTATCTCGTTTATATAAACGTGATTTAGGTCACATGAATTGGCTATATGGCACTATTGAAGATGGGAATGGCAACAAGAGAGATATAACTTTTAGGGAAAAAGAGTTACATTACTTCCAAGTGAAGGTATTATAATAGTAAGAGTACTAAAATCGGTGTTGTGAATGTGATAGATGATGTTGATCTTGTAAGTGATGAAGATGATTTGTAACTTGTGTGTATGATCAGGGTCCTTATTTATACTCCAGGAAAAGTAAGCTAATCATAATTTCTTAATCGAGTTGGTGTGTTTATCTTGGTAAAACTACAATGCTCTTGACAGGTCCAAAGCAACTTGTCATCTTTAGCCATAATCTCTTAACAACTTGAGTAACTTGCTATTTCCATCCGTTATGTGGCTTAGCATGACTTAGAGCCATGTAATAGCAGAATCTCAAGGCCGTGAGTTTTGGTCACATAATCTTCCTTCCCTAATCTATTTACCTCCAAAATTTAGCAAACTTAAAGTGATCTCATTTGATTACTTGTTATTTAATAAATACAGGAAAAACTATTATCCCCCAAACTATAGTATAATTATAATATTAGTACTTACAAAAAAAATAATGCTTTGCCCTCCAAACTATCATGAAAAATGAAATAATTATTCATCTATTAAATTTAATATCTAATAGTCATGTAATCAATAGAAGTTGACTTTCAAATTTTTGAAATCAGATTCTACTATTTTTTTTAATATAAAAACACTGCTAATGTCACTTTGAAATAGAATTTTCCCAATACAAATAGCATAAACTTTTTTTTTCATGGCTAAAACAGATAGTACAAGTTGATTTTTGAGAAATCAACTTTTCAAGATTTGAAAGTTAACTTTCACTGGTCACATGACTATTAGATGTAGAATATAATAATATGGTTAACAATTTCATATTTTATGATAGCTTGAAAGGGGGAGGCAAAGTGTTAAATTTTAAAATTCAAGTATCATATTGTAATTAAGCTATATTTTAAGAGATAAAATGTACTTTCAATATTAATATAATTGGTCCAAATTACATTTATTAATACGAGTTAATCGCAAGGTCATTATTTTTGTTACTCCAATAACAAAACTAAATTAATTGCGTTACTATCAAAGGTTGAAACCAAGTTAACTCAATTAACATAAGACTAAATTAAAACGTTTACAATATGAAATGGAGTAGAAGTATCTATACCATTTGTTTATTTTGATAAAAGAGGCTAAAAGTGCCAAAGACGGTACCAATGAGCCGCAGAGCAGAAGAGATACAAGATCCTAAGGGCATAAGCACTTCAACAACAATTGTTGCACGATATAACAACAACAATAAAATTTTTTTTTATTAAGTGGGGTCAATTATATGGATCAATCGACGTCATAAAATTTGATCGTAAATCATATTTTTAAACAAATTATTTAAGTGTAAATATTTCTTAATAGTTTCTTTTATAATTTTTTTTGGTATTCCTATACCTTTGACTGTTAGACTACTTTTCATATAATCTACTCTCCTAATTGAGGCTTTTATACATCTCCTTCACACATACTCAAACTATCTAAGTCGTAATTTTACAATTTTTTTTACAATAGATGTGACATCCACTTTCTTTCTAATTTATTTATTTTTAATTCTATCTTGTCTGGTATGTCCATTCATCTAATGCAACATTTTTATCTCTACAATATTGAGCTTATTCTCTTATTAACCTTTTATTACCTAACACTCAATTCCATACAATATTGCAAGCCTAATAGTTGTGCGATAGAATTTACTTTTGAATTTGAATGTTACTCTTCTATCACAAATAACACTTGAAGTACTCATCTATTTTATCCACCCCACTTGAATCCTATATTTTACATGTTCTTCTATTTCCTCATTATATTGTATGATAGAACCAAGATATTAAAATTGTGTAACTTATGGTATGGTATGCTCTCCAATTTTTACTTCTGCATTAGAACTAGTACGTCTCTTAATAAACTTATATTTTATATACTCCGTTTTACTTTTATTTAAATGAAATTTGTGTGCTTCCAAAGCTAGTCTTCACATCTCTAACTTCTCATTCATTTTCTCTCTCAATTCTCTAACTAGAACTATGTCATTTGCAAAAAACATGTATTGTGGCACTAACTCTTAGATATGTTCAGTGAACACATCTAAAACTAAAATAAAAAGATAAAGACTTAAAGTTGACGCATAATGTAGACCAATAATTATCGAAAAATCTTTTGTAAATCTACATTTTGTTATAACACTAGTTGTAATCCCATTATATATATCTTGAATTGCTCGAATATAAGCCATACAAATTCTTTTTTTCTCTAAAGCCTTCCATAAAACTTTTCTTGACACCTTATCATATGTATTTTCCAAATTGATGAACACATGTAAATCTTTATGTTCCTTCGATATCTCTCCATCAATCTTCGCAACAAATATATCACTTCTATGATCGACCTCCCTGGTATAAAATCAAATTGATTCTCAATAATTTGTGTCTCTTGCCTTAATCTTCACTCAACTACCTTCTTCTATAATTTCATAATGTGACTAATGAGCTTAATTCTTCTATAATTTGCATAATTTTATAATTCCCTTTGTTCTTATAAATAGGGATTAAAGTACTTCTCTTCTATTCATCTGGCATTTTCTTATACTTTATAATTTTATTAAATAATTTTATAAGCCAACTTATACCTTTTATACTTAAACCTTTTCATACTTCAATAGGTATATTATCCGGTCAAACTGCTCTATCATTCTTCATTCGCTTTAATGCTTTTTTTACTTCTGATTCTCGAATCTTATGATAAAAAATATAACTTTTATCCTCTTCTTTATTGTCTAGCCTATTTAAGTGTAATAAAATTCTGTGTCTTTCATTAAATATTCTATAAAAATAACCCTTTCACCGTTCCTTGATATTTTGTTTTGTGACCAAGACTTTTCCTTCTTCATCCTTGATGCATTTCACTTGGTCCATGCCTCTTGTTTTTTTTCCCCTACTTTTAGTTAACTTGTACATACTTCTCTCTCCAGCTTTAAGTACCAAAGGATTGGTATAACCCATCAAATGCCCTAACTCTTTCTTCACTCATCACCTTTTTAGTATCTTTCTTAGCTACCTTATATTTTTTTCAATTTTTATCACTCTTATACAAAAATCACATTTTATAACATTCCCTTTTAACCTTAACCTTATCTTGAACGCTTGCATCCTATCACCAAGATTCTTTATCCCTAAGTCCAAAGCCATTTGATTTACCGAGTATCTCCTTTGTCACCTTTCTAATCTCTTTAGTCATCTCATCCCACAAATTGTTAGCACTTCCTTGTACTTTCCAAGATCATTTTTTCAAAATCTTTTTCTGTAAGCTCTTTTTTTTATCCCTCTTCAATTGCCACTACTTGATTCTTGACACCTTATCTTGACTTTTACTCTTTACTCTCCTCTTAACTCGAACATCCATAACTAAAAGACATCTATAACTAAGACTTTATGCTAAGTAGTCAAACTCTCTCCATGTATAACTTTGCAATCCATGCAAAGTTTTTTATCCAATTTTCTTATATGAAAAAAATCAATTTAAGAGCATGCTCATCTACTTTTGTATGTGATATGATGTTATTCATGCTTCCTAAAACAAGTGTTTGCTACTATAAGATCAAATGCTAATGAGAAGTCTAAAATAGTTTTACCCTCTACATTTATTTCCCCTAAGCCGTGTCCTCCATGCGTATCCTCATAACCTCTAGATGCACTCTCCACGTGACCATTAAGATCTCTTCTTAAAATAATCTTTTTCTTTTAATGATATTTCCTGAACTAAATATTATAAATTCTTTCAAAACTTTACCTTATGATATTTTTCTAACATTACTTGTAGTGCATAAGTACTAATAATATTAAAGGTTTTCTTTTCACTACAAACTTTAATGCAATAATTCTATCTTCTAATCCCTTTACATCCACCACAACATTTTTTCAAAACCTATCTACAATTATACTTACTCTATTTTTAGATTTAGCCTTGTTAGTATACCAAAATTTAAGACGTGAGATATCTAATTCTTTTACTTTTTCTCTTACCCATTTGGTTTCTTGTAAACATATAAAAGTAATCTTCCTCATAATAATAATATCTACTATTTTCATTAATTTACCCGTAAGTGTATTTATATTCTAAGTTTCAAAACGAATCTTACTCTCATGAATCAACTTCTTTACTCACATTTATTCACAAAAATGTGAGAATTCTTGCTTATTTTTCACTACACTTAGGCGTCGATATAGCGACTCTTACTCATTTGTCACTGTACTCGAGTTATACAACACATTACTTCCGAGCAACGACATAACATTATCTCTAATACATAAATGATTCATATCATAAAGATTCAACAAAGTTTTACGTTGATTGTCGACTGCCTAATACAATTCTTATCTTTTTTTTGAATTTGGGACCGACTATGAAAAATGATTTATATCAAAGTTTAACATAGGCAGAGTAAGTTGTTGCACAATGGTCACTTTTTTTCCTTTTTTTCTCAATAAAATCTTGCTGCGCTAAATGTACAAAGCTTGAGATAATAACTCAGCTTGGGGGTTATAAGTTTTTCTTGTTTCAAAAACTGACAGAAGAGTTGAGGGGGGGGGGGGGAACACAACGAAAACAAAACCCCTAAAAGCTTTGATGAGGATAAAACCATTTACTGTGGCATCCGCGCAACTTATTTATTAAACTGGAATCGTAGAGTCAGTCAAATTTGAACAAGTTTCTGTGTAAATTCACCTAACCATAAGGGCAACAAACATTGAAAACAAAAATCACATAACATAACCCATCGAGTTAACTTATTTGATAAGAACAGACAATATTTCTTTTTATTAACCTGAATTTGATTCATTTGAAAAGGACTCAAGAATATATCCTAAATACACTAGGCCATACAAGAAAGTGTACCCTTAAATTTGTATAGGAAAAAAAATTAAGTCCTAACCGTGATGAAAGGAAGAAAAAGAAAAAAGGGAACAGTACATTTCAAATTTTTTTTAGGTCTGCAACACCCTTTCTCTTTCTATGTTCAATCTTACATACAAAAAATGCTAAAGACTTGAGTCTAAATACCATTGACCCCATTAGGCAAATAGTTTATACCTTCCAGTGCACTAAATTTAGTGAAGGAAGATGCTAATTACAAACATCAAATTCAAGACGTTGTTACAGGAACAACTGATAGACTGTCTACTCAAAACAGCTCCCACAATTTGATTCCAGAAACACCAAAATATAGCATCTTTATTTATTGCGTTTGGCAGCACGCCTTCCTTGACCCTTCTTGGGTGGTCCTTTTCCTCGCCGCTTCAACATTTCCAGCTTTGATAAGCGCCTATTAAGAACAAGATAATATGCATAAAAAATCTTAAAATAAATTATCATCAATATAATTTGTGAAAGCTGACAAATTTTTTTATTAAAACATACAGAACATCCTTCAGATAACCAATATTAATCATACTGTTCAACTTGTACTTTTCAACATAAAGTAGTATTTCTAGAATGTCTAGAGAACTAAGATGAAATTGAAGAAGTTTTCATGCTGAGAAATAAGCACTGACTTCCAGGTAAGAAGTAAACAAAAATAGCCAGTCAGTAAAGAATGAAAAATCCCATTAAGGTAACACCAAAATAAACTAAATTTGACTTGCATTGATCTAGCTTTTGTTTTTGAAAAAAATGAAATCCCATTAAGGAAACAACAAAAAGATACTAAACCCAAATGCATGACGTGGACATAACAGATCATTCAGATGGTGAGCAATATCCCAGAAGATCATATTTTCCCCACAAATTGTAAAAAATTCCATCAAGGTAGATGAGCTCTATATCCTGAGACTTAGTATGAAAGTATCCAAGATTAAATTACGGTTTTTACTTTAGGTATTGAAGTGAAGTCAGAGATCAACACATTGCAGAAAAGACTAACCCATAGTGTTTAACATTCACACAACGTCAGCTAACTTCATATGCGATGAAGCTCAGTTTAGAGTTTACTTTAGGTATTGAAGTGCAGTCAGAGATCACACACTCCAGAAAAGATTAACCCATATTGTCTAACATTCACACAACGTCAGCCAACTTCATATGCGATGAAGCTCATTTATCAGTACAAATGAAAACCCCTAAGTACCATGAATAGTAAACAGATTATCCAGATAACGGGCCAAGAACCAAAATATAACATTCTCCCCTCAGACTAAGAATTACTGCATAAAGATAGGTAATATCTATAATTCTATATATTGATATTATCAGGATCCAAAATCAGTTTGATTGGGGTTGACCATTTGAGTGTCATCGAAGGTTACATATTGCAGAAAAGAATAACCTGCATTGTAGTCCACAACTTCACAAAACTTCAGGGTTCAGACAACTTCAAAACTGAAGGTCATTTACCAGCAGATTATGAAAATCTAGAACTATGTCCTGTTTTCCAAAACTTTGGAGTTTAGACTAGTAGACTGATTCTATGGCACCAAATGTGAACAAAGGCGTCAAAAGAAAGCTCAAGTCAGTTGTGTCAAATAGAATTGTTTAAAGATGGGAAATCCAAAACGTGCAATGATCTTGAGTGCATAACTTTTCTTCATTAAATCATGTACTTAATTATCAATCCCCAACGCCAAAAATAAAAACAACAACAAAAAAGAAAACCAGGCTTTACTGTAATCCTTCTAGCACAATGTCATTTCTCAAAGTAATTGCATAAGTAAAATTGACTCATGACATAAATTTTTTTTTTACTAGATTTCTATACATTCTCTGTCTAAGGATCTAAGCACTTACACAGTTCCCTACGATTATCTTCCCACTATCATATTCCAGGAAAACATTAATTTATTAAGCTACATCAGTAAACACCAAAGTATTTAACTTCAATTTTCATAGATATCAAACCATAGGTACTTTATGGCTGCATGTCCACCATGACCGGGCAAATTTTGCTCCAACATAAACATTTAAACGGATATACCTTGAAAAATCTGGAGAGTGCTGAAGCAGTAATGTGACATAAAAAAGTTATAAAGCAGGTGATAAAGGCAATGCTTGGGCATAACACTAACGAGACTAAGTGAAAGTGGTTATCAAACATTGGCATTTGGTAATACAAATAGGATAAGAGTTGTTAATGGAAAACAAACAATTGTCTGGGTAAATATAGAAAGGAAACCTGATGACCAGACTTCAGTAGCTAAACTAACGGGTCCCTTCCATTCATGCACGCGCATCCATACACACACGAAAGAGTAAACTAATAAGGTGGTTCCGTCACGCCTATCTAATTTTAATCTTCAAAATTAGTAAAAACATGGGTTAGTCTCTCAAATTAATGAATGTACAAGTTAGTTCATGAAAGTGTGACGAGTTAAGTTTCTAAAAATTACAAAGTCCTGGTATGTTAATCCTTCCAACGTCTCAAAATTACTTGACAAGAGAGCTAATGTGAAATAAGTATGGTATTTTCGAAGTATAATCAAGGACCATATTGTTAATTTTCTCGCAAAAATGAGGAAAACCCAGGACCTAGTTGCACAAATTGACAGTCACAACATAACCCACAATCAATACTACCGCAGAGACAAAAATGCAAACAGAGGGCGCGCATTCGGCATTCACTGTGCTTGTGAGGAAAGGGAAAGAGTGAGAGAGAGAAATTACTCTTGTTCTTGCTGGGCCATGACAAGAGGGTCATCTTTCTGAATGTCACAAGGGTACCACTGCGCCACTTTCTCACCGATGAGCTTCTTCCGCAGAAGCTTGTGCGCAGATCTCTGCCCAGTGGGGTTGAGCACATGCCCGAATATCCTCCCTCGCGCCTCAGTCACTCCCTGCGTTACCGCCGCTGCCAGAATGCTCTTCAAACTACCGCTAGCCATTTTCGCTTTCAGCGAGAACCTACCTTCTTCCAATCAAGGGACCTTTTTGCCCAAGTGGAGGCGGTTGAATGCAGTCATCTTAATTTTGAGTAAATTATAGAGTATATTCTTAAATTTTGTTAAAACCATATAAATTATTTTTGAAATAAAAAAATGTGTTATATTTTAATTTAATTTTAAATTTTTTGACTAAAATATTTTTTATTAGTTTAAAGACATATTTTTTTAATTAAAATATTTTTTATATTTTTTATTGAAAATAATTTAGTTAAAAATTTTAAAATTAGATCAAAGTATAAATTTTTAAAATAAAAAAAATTATAATTTCAAAAAAATTTAAAAATTCTATATAATTTAATTTTTAAATTTTAAATCCACTTGTTTGATGAATGAGTTACATGGCCAATCTATACAATCAGTTGTTATATATTTGTTTGCTAATAACTTATTTATTCCATCTATATTAATGAGCTTTCTTGTAATTGCCCTTAAAATCACATATATTAATATAAATGGATATAAATAATATTAAAAAATTAAAATATATGCGAAAAAGTTGAAAGTTAAATAACTTCACATTACTTTTTTATTATTTTTTAAATATAAAAATTACTATTCTAATTTTATTTTTAATAGAAATTTAACCAATTAAAAGATAAAAATTAATAAGATTTAATGTCAACAATAACATGCTTATCAAATATATCTTTAATTAACATAAGCACCATTATAAATGTAAAAAATTTAGAATAAATTATGTTTATTGTTACTAACAAAAACAAATAAAATAGAAATAAAAGTCTAAATTTTTTAATAATTATATTTGTTTATAACAAATAATACTATTATTGAAAGCATTTTGTTTGTATTTTGACTTCATAGAAAGATTAAATATAATTTTATAATAGAAGAGAAGCTCATTTAATTAAGGCATTTCTTAAAAGAGAGAAAAGTAATTTATTTTTTAAAAAAATTAAAATATTATTTTATCTAAATGAAGTTCAAATATTATTATTATTTTTAATTAGAATGAGACTCAAGATAGTTGAAGGAATAATTTATTTTAAAGTTGTTTACGATTTATTTTGAACTATAAAAGTATACATATAAGTATATGTATTGAACATGTAATATAATAATAAATAGAGTATCATTTTCATGGGAATTTATCATTAAGATAATTGTTAAGTACTAAAATTATATTCTTTAATATAAAGCAAACTAACAATTAAGGTAATAGAAAATTAAACTAAACTCAAGATATAAAATTGACAAAATAAAGAAGAGATATCATTCTGGATGAAATTAAAAAGTAAAAAGATTTTGGATCATGATTCTCCCTAACATTTTATATAAACTAATTATCTTTCTTTACCATACTCTTAATGTTTTTTCTAACTTAAAACTCTAATTTATTTATAATCATCTTTCAAATTATCTATAGACATTTCTTTAACCAATTCATAATTTTTTATGTAATTGATTTAGAAGTTTAATCAAGAATAAGCCCTTATATGACTATATGAGGTGAGTAAGTATATTCTTATTTTACAAGCAAATCAATCCACAAAACATTACAAATTTTGTGAACTCACATTACCCAATCCATAGTTTAATCCTAAAATATTGTTTTCAAATTCATTTAGATTATCTAAATTATCTAATAGTTTCTATACACTTAGAAATATGAAGCACAAGATCTAAATTATCTAATAGTTTCTATACACTTAGAAATATGAAGCACAAGAATTGAGTAAATAAATTATATCATTAATTACAAATAAATAGAGTAATTACAATATGTTACAAGCTAAAGTTCATTATAATTTCAAATTAACAAGTTTAGCTCATAACTACAAGAAATAATAACATTAAGAACAGATTTAATCTATAAATCTTCCTTAAACCCAAGCTTCTCCTATGATAAATGGAGTTCCAAACCCTTTCTTTTCCTCTCCAATATGTTCAGAATGGTGACCTCTATGAAGAAATGGCAAAGCTCCTCTTAAAACCCTTAAAATATGCCACAAAAAATGCTACATTTTGTCAAATTTGAGTTGGGTGCCACAGCGTTGCTGAAATTACTACTGCAATAGTCATGAACTTTGCAAGGTATAAATTTTATGCCATGACATAAATTTATTTTGTGATTGGATGCCATAACATTGTATTTTTTATAGTAATACTTTTAGGCACAATCTTTTTAACCTTTTTTAGCAAATCTTCTAAGCTTTTATCATTTTACATTCTAAACATTCTAAGCTTGTTTTTTTGTATTTCTAATCCTACTAAAACATAAAATTCATCTCATTATTATTTATAATATATTAACAAATATTAAACATTTAATAACCTAAAATCTAAATAAAAATACAAAACACAACTTATAATCAATTAAAAAAAGTTAACTTATAACATCCGACTCCTCCGTAAACGTGAGAAATATAATGTCTAATTTCTCTGTAAATGTGCAAAATGCACTAATTATAAAAGCAAATCCCTTGAAAATGACTGATTTAAGGCCAAATAAAATTAGAATAAAATTTTAAATAATAGAAAATAAAGATCCAAGACCCAAGGTGTCCAAAAACCAAAGTTAGAGTGGTTCAATAAAATTGCCGAAAGTATAATGGTATTTTTTATAATTTTAAACTTTTTTTAGAAAACTCAAAGAAGAAATTTTTAAATAAAAAAATGAGTTTCTCGGAGTTCTCATATGCCCTAAAAACTATAAGAACTCTCAAAACAGTTAAAATCCCTCCAGTTAATATTTTACAACATCGGTTGACCCAAACTTTAACCAGTTTATTCGATAAGGTTTTAGATTCAAATTGAGTGATTTTAAAGGCATTTTATAAGTTAGAGAACCTAAATTTCATGATGGAAAGACAATTCTCGAAAAAGAATTAAAATGAGCCTAAAATGAAAAAGCCAAGAAGACAGGACATAAATGGAAATTTGATGAATAATTTTTAAAACAAGTAGCTTCTTAAATGGCGTCCCATCCTCCTCTCCCATAGACCGACTTATGCTTTACCTAAAAATAGAAGGGAGACTAACTCCAAGAGGCGTCCAAGGGAGGAGCAAGAGAGGAGGAAAAAAGCTTGAAAAAGGTAAGAAAAAGTGTAGGATGTCATGGCTTCTCTTTTACAAAAGATGTTCCCCTCCTTTTCTTCTTCCTTTCTATGGTCCTGGTGTGTGATTTGGATATATTTTGGGTCTGGCTCAGAAGGGAGAAGTTAGAATTTCAAGGAGAGGCTAGAAGCATGGCAAAGCATCTTTAAAAAGTTTTAAAATAAGATATGAATCATGGCCCATCTTGCACTTTCTTATTGCTCCTATTCTATATGAATTTTGTGCAACCTAGAGCCCATCTAAAGAGAATTGAATTTTAACCATATCAAGGGAAGAACAAGTGATTTAGAGGATGGGAATTAAGACTAGGCAATTGGAAACAAAAAAAGAGCCTTAAAATTCAAGTTAACACAACATGGGGTTTTGAAATAAATGATGAAATATGATTTTTTTTAGAGGTATTCTAACTTATGTAAGACATGGTATGAGTCCCTTAGACCTCTAAGAAGTTGCATAAGTGCCATCCCCTTCAAGAAAGTGAAGCAAACTTCATAGGTGCCAAACCATGGTCATATCTCGGCCAAAAGGCATGTGGCCACCTAGGGAGTGTTTTAATTTATTCTAAGCTTAGAATGGGACTAGATATGATGGAAGAATATCAAATGAAGTCTTGAAAAAATATTAGAAGCCTTGGAATATGAGATAAAGGTGTAGGTAGGCTCCATAATATGTCATTAGGAAGCAACTTATAACTAGGCTCCTTATAATGAATGTGTGATAACTCTAAGGAGTCTAAAGGGAGTCAAGAGACCTAGAATGAATAAAAAATTAGAGTCAAGATCATGAATTCTCATAGTTATTTCATAAAGTCTTGTATAGAAGTATAATGTAGTCATAGAACAAAGTAAGCTTCCCTAAAGTGTATGTGGTGCTAGAGCTTGTTTCAAGAATGTAATTGGGTCCTATTTGATGTGTCTAGACCAAAGGAATCAAGTTCTACCTCATTGCAAGGCTTGGCCAAGAAGTGGGAGAAGAATTTTAAGAGAAAAGTATGAGACATTTGCACCAAGTTAGCTCTTTAACCTTTCTCTCATGCATTCTTAGTTGTTTTCTTATCTTTGGATGTATATATATATGTTTATGCCATAAGAAATGTCTCTAACTATTTCCTACATGCCATGGTACCATGATGTTCTTGAAATATATTTTATGAATGTGTTTTGACTTGAATAGGTTTGATGAAGCCAAAAGTCCCTTAGTAAAGGCAAAGATAAGCCAAAAATCCTTGAAATTGGATGAGACAAAACCAAAAGTCTCAAAAAAAGTGAGACTAAATCAAAAGTCCTTTGAAAATAGGTGAAGCAAGTCCAAAAATCTCAAAGAAAATGGGTAAGGTTAAACTAATACCCTTGAGAGCCTATGTATGATGTGTATAAGTTTCTTGAACATATAAAATGATTTATGTATATTCATGACTAGCCTAAGAGATATGTATGCATTCTTTGACTTGGATTGCATCCATTATATATGTTTGAAAAGGTAAAAAGTTATTGAGATTCTTTGAATCTCACTCCTCCTCCTCCATATGCTTATTCATGTATAGGTGACTGAAGAGAACAAAGAAAAGGAGGCCAACAACTTTGGGAAGCAAGATCTTGACAATGGAGTAGCTAAATAAGTATTTGGAAGAGATATTGATGTCAAATGATGTAACCATGTGTTGTATATGTAATGTAGACCATTGGACATGATCAAAAGTATATAAACATGTTATATGTATGTTTTATAAACATAAATTTTATAAACATAAACTATGAATGATAATCTTTCTGAAGCACTTGAGAGCACCTCATTTGGATTTATATTGAGGGAGATATGAATTTTTAAAGTTAGTAGTCAGTACCAATAACGTAGACAGACCTCTAGTACTGTTCTATCAAATTTTGTGAGTTAGATACCATTTCCTTAATCTAGAAATATTTTTAGTCGAAAGTAGACATACACAAATTTCTAGAATGGTATAGTGTGATGGATTTTAATTTCTTTAAAATTAGTTATGAATTTTTGAAGTTTACATCAGAAACCTATGATAGCAAACCTGGGCAGCTGGATCTTTGGTGTTATTCTATCGTCATGCATGGTCCAGTTGCTATTTTCACAAATTGGAATGATTTTTAACCTATGGTTGATATTCAGGGATTTCCAGGAAGCTATCATTTTCTTGATTTTGATTTTTATATAATTAATTATGATTTTTCAAAATTTATGTCAATAACCTATCCTTGGAACCCGAGGCAAGCAAATTTATTTTAAGGAAAATGGCTTCAAACTCGAGATTTGCATGATGAATTGTGGTGTTCTTGATGTGATTAAGTATATTATGAATAGAAGAAAGGTTGGTAAACTCATATGGCCCATTTGACCAAGTTTGAGCTCACTTGGCTTAGGAAAACATATGCAACCTATGGCTTGATATGTGTTGTGACATGATTTTGTGGACATGGCTTGTAGCCAGTTTTCTAGCTTCCTATTGTGTTATTTATAGTTGAACAAATGTGTTGAGGATGGTTATTACATTTGGCAAGCTCATATGATTTATTTGGCCATTAATGAGTTATTTTGGCATTACGTTTCAATCAATCCCATTGTTAAAGGCTTGAAATTCATGAAAATAACTCTCTAAGCCATTTATGATGTAATATGGAAGATGCCTTGGTATGGTATTATATTTTTATTCCCTATAGAGCCTTCGACGGTATTGCTCCTGATTGGACACCTTTCCTATCTAGCACTAGGCCTAGGATTTTGTCCTTCAGGGTTTTCCTACCCAGTACACACCCCAAAAGCACGTTGTCGAAAGAGAGAGTACTACTCCCTCTTATAAGGCCTTAACCCAGGGTCTTTTTACCTGATGTGGGACTTACATTTCCACCCCTTTGGGGGAAACCCATCCTCGAGTTACACATACGGTGAGATCGGCTCTAATACCAATTCCCCACACAACCTTCGACGGTATTGCTCCTGATTGAATGCCTTTCCTATCTAGTATTGGGCCTAGAATTTTGCCCCTTAGGATTTTTCTATCTAGTACACACCCCAAAAGCATGCCATTAAAAGAGAGAATACTATTCCCTTTTATAAAGTTTTAGCCCAGGGTCTTCCCGCTCGATGTGGGACGTACATAACTCAAAACTAAAGAAATAAAAACCAAACTTACAAAGTATTAACTTAACTAAAATTTATTAATTTTATCTACTAATAATATAAAATAAACTCAATATTCATATGACAAGTTTTTTAAAATAATAAGAAAAACATAATAATTTAAGAACTTATCACACCCCCAATCTTACCTCTTTATTTGTCCGCAAGTAAAGCTATTTCAAACAATAAAATTTTTACCTACTCAAGCATTTATATCTTGTAATGATAGATGGATACCTTCAACAATTGCATTAAGAAGTACAATTAACAAGACAAGAAAATAATGCATACAAACTTCAAAATTCAAGAATTAATGACAAATTTTCCAAACCTATAAAGAGTGTGTTTGAAAAGTCATGCTAAAGTCTAATTGCAAGCTTTAAAATAATCTATGTAAATCAAACTACGCAATAAACTTTTTCCTTATGAGCTTTATGCATTTACTCTTCTACCCTTTCTCCACTAATGTAGATCATTACACAACTCATCAATGAATAGGCCTTTTAAAATTATAATAGGGCTTATGCTTATAGCTATCATAAGAAAAATGGTATATGAAAAATTATAAGTGATATTCAAGAGCATAACCATTAAGCACAATAATAAAAGATAGAATTCTACCTCTTTCTCTTATTTTCCTTTCCTTTTTATATTCTACTTCATTTTCTTTTCTTCTTTTCTTTGTTTTGATCTTACCCCTTCATATTTAGTTCATTTTGATTTATCAAATTTTTCTTTGTCAAGGGTAATTCATTGCCACTTTTTTTTAGTTCATCTTTATCCTCATGATATTTTTCATATCTCTTAAGAAACAAAGAACCATATAACCATTGTTCTTACACTTCTAATTTGCATGTTTCTCATGAAAAAAATAACATTTATTCATAGCAAACTCATACTATACCTTATTTCACCCTAAAGTTTCCTTCTCACACAATATCAAATGTTAATTATCCTTTTGAAAAATATAAGAATGTTGTTTTTTAGGCTAAAGGTCATTAATGTGATTAAAAAGAAAAATTTTTATGCAATTATATGCATATTTCACTTAAGGCTCAAAAAGTTACTAGTGATATACTTAACAAAAATTAGGCTTAAAGTCTCAAACATAACTAATAAATGTCTAAATCACTTTAATAAAATCATATAAAGCCTAAGATTTTGCCTTAAGAGATTATAAAGCAAGTTCTCAAGTCCTAGGTTTAAGGTATATCACATGGTTTAACTCACATACATTACTTTAACAATTATTCTAAGTATAATGTAGGTGCACCAAAAAAAGAATCACAATGAATGTAAAAAACATCATCATTAACAATTAATCTCATCTGCAAATTGTATTAACAGATATTTCTTATCATTTATACACTATTTAGCAATTAAATTCCTCAATGGCATCCAACATCAATAAAAAATAAACACAAAATATGTAAACAAAATTTAAGCTAAAATTTTTTGAAAAATTAAGGAGTTTTTCAATAAAATATTGCATAAAAAAGGAACAATTAAAAACAATGAAACTCACATTTTCAATCTAGAATCCCTACCTCAAAACTTAAAATGAATAGCATCCTTAATGTTCAAAACATGATACAATATAAAAGAAGTAAAGGACCAAGAAAACTCCCTTGATATGCTTTGCTCTTTATCTATTTCAAGATCCTCCAAACTAAAGGGCAATTGCAACAAAGAATCTCCTTATAGAATGATTATCTCAATCTCAACCTAATAATTTAGCCAAATTAACATTGTATAGCTTAACTAGCATAGTACCAAAATATTATTAAATAAGGCAAGCATAGAGTTTGTGCTAAAACAGAGTTGTAATGACATTTTGGTGAAATTTACCTAGCAAACGTCCAAATAACCTCATGAAAAAAATTTTGGGATCGTCTCAACATACTAATAAATATGATCAAGCTAAATTTGCATGTTGATAGCCACATAATTAGTCCTATAAGATTTAAAAAGTGACATAACATACGGCAAATTCTAGTAGCTTGTCAAAATAAAGCAATGTGTATTCAAATGCAAAAAAATAATGCATATGAATTACAAATCATATGAACCAAATTTTCTTAGAAACTAGATAAGCAAAAGAAAATTTTGACATATATTTCATGCAAAAATTCAATTAAACGTATTCCCAATAAATTTCTAAACTTAAGTCACAAACATATACAACAAAACAAATAACTAATTATAAACATGTCAAAATTATATAGCAAATGAATTCAATTGGTTTTAAAATTTTTAGGCCTAGGACAAAACATCTAAAAAAATATACCAAAAGAAATTCATAACAAAATTTAAAGCTCATTGCTCCCAATAAATTTTTCAAATCATATTATAATAGTCATACTCATTTTCAATAATGCAAGAAAAAAATTAAAAAAGGAGAGCATACAAAGGAAATAATATTCAACATGTAAGCACACCAAACATAATTATAAACCTAATAAAAGGAGTACACAATTGATGTGATATCACTTCCTAAATTGCACACTTCAACTATTTAACTCTTCTTCTAACTTTAACTAATAATTATCTTAAGGATCTGATGCTAAAGAGCTTTAAAGGAAAGAAAGTCAGGGATTTGAAAAACTACAAAGATAAATTTATTTATTTATTTATTTATTTTTACTTATATATATATATATATATATTATTTAGTTATACTTAAGTTTCCTTCTAAGAAGTGCTTATTTTATAATTTTTAGACTGACCTTACATCGAAACCTAATCATAAGTGTCAAAAATTATAATTGCTTTGCTCCCCTTCTTATTTGGGTAAGTAGGCTTCAACAGGAATTGGTGTTCTTTCCATTTAAGAACATGTGATTTCTCACCTAATGATTTCATTGGAACACCTACTTTGGTCAACATAATAGGAAGCTCCAATTTTGATTTATTTTGAAAAATTTGAAGAGCCTCCAAATATCTCAAACACCTAGTAAAATCTTTTTAATTCTCTTTAATAAGAACCAAAAATTCAATTGGAGAATTCATCAAGAGATTGTTTAGAATCACATTTTCCACTTCAATTTCATTGTAACATTTTTCTAATTCATCAAGATGATCTCTTACCATGGCCCACTTAGAAGGTCATCTCTTAGTCTTTTGGCCTTACAATATTCTCTTCTTCCTCCATTATGCTCATGCTCCCTTTCACATTCATGAGAACCCTCTAGCAATTCTTTTTCACTCCTTAAAGTAATTTCATTATAGTATTCCTTATCTTCTCCTCTAAAAGTGATTATTATATTACTTCGAAGACTCTCTTCTGAACTATTATTGATGATATTAGCTAGTTTGCCTATTTAAGTTTCCAAGTCTTTAATTTGTCATATTGCTTGGCCATATAGTACCTAATCATTTCTTCCAAGTTAGGATTATGTTCTTGAATATGAATTTTAACTTGTAGTTGGAAATTTTGAAGGTGGGATAAGTATGTTGCCTATGATGGACAAGCTTGACTTTTATTTTAAGAAAAAGTTTGCTCATGACTCCAACTAAAAATATGTGTTCTCATAAAAATTATTTTGATTCTTATTAAAAGCATCCTCCATTTGTGCATTCCTTACATAATATAGGCACGGCTCTCTGCAGTGATTTTTCCCAAAGTTATCACAAGTCATATACAAGCATTGAGAATTACTAATATAAACAACATAACTAGTATTCAAATTAAAGTTATCAAATCTCTTATCAAATTCAGCTATCTGAGTTGTTAATTTGGTCATGATATCAAGTTCATGCTCACTAGTTGTCCTATTAGGCAATCAAGGATAATTCATAATTAAAAACAACAGCAACAACAACAACAACAACAACAAAATGAACACCAACATTAACAATACCAACATAAAAAAAAAACATAAACTAAAAGACTCAACTACTTACAATAAACAAAAACAAACCATAGAAGGATTAAGTTTAAATCAAGTAAGCTTGGTATTAATATTAACAAAAACTTTATGAACAAATCTTTAGCAATAGTGCCAAAAATTTGTGCTATAAAAGCATAAATGTAAGTATATATATCACACAAATAATATAATGATGAATAGAGTATCATTTTCATGAAAATTTATTACTAAGATAATTGTTACCTACTAAAATTATGCTTCTTAATCTAAATCAAGCTAACAATTAATGTAATAGAAAATTAATCTAAATTAAAGGTATAAATATTGACAAAATAAAGGAGAGATACTATTTTAGATAAAATTGGAAAGCAAAAAAGTTTGGGATGATGATTTCCTTTAGCATTTCATATGAACTAATTACCTTTCTTTACCTTACTTTTAATCTCATTACTAATCTAGGACTCTAATTACTTATAAGCATTTTTTGAATTACCTATGGGCATTCCCCTAACTAATTTATAATTTTTTATGTAATTGATTTAGAGGCTTAATTAAGAATAAGTACTAATATACTTATTTGAGGTCAGTAGGTATATTCCTATCTTACAAGCAAATCAATCCACTTAACAATGCAAGTTTCATAAACCCATACTAACTAATTCATAGTCTAGTCCTAAAAATTCTTTTCCAAATTCATTCAGATTACCCAAATCAACTAATACTTTTCACACACTTAGAAACATAAAGAACAAGAATTAAGCAAATAAATCACACCATTAATTATAAATAAATAAGTAATTAGAACATATTAAAAGTTCGAGTTCATCACAATCTCAAATAACAAGTTTAGCTCATAACTGTAAGAAATAACCACATTAAGAACAAAGCACAAACCAAATAAGTAAAGAAATACAAGTAAAAGTAAAAAAAAAAAAAAAGTGGTAAATCTTCCTCAGATCTAAGCTTATCATATGATAAATGGAGCTCCAAACCTTTCTTTTTTCCCTTTAAAATGTTTAGAATGGTGGCCTTTATAAAGAAATGGCAAGACCTCCTTTAAAACCCTTAAAATATGCAACAAAAAATGTTGAGTATTGTTAAATTTGCATCAAATGCCATTGAATGTTTTTTTACAATGGTCACAAGAGCTATGACACAAAATTTTTATGCTGTAATGCATTTTATTCTTTGATTGGGCATCATTGCGCTATCTTTTTTATAGTAATGCTTTTAGATGCCATCTTTTTCTCTCTTTTTTAGCCCTTTTTTTAGCAAATCTTCTCAATTTTTATTACTTTGAATCCCAAACCTTTTAAGCTTATTTCTTTGTATTTCTAACCTTATACAAATATAAAATTCGTCTAATTATTATTTATAATCTATTAATAAAATATAAATAATTTAACAACCTAAAGATTTAAGTAAAAATACAAAACACAATTTATACTCAACTAAAACAAAAATTAACTCAAAACTAAGAAAATAAAACTAAAACTTACTAAATATTAACTTAAGTAAAATTTATTAATTTTATATTTCAAAAAACATAAAATAAACTTAATATTCATATGATAAGTCCCTTAAAATAATAAGAAAAATATAATAATTTAGGAACATATCAATTTCCATGTTTTGTCAATGTTATTTCTTTTGTGTTACAAATCATAACCTAAATTTATTTTAAAATTTTATTAAATTTATGACTGAGGCTGTGCTTATTTACATAACTTAGCACACATGTTATTGTTGGGATTAAATAGTATTTTTAATTTTTAATTTTTAATAAAAATATTTTGTGATTTTTTTGTTTTTATAATATTTATTTATCAAATGATTTTAAAAATTTTTTAAATTTAAAAAAATATTATTTTATATTGGTCAAACACATATTTAGTATTTGTTATAATATATGAGTGATAAATATTTATAAGGGTATTTTGGTTAAAATGAGAATGGTTGTAGGCTTGTAGTTTATCATTTGGTTTCATGTGATGTTTGTGTATATTTTTATAACCATGTAATTAAATTATGTTTCAAGAGAGAAAAGAATACTTTAAAATCCAAGTGAAACTAAATCCTAATATAACTAATGAGCCATAATAAAAGCACAAAATCCCTTATTCAAACATGCACCACAAAATTCTAGTCCAAGGCATACACATCTGGTGAGATAAAATACGTTGTAATTATTAATCATTTTATCCAAAACTTGAAACAAGTGAAGATTCAGTCCCTAAGGGGTTTCCATTCAAGATTTCAATTAAATTTAATCAAATAGATGACTCCAAAACCTACAATTACAAATGCTTCAGACCTACATGATTCTAATTCTTAATCACATGCGATAGAGAGATAATATTGGCCAGGAACTTTCTAAAATTCTTAGTAACAAGTCATTAAGAAAAGGGGTTCAATTTTATTTAACAATAAGCATGCTTTAAGTATTTAGATCAAGACATTATCTAACCGAAGCTCTAGTAGATAAGAGAAAAGAATAGATTATTTATGACCATTTCAAACACTATACCTGCGAATCAAAGGCAAAACAAACACATGCCAATTTATATAAAAATAGAGTGAACATCCCATTCTAAGCATGTATTCATGTTGAGCAAGCAAGCATAGATTCACCTATATTCCTTTTTACTGAGTTTCCAGACAACTTTTGGCATTCATTCAACATTAATAGTGGTATACTATAAAAAGGAGGGAGAGAGTGTGTGTGTGGATTCGAAATTTGAACAAGTTCATTGCCCAAGATTTTTGAAAATTTGAAAGTAAGGATCAAATTAGCAAAATTGCCTTAGGTAAAGCTTCACTGATCAAATCCTATGACTTTTTTTCCCTTCTATTTTTCCATTATGTTTCACTGCATATTGCTATATCTTGTCTCTCTGCTGCTCATCAATTTCTCCCTTCAACCAAAAACCCACCAAAATCTAGAGCCTTTCTTCTTGGTTTCTTCCTTCTCAGAATCCAAAAGCCATAGCCTCCCTTACAATAATTTGATTTTCAATTTCCTCTCAAACCAAAATCCTTCTATAGCAAATTTGATTTTCTAAGAGCCCATCCCTTTCAAGCGTGTATACTTTTGATGTCATTAGGAAGGAATCTTCATGCACATGTGAAGGAAGATGGTGAGGAAAGCATGAATGGATTTCGCTAGCTTGTTGTTACTCACCCTTGCTCCAGCATTTTTCCTTATTCGTTTTTTATTTCATTTTATTGCTAATGTTCAAAAATGGGTGGATTGTCACACCCAAAAATGCGACCGTGCGGCGCCTTTTAAAAAGAAAAATCCGTTCTGCAAGGAAAATGAAAACCGAAATTAGAATTAAAAGTAAGAGTAGGGTTTAGGAGTTGCCACCAAAATTTTAGTTTTTAAAAAGGCAAAACTTTGAAAAAATCTTTTTTTTTATTTAAAAAAATGGTTTACGAATCAGATTTGGATTTGGGAGTCGGTTGTGAGTGGGAAAGGTGTTAGGCACTCCACGACACCCATTACTAAGAACGATTACCCTAAATCAATTGTGCAAAAATAAAATGACCTTGACATTATTTTGATTCTCCTTAACAAATCACATGTAAAATAAGAAATAACCAAATTAAAGGAAATAAAATTAAGAATAAAAAGAGGGAAAAGAAATTGAAGAAACAAGATTAAAAGTAAAATGAAAGAGAAGAAATTGAAGAAATAAAGATTGAAAGAACATATTTATTTACAAAGGTGGGTTTAACCTAAGACGAGAGTTTAGGGCCTACGTACCCTCTAGGAAGGATCAAAGTCCACGTAGTTTGAACAAAAATTGTCTTTTAGTTGATTTTTTTGGTTTTTTTGTTTTTGTTTTTATCTATGTTTTTTCATTTTTTTTGTTTTTGTTTTTGTTTTTTTAATTTTGTTTTGTTTTATTTAATTTATTTTTTTTATTTTCATTTTTACTTTTTATTTTGAAAAGACAAAGAAAGTAAAAATTACTTTTTCCTTTAACACATAAAATGATTTTGAAATTGGTTTATGTGTTTTGATTTGCTAAAGGTAAATTTAATTTTACTTTCTTTTTGCATTTTCAGTCCTTTTCCTCTCTTTTTTTTTTCATCATCCTTTGTTTTTTTCTTTCTATGTCTTTTTTGTTTTGTTTCGTTTTGTTTTTGTTTTATTTATTTATTTATTTATTTTAAATGAAATTAAAAATGATTTTCATTTTTTCTTCTTTTCTTTTTAATTTTTTATTTGATTTATTGACTTATTAGTTTATTTTTGTTGTTTTTTTTGTTATTGTTGTTGTTTTTAGTTCTTTTGTGTGTGTGTGTGTGTTTTTTATTATTATTATTATTATTATTATTATTATTATTATTATTATTTGTATTTTGCTTTTTTTTTGGCTTTGTGTTTTTTTTATCAATTTTTGTTGATTTATCTTTTAAATGATCTTTTTATTATTTTTGATTTTTTTGAAATTTTTTTAATCTTCTTGATTTGTTTATTTTAAGTAAAAAGATCAAATTTCGACATTTGTGTATTAGTGCAAGAATTTTTTCCTTTCTTTTTTTCCTTTTGACCTTTTGCTTTTTCAAATGTTTTTATGTTTTTATTTTTTATTAAGCCTCTTTTCCTTTGCTTTTCTTATTTTTTCATTTTTTTTATTTAAAGAAAAGGACCAGCTCTAAAAGAAAAAAAAATTTACTTTTGGATTTTGGAACACCATTTTTCAATTTTTGTGGAAGACCCTTTAAGAAAGGATAAATCTTTAACACTCATAATACCTTTTTTACTAAAGATTTAATCTTTTTCTACTTTTTGCTCTTTTTTTTTTTTAGAATTTTCTTTAAAGGCTTTTTGAATGAGGCCATTGAAGTCCAAAATATAAAAATGTAAATTCACGACCCAAAAGGCACCAAGGAGGCTTTATTGCCACACATGGCCTTTTGGTTCTTATGTGCCTGAGGGGACAAAGAATCCCATACGGCTATTCTAAGAAATGAAACAAAATGAAATGAAAATAAGACCAAAATATTTACTAGCACATGATAACTTGTGATAGTGTGTCTTGTGTCCAGCCAGCTAAACATCGTGTTCAAATATATTTCAAGTAAAAAGAAAAATAAAAAATAAAGCATGTGTAAAATGAAACACAAAACCAATTTGTTTTCATGATTGTGCCTCTGTATTTTAGCTTCCTTATACTTGCCATGCCATATCCTTCCACTAGTCATAAATTTAGAAGGGCCCATTTCCAATCCTTTGTTTGCCACTATATTCATAAGTTGCTTCATACTCCTTAATCATGCTTGATTGCAAAATGATTTTATCTCATGCAAAAACATGACGATGTCACATAACAATTCCAAAAATATAAAATCAAGTAGAGTCAAATCTAATCAAACATGACAGTACAAACATGTACGTCTTTCGAAAGATTCAACAAACACATTCAAGAGATCATAAGGCACACTATAGCATTGAACTAACCAACAGTAAACAGATCATTCATTTAGTGGTTCTAATAGGTAGCTTGGCACTGATTCAACAGCACATACAACATGGACATATCATAGTAAACGGGAATTCATAAACAAAGCATATCCTTTCATGCTTGCCAAGTCACGACTATGGAATGCAATTTTTTCAAAATAAATCCAGGAATCCAATCTAGGATTATACAAATAGTGTAACTCCAATTGGAATCCAACTATGGTTACTGCCTAGTAGCCTCTTAGAGTACTCCACGTATCCTTTGAGTCCTAGTTCAAGTTTATTAGAAAACTTTCGAGCACAAATCATGATTCATCTCAAGCTTGGGTCAAATCAAGATACATTTGAGAATCAGAACAATGCTTTAATTTGATCAGATGCAGAGGCATAACACATAACAGACAGCAAAATGTATAAATCAAACATATCTTCATTTGAAAAGGCAAATTAATTTAAGTTTTCCTTTCTGGTAGTGATACACAGCAGAGAGAATTGTAAGCAAAGTCTAGAACCAATCTCAGGTCAGAAACAAAACTTTATGCCAAGCAGCATTAGTTCTGTTCATCGTGCAAATCCAAGGTTAAACCAAAACACTGAACATACTAGTTTTGATAGTCAAACATTTAGGGAACCATATTTAGATCAATAGCAGCAAACAGAGATTAAGAGCACCTTAATCTCCTAACTTCACACCACTGCAAGAAATATGTGGGTATCAACATGTGGTGCAGACTAACACAGCAAACAATGCTCATGTAGCAGAGGAGAAATCATAATGAAAGGAGTTTATAAAACCTCAGCCACTAGCCTAGTCACATACAGACCCGATTGACTGAGGCAAACCATATAACTAGAATTAAAATCTCAATCCATAGGGACCAAAACAAAATCAGGTGTATGCAGAGCAAGAATACAGTTTATAGAATCAAAATAACTTTCGTGATTCGTGAGAACGCGTAACACCATAATGCCTTAACCTCAAGTAATCTCTTCCTTGGCTTGATTCCATATGATTTCCAATAACAAGGACTAAAACCATGGTATTTCAATACTTTAAGTCAGGGTTTAAACGCTCATATTTTGTCCTGTGGGTCTTGTGAACCCATCATTCACATTCTCTACTCAAACTCCATGTATACAACTCATACATAGCCTCAAACAACCTATAAACCACGGATATGAAGCCAAAAACTAAGAAAGTACAATTTCTCAAATGGGCCAAAAAGTCATATTTTTGGCTCTAAATTTGAAAAATCATAACTAATTTTAGAAAAATGAGAATCAAGCAAACCATAGCTTTCTGGAAAGCTCTGGATGTTAACGTTACACTAAAAATAATGCCCAACCACAATATTAGTGTTTGGACTATGTTTGACATTGAAAAAGAGACAGAGATCTGACTGTCCCTGGTACTAATGCAGCTTGCTGTCATGAATTTCAAAAATTCATAACTAATTCCAAAAAAAATCCAATTTTGACAAAATATACCAATTTGAAAAGATAAAAATGTTAACTAGAGGAAAAAAATAAGTTCAAATCATTTCAGTAGGCTTTGGATCTCAAAAATTGGTAGAACAGTAACAAAGGTTGGATGGCTTCCCTAATGCTGACACAGAATTTTAGAAAATTATTTCTCCCTCTACAAATCTCCAATTGAGGTATTTCTAATTGACATAGGTCACTGTAGATGTCTATTTTATGCCCATAAAATTTTATGACAATTGGACACTATTTGGTCCATGAATGACATAGAATCATTTTTGGACCTAGTTGCACAGTATAATAACCAAAACCAGAAAATTCTTCAATTTCAATAATTCAGAAAATATTCCCTAGACCTCCAAATAGTACCTACTTTAGCTTTCTAAAAAACTCTCAACAAGCTCTAGAGGCATGCCAAATTTCATATCAAGAAGAGCTCATTTGGTCATATTTTGACAGAGCTCACAAATGTGGCAGTTTTGGCACCCAAAATGGTTCAAAGCGGGTCCAAATGGCCTCCCACATGTTCTAACACCTCTTGAACAAGTTTTAAAATATAAACATAGCATATATGAAGGGCTTAAGTGGTCCATATCATCATACATCTCAAACTCACTATACTACAGGTAAAAATATACTACTGCAGATAAGCCATAAAGAAGTCAAATCTCATAATTTCATTACTTTGGCTCTATACATAATTCATACATTATTCATACATACTTTTACACTTGCTTAAGCATTTATATCTCAAAAATAATAGGTGCATATTCATTTTGGCACCCCTTTACATCAAAAAAACTAAAATAGCTATACAACTCCCTAAGCATGCTCAACTAGGCTCCCTGGTGTGCACTTTGATCTCCTTGAGCTCTACCTAACATGTTAAGATGGGAGAGAAAAGGGGGTGAGATTCATGGAATCTCAATAGCTCATGCACTCATTCAAAGAAGCAATCAAGGCATATAAACAAGTCAAAGCATGCAAACCATTCATAATTACACAACACATGATTTTCATGCCATGAATATCATTTCAATGCCAAGAATAAGCTCTAGAAACTTTTGGTCTAGCCTCACCCGAGTTTTTGAGACTTTTGGATTGGCCTCACCCTTGGTTTATGGACTTTTGACTCCACCTCACCCATCTAAAGAGACTTTTGGCATTACCTCACCCAAGAAATTTTCACAATCCAAAACACAAGCATATTGGTACCAATGCATCAAGGCAATAACATATGGCATGTCTCACACAACAAGCACTTATACAAGCATACAATGACTATATACATCCAAGAATGCAACAAGAAAGAGTTGAGAGCTACCTTACAAGCCAACACAAGCCTTCCCTTTCAATTTCTCTTCTCCCTTCTTGGTTTCACAATCACAACTAGATGGAGTTACTTCTTTTGAGCCTAGACATAACAAAGAGTATGAAATTACTCTCTCATAACTCAACAATGATTCATAAAGTTAGGGGGTTCTTCATAGCAAACCCTACAAAGCATGTAAGAAACTAGGGGTTCTCTCTCTCTCTAGAATTTCACTAACTCTTCTTCTTCTTTCTTTTCATTTCTCAACTTATCACACTCTCTTTCAAGGGTTTCTTGCTCATTCTAGGTCAGAACAAAGCTTTCTTACTCAATCACCCATGGAAAGAAAGCTTAGAAGGAAAAGAATAAAATAAAAAAGAAGGAGCATGAAGATCTTTAAAGGTTCTTACCTTTCTTCCTTAGCTTCCTTCCTTCTCTCTTAGCTTCTCTTAGTTTCCCTCTTTCTCTCTCTCTCTCTCAAGCTTTTTTCTCTGCCTTGGATGAAGCTTAAGTCGGTTAAAAGAGAAAGAATGAATTTGGATACTTTAAGAAGTTAAATTCTCTTTTTTCATACTTTTTCGGACTAACCCTCGCTATAGCGAAGAATTACCTTTGATACGGCGAGCACGTATCAGTCCCAAACCCCTATTTTCGCTACGGTGCACGTTATTGCGAGAAACCTTCTGGTTTTTATATGGGATGCTCGCACTCGCTATAGCTAGAAGCATTTTTGCTATAGCAAAAAGACACTCTCACTATAGCTAGACCCTTTCTTGCTATAGTGAACATGTACATTCGCTATAGCTAGGCCATGTCTCGCTATAACTAGCAGACTTAGAAAAATTTCAGGACTTCAAAAATTTTTAGCTTCTTTTTTTTTTATCCTTTTTTTTTTCTAGTTGTTACAGAACGTACCTGATATTTCAAATCCTTGAGGCTCGCTTCTTCGAACAGATTCCCAATGCTCCCTGCTATCTCCAGCTCTTAAGGGTTGTTTTTTTTTTAAAGATTAGTAAGCTTTCCTGAAAACCATTCTGCGCAGAATCAAAAGAAACCAAGAACTCATAGAAATTATCCTCTTAGTTCTTCAGTTCTCCCATCAACTCGCTAATCTCTGCAACTCCTTTTTTTTTCTCAATTTCTCCATCCACAACTTTCTGCTCTCGAAATCTCATATTTGAAAAGAATCTCTCAAATCTCTTTCTCCAGAATCCTCAAACCCCTCAGTCTCTCCTCTTTTCTTTCTCCTCATCCTTTCTTCTTTCTCTCCTAACTCATTCGTTTCCACCTTCCCCTCTCAGTTTCAGCCCCCCAAATCGAAAAATGGAACCAGAGCCCCTCAAATATTTTATGCCCTTCTCTTCATTCCCAGTGCTCTCAGCCTCTCCAAAAACCTCACTGGCTTCCTCTCCATACCAAACACTCAAAAGTCCCCTTCGTGCTCTCTCACGGCCTCGCTTCCTCTCCTTGATTCGAAAAATTTTTTTAATCTCCCTTCTTCCCTCTCTAACCCGAAAACCCTCCAAGAAACCTACTCCACCCTCCTCCCTCATTCTCTCTCGCACCCTCCTTTAAAACCTCATTCGCGCTGCTTCCCTTTCTCCTGCTCTCCGTCTCAAGCTCCCTCCTCTTCTTTTCATTTCAGATGCTCCCCCTCTGCTCTGACGCGTCTGTCCTCCTCTTTGTGTTTGGGTCCTTGCTTTGTGCATGAGTGAGTGAGTGGTCCCCCAGCATCGTGCTTCTGCCAATATTGTGTGCTTAAGTGTGTCCTTCAAAAGCATGCCAGGGAGAAAAGAAACATGTAGGGTTTTTTGAAGAGAGATGAGTTTGAGTGTGGGCTTGGGTTGTTGGGCTGTTCTTGGGTAGGTTGAAGGTCCGGCTTCAGAATTTGGGTCTCGTATCCTCTTCATCTTCTTTCTTTTGGATTGCAGCAGTTTAAGCCCTTTTTCTTTTTTTGGGAGATTTTAAGGATGTTGGGTTTTTTCCTTGGACCTCCTCTTTAAGTTTGGGCTCAATGAGCTCTTGAAAATAAATATCATTTTTTTATACCCTTTTTTTGGTAAAAATTGGTTTCATTTCTTTTTGGCATTTTCTTTCTTTTTATTCCTTATATATATATATATATATATATTAGTATTTGATTTTTTTAAATCATTTTTCTTCTTCCTTTTTTTCTTTTTTGGAAAATGTAACTTTTGATTTTTTTCATTTCATTTTTTTGTTTTCTTCTTATTATTATTTTTTGTTTGGTTTTCTTTTCATTTTATTATTATTTTTTTATATTTTCTCTCTTCTTTTTTTAATTCTTTTTTTTATTTTTTTTTGGAAAATATTAATTTTCTAATGTTTAAAAATGGGTGGATACATAGGGTTTTTCATTTTTTGTCTTCTTCTAACTTTTTTTAACTTAATTAATTTATTGGGCTGATTTTTTTCTTTTGAGGTATTAGGTTATTTAGGCTTTAGGTAATTAGGCTGAAAGAATTGTATAATACCTTAGCTATCTAACTTTTCTTTTAGCTATTATAGTTCATCAAAGAGTCCATTTACTCATACAGGTAGATACCAAATCTAAAAATTTTAGAATACATTCATTACTTTTCCATAATTCCATGTCTTTTTTATTCTAACAAATAATTTATTGGTAATCCTTTGTTACCAAGTACCTTATTAGTTAAAAGCTGAAAACTTTACCTTATATTCTAGGGAAAATTCAACAAAATTTCCTCTAATAAACTTAGCTATCTAGACCAACTAAATGGTTACATTTCTGCCTATAACTTACAAACATGGAAAATTCAAGTGTCATAATTATCAAATAAAAGCAATTGAGTTCTCAAGCTTCATCAAATACTAAATAAATTTAAACTAAAATTACGTTGCTAGTAGATGAAATACTAGTTTCAAATTTTACATTGTTGATGAGTTAAACTCATCATATAGATTTACCATAATGATACATCATAATGATACAATAGAAGTTAAATACATATATGATCCACAGTTTTTCTATTTTAGACATCATTCCATTTCCTTTCCCTTTTGAGTATTGGTACTTCCATCTGGCATTGGTTAATGGGAAAATAGAAAGAGAGGTGAGATTCGAGAAAATATCAATAGCCATACTCAAACCACCAATGTATGTATGGGACAATTAAGAAAGAATAATGCAATTATACATGGTCATATAATCATAAACATGGAAACTGACATGGATATTTTTTTACATGCTTTCATTATGCTCTATCATGACTATGAACTTATCTTAGCTTAGGATTTTCTTCTTAGGCTTAGGAGAATTATTGCGTCCATTTCCATTGCCCTTATTTGTTTTATAGTCTTAACTTATTAAACATAGCATGCAAAATGTAACATCTAATTCCTCTGTAAACATGAGAAACGTAATATCCGGCTTTCCCGTAAATGTACGAAACGCATCAAATATAAAAGGAAGTTCCCCAGATAGAATGATTTGAGGTCAAATAAAATTAGAGCAATAATTTAGACCTCAAATAATGAGGATCCAATGCCAGAAGTGCCTTGAAAATAGAGTCAGATGAGTTAGAAAAATTTGTGAAAGAAAGTTGAGGCATTTTTGTAATTTTTAGCAATTTTAGAAAACTCATAAGAGGGCTTTTTAAATAAAAAATTTGAACTTTCTAGGGTTCTCAGAGGCCTTGAAAATGATAAAAACCCTAGAACAATTGAAACCCCTCCGGTAAGTGATTTCGATTGTCGATTAATCGAAACTTTGACTGAATGGTTCGGATTGGTTTTAAATTCAATTTTGGTGAAACCAAGGTATTTTATAAGTTAGAGAGCCTAAATTTTATGATAAAAAAATAGATTTCAAAAAGAAGTTGAAATGACGTCAAATGGAGAAACTATGGTTTACGGACTAAAATAAAAAGTGAAAAAGCTGCAAAAGTGAACCTTTGGCTCCTTATAAGTCACGTTCCACTCTTCTTTCCACCCTAACCCACTTTATTTTTGCCAAAAATCATAGGAGAGACCAGCTCCAAGAGGCATCCAAGAAGAGAGTAAAAGGGGAGGGAAAGGCTTCTAGAAAGGTAAAGAATTAAGGCTTTTCCATGCTTCTTCCTTTAATAAAGTTATTCACCTCCTTCTCCTCTTCATTCCCATGGTTTTAATGGCTCATATGGGACTAGTTTGTGGTTGGTCCATAGGAGAGAGCTTAGAATCTCAAGGAGAGGCTTGAAGTAATGGAGAGAACTCTTGAAAAAGTATTGAAACAACGTAAATCTCTTAGCCTTTCATGCTTCTTTTCTTGCCCTTCCTCCATGTGAATTTCATTCAAACTAGAGCCCATCCAAAAGGAGTTGAATTTTGACCATATCAAGGGAAGAACAAGTGATTTAGAGTGTGAGAATTTAAAATAAGCAAGTTGAATAAAAAAGAAAAGTAAGAAATTCAAGTTGGCATAACTTGGGGTTTTGAAACAAATGATAAAATCTAATTTTTTCTAGAGATATTCTAGCTTATATAAGACATAGTATGAGTCTCTTAGACCTTTAGGAAGCTTTACATGAGCCATTCCTTTCAAGAAAATGAAGGCAACTCCATAGGCCATAAAACACGTGTTTATCTTAGCCTAAGCAAGTCTGGCCACCTAAGGAGAGTTTTAATTTGTTCCAAACTTAGAATGGGACTAGATATGATGGAAGAACATCAAAGGAAGCCTTGAAAAAAATTTAGAAGCCTTGGAATGTGAGATGGAGGTGTAGGCTTTATAATGAGACATTAGAAAGCAACTTATAGATAAACTTCTTAAAATGAATGTATGATGACTTCAAAAGGTTTAAAGGGAGTTAAGAGATCTAGAATGAATGAGAAATAGGAGCCAAGATCATGAATTCTCATAATTGCTTCATAAGGTCTTGTATGGAAGCATAATGGAGCCATATAACAAGGTAGCTTCACATAGAATGTGTATGATATCAAAGCTTATTTCCATGAGTGATTTATGTCTCTTTTGATATGTCTAGGCTAAGAGAACCAAGGGCCACCTAGTTGCAAGGCTTGGCCGAGAAAAGGGAGAAGAATCTTAAGAGAAAAGTGTGTGCATTTGCTCCAAGGTAACTCTCTAACTTTTCTTTCATACATTTTTGGATATTTTCTTGTCTTTGGATGTGTGTGTATATGTATGTTTATGCCATAAGAAATGTTTCTAGCTATTGCCTACATGCCATGGTACCATGATAATCTTGAAATGTATTTTATGAATGTGTTTTGGCTTAAATAGGTATGGTGATACCAAAAGTCCCTTAGCAGGGTGAGGATGAGCCAAATGTCCCTAGACTTAGGTGAGATTAAGTCAAAAGTCTCAAGAAGATTGAGACTTAGTCAAAATTCCATTAAAAATGGGTTAAGCAAATCCAAAATTCCTAAAAAAAAAGGGTAAGGCTAAACCAATACCCTTGGAAACTTATGTATGTTATGTATGAGTTTCTTGAACGTGGAAAATGCTATGTATATGTTTACTAGTAGCTAGAAAGCTATGTTTGCATTCTTTGACATATATATACATCTATTATATATGTTTGAAAGGGTCAAGAGCTAACGAGATTTTTTGAATCTCACTCTTTCCCCTCCATATGCTTATTCATGTCTAAGTGAGCCAAAAAGTCCAAGAAAAGGAGACCAAATACCTTGGAGTACGATACTTTGACAAGGAAGTAGCTAAATAGTTGTTTTAAGGACATATTGATATCAAGAAATATATCCATGTGATATATATGAGATGTAACCATTTAAGCAATACTAAATGTATATAATTATGATGTATGTATGAGTCTTGAAGCCAAATGTATGGAAATGTGAAAATTTGCCACCCTTGTGCTAGTATGTGCTTGTGTATGAATGCAAGTGGCATGGTGAGTTTGAGCTCCATAATAATTTGGACAATTTGGCATGCTTTCCTAGGCTGTATTTATGCTATGAGACGTGCTCAAATGGCTATGGAATAAGATGAAGGTCAAATGATGCCTTATGAACCCACTATGAGCATAAAAAATGACCAAATCATGAGCTAAACCAAAGTTTGACCAAATGAATGAGTTTTTACATGAAATTTAGCTAACAATTAAGGCTCATTAAGAGCTTTTCATATAGCTAAAGATCACCTAATTTGGAGTTCTAAAGAATTTATTATAATTTTTAAAAATTGGCCAAATTATGTAGAATGGTAATGTATACTATTCACATGATCAGATTTTGTTTCTATATCACTCATGGGTCAAATGAAATCTAATGTCACATTTCGAACTTCTTGTAACTGTTAACATAACCCATATTAATTCACGCAGTCAAATAGTTACACCCATTTGACACCATCACCACACAAGAGCATAAGCATTCACTTGGGTACGTGGAATTATGTCTAGTTATGGGGATTGGCATAATCTGCATTGCCGTGAGGATTAGGGATCATACACAATTTATGTATTAGATAGAAGTGATATATATATATATATTAATTGACCACGGCTTGCTTCTTCTTTAGATGTGGGAAATTACTACCAATGCCACCTCGTGCTTCCATGTGTAAGGCGTGTGAGTTTATATGATAGATGATATTTGATTACATTAAGGAATACATTCAGCCGTGGAAGAGCTAGGAATGAGGTTGCATGTAAATGAATGGCTTAAATAATCTAGGATGAGGACACCTCGTGCCTGCACCACCCACCTTCATCTATATATATATTAAATTGTGATTAATATATTTTATATGACACATATCTGCTGCCACCTAGCCATTTGCACCAATTCATGGAATGATGATTTGCCTTCATGCCACCTAATTACATTGTGAATTGCTGGTGCCGTATTTGGTGTGATAGTGGGAGCTAAATATTGCTTTAATATATATAGATTAAATGAGAGTAAGACACATCTGCTGCCACCTAGCCATTTGCACCGATTCATGGAATGATGATTTGCCTTCATGCCACCTAATTAAATTGTGAATTGCTAGTGTCGTATTTGGTGTGATAGCAGGAGTTAAATATTGCTTTTAATATATAGTTTAGATGAGAGTAAGACACATATCTGCTGCCACCTAGCACATGCACCGATTCAAGGAATTGTAATTTGCCTTCATGCCACCTAATAGCGGTGAAAAAGCAGGAGCTGTCCATTGCATTAATTACCATTCACTTTAACTCATCTTAGGCGGAGGGAAGTAGTGGAAAGAAGGAAGAAATTTTGAACAGCCATAGAAGAGGAGAGAAGAGAAGAAAAACCAAAGTACAAGGACTCCATAAAAGGTAAGCTCCGAGTTGCTTCCTTGTTCTGGACTGGGATGTTTTGGCCTTTGTAGAATTAGTTAGAAAAGGATTTTGAAGCCAAAATTTTTATAACAGGCTGTCCATCCCTTATACTTGAAATCTGGAAAATTATAGAATTTTTGGAACAAGGCAAATTAAAGAAACAACTCACTAATTCAATTTAGCTTCTGTATGGGACAGCTTGGGGCTGATTTCATAAAGAATTTTGTTAAATGGGTAAACGAAGGAATTAGTGCATGAAAATTGGTGGGGAGGTAGCTAAGACATATCACGTCAGGTTTACAAAGTCTTAGAATTTTATGGGTTCATTTGGTAGGATAACGAAGCTAGAAACAGCAAAGGAAGTGTACAGCGAGCTCAACTGAGGTAGTGACCAAAACAGTAGGAGTTCAGGGGCTATCCCTGGGAATTCTTGAAAAATGTTTTTGTGCTTATAATTAACATAATGAGGGGTCACTTTGCCAATTTTTATGACTTTTGGAGGTCATTTAGTGGAGGAAAGAAATTTCACAAAAACAAGTCCAAAAATGTAGTTAAATTGAGACTGTGGTAGTTTTCATTCTTTCGCTGTTGTAGTGTGACTTTGCATGGAAATTTTGAGAATCCAGCTTGGAAATAAGGACTAAGGACTTAGCTTTATAGCACTGGATCATACACGAATAACTTAGATAATAACTAATTATGAGAAGGAAAAGAAAACGAAGATGTGATTGTTTACAATTAGGAATTCCAATAATTAATTAGCGAAAAGGATTTAGAAATTTCATATGGGGGGATTAGTAATTTAATTGCAATGTAAATATTAACCATGACTCATTCTTAATTATTACAATGCATGATTGAAATTTAGGAAGCCCATTGGGACAACCAGGGCTAAGGAATAACGTGACAAAACGACAGTGACGAAACAGGTAGTTAACACTGTACTCACTTTGTTATTTATGCTAATGCACTGGATGAAATCCCGAAGTCCCTATGCTGTGTTTGGTTGCATGTATATCTACTAAGATGACTCTTTATGAGTACTATATTGTTGTTATTGGCCAATAACTGAAGTACGATAGCCTAACGAATGAAAATATGCTGCTACATAGCCTAACGAATGAAAATATGCTGCTACGTAGCCTAACGAATGAAAATATACTGCTACGTAGCCTAACGAATGAAAATATGCTGCTACGTAGCCTAACGAATGAGAATATGTTGCTATGGTAGCCTAACGAATGAGAATGTGCTGCTGCCTAGCCTAACGAATGAGAACATATTGCTACCTAGATATTACATGCTTCGACACCGAAGTATGCATCGAATGTATCCTGGATAGTAATCGGTGCTATATTTATATATATGTTTCTTAAGTACATTGTTAGCTACTGAGATTTTATCTCACTATAAATTGACTATTTTACAAGTAATAACTATGCTACGAATGGAGCCAGACAAATAGAGAACGAACAAACTGACCAATAGATTACATATTGATTGTAATTGGTCTTATGAATCCTTTGAACAAGGGTTGAATGTAAAGTTTGACTCCAGTAAGGATGTAACATTGTAGTGTTAATCTCTCTTTTGATTTGTATAAATATTATACATGAGATATCCACCGTAAGTTAACTATAATGTTTATTAGGGCTACCGAACTCCCGGTACAAGTAAACTCCTATGTTTGCATTACATGAAATTGATTATGATAACCATGGAAGTAGTTCTAGCACATTAGCATCATCAACTTATGGTTTTCTTGTGAAAATGATGAACGTTGTCTAAGTATGACAATTATCTTTTTAGGTTTAGGATCTTGTTGATAGGATTTTGGACTCTACACTAAGGAAATTAAAGACCTTGTCGACAGGATCTTGGATTTCGCCTTGTAAAATGTAAGACCTTGTCAACAGGGTCTTCTGTTAGTAGTACAAGATCCTTTCATATAGCAAGTTATAGTGTATGTAAAGTGTGGGTGTGACATCTAATGCCTATGATATTTTATAGGCATAAACTAGACACAATAAGCTTTCCATAACCACTGATACCACCTCATTTGGAGCTCTATAAAGAGAAAACATATTTTTAAAAGTTAGAGGATAGTACCAGTAACACAAACAGACCTTTGGTATTATTCCATTATTTTTCTTAGTCCAATTGATGTCTACGTGATCTGGAATTATTTTTATCCATTAGTAGATATCTAGAACTTTCTAGAATGGTATAGTTTGCTTAATTTTAAATTTTTTTGGAATTACTTATGAATTTTCAAAATTTATATCAGAAACCTGTGATAACAGACCTGGCAGCTAGACCTTTAGTATTGTTCTGTAGTTTTTGCAATCCAGTTGATATTGTCGTGGTCTAGAATGATTTTTAGTCTTTATTTGACATTCAGAGATTTTTAGAATGCTATCATTTGCTTGCTTTTGATTTTTTTAGAATTAGTTATAAATTTTCAAAGTTCATATTAATAAACTGGAACAGTAAACTCAAGAGCAAACTATTATTTTTCTAGTGTATGATGCTAAACTCATGAAGCATGAGATATTTTATGATGTTTATGACTTGTATGGATGTGTTATGAATAAAAGATGATATTGATAGGATCACATGGCCCATAAAGCATGCAAAGTAATTTTCGAGCCTTACATAACGCGATTTATTGCTATTATTTATATGCTCAAATGCAATATTTGTTTCCTAAATTGAATATTTAGGAAACAAATATTGCATTTGAGAAATAGAAACATTAAAGAATTTTAATTAAAAAAAGCCAATTCCGAACCTCCTCAGGGAATATAAGGTTTTCATGAGGCTGATCTTGAGCCGCCATCCAAGCATGAATACCTTCGTTTAAGAGAATATTTTTGGTGTAGAAAGTCTTAAATTGAGGATCTTCCACTGCACGGATTTCATTTAAGTATCCTGTATGATATTCTTGCCCCGCCTTAGCCATTCCATTTCCATTTCTGGTCTCACCCTATTATTTAATAGAAATGGAATTGATTATTAATTGAATAAATTGAATAAGTACAGCCGTCCCCTATTGGGATGTACTATTAAACCTAAATTGGGGTTATCTACTAAGAATTACGAGAGCCTCTAATTCTATTTTGTTTTTTCTTGAGTCAACCTTCTCATTTTTTAATGACTCGGGGCTCAATTTCGTTTGTTTCCTATAGTACATATCTCATTTCACATGTTTCTAGCGATTCACATGGCATCATCAAATGATATAAGTCTTGGATAAGAATCTATAACGCACTAGAACGCCCTTGTTGATGTTTATGACTTGTATGGATGTGCTATGAATAAAAGATGATATTGATAGGATCATATAGCCCATAAAGCATGCAAAGTAATTTTTGAGCCTTACATAATGCGATTTATTGCTGTTATTTATATGCTTTTTCAGGGGATTGTATGAAGCCAAACAAATTGTGTTAGAATAAAAGACTAGAAAGCTAAGGTGTTACACAAAACATAACATATAATTGATGCAAGACATTATAGAATATACTGTGAAAACAACTAATACAATACAATGCATATCAAGTTCAAGTAAATTTGCATGCAACTAGGTAAGGAATAGTAAGTTGCCTTATATAGGTGAAAGGAAGCCAATAAATTCTTTAATCTTTGCACTATTTTTCTTGCTCCTTTTCATTTTCATTTTGGGCTTTACACCTGTAATAGGATGGAGCCTCACTAGCGTGTCCTAAAAATATAACATGAACATAATATCATCATCTTAAGTTTATAACAACTTTTTTTAAACTTCTTTGACTTTTAACTATGCATTAGGCCACTTAAAGTGCACTTAAAATTTTCTTTTGCACACTTTCAAAATGCATGCCTGCTAGGTGGCAATCACATAATTTAAAATACTCATTTTTACCATATTGGATGACTTAGACTTATGTAATTGATCCTAGGGCAAATTTATGCTTCTAGAATTTATAATTTAAGTCACAAATTTCATATTTACTATTCATATAGTTATTGATACTATTTATTTAGTATTTTCACTTTTTGACATATTAGAACTCATTATGTATTCTTGAGCCTCAAAGGGTAACTTCTAAAATTCAACTTCTAGATTTCAAAATCTCACTATATATAATCTATATAACCCCATTAGAACTCATTAAAATCATCACAAGTTTGTTCAAACAAGCCTAACACCAATTGGTCTCAAAATGTCCTTTCTTGAACCTTAAAAGTTTAACTTTCAAAAGGTAGCCTCCAAATTAAATCCAATGCTTCCATTAATGTTCTTATAGTATTTTAAGACCTTCTATATCCCTAAAATCAATTGAACAACTTTCTAGATCCTTCAAATCCTCCATGGCGGAATAAGTGCACTAAAAATGCTAACATAAAAATTTCATGGATTCATTTAATTTTAGGTTTAGATTCTTATTCCTTGCAACATAAAATATCTAAACACACTAATTTGAAGTTGAAAACAACATGATTTCCCCTCTCTTCCATGCCTTAGCTGAAACCATACATATAATAGTCCAACTTGTTATTTTCAAATACTCAATGGAAGCTAATGTTAGGTATGAAATCCTTACATATTAAAACCCTTGGATACATCAAGAACACATGAAGAAAAAAATTTCTCCTCCCTTTATCTCTCATGACTAAACCATATAGGGCCAAAGAACTCAAAATTTTTCAAGTGTTTCAGCTAGAAAATTACCTCAAGGCAGAGTACTCTTCGTCTAGATTGATTTTTACTGAACAGTTTCTTAAAAAGAGCTTCTTTTTTTGTTAGGTCAGATCCAAACTTCAACTTTTCATGAAAAGAAAACCACTATTAGAAAGCCCTCAGAAAATAGATTAATTTTCCTAACAAGTACGAGGTGAATAGGGTACATTTACTCACCTAAATCGGGGATTAAAATCTCTCTCTCCTCCCTTTCTCAAAATGCCATTAATGGCTTCCTTGGCTGAAAATAGAACTTTGTAGTTGATGATGAGGTGTCGCTTTTTTAAGAAGCCTCTTTTATAATTTTTCAAAATGACTATTTTGTTTCTTGTTATATATTTGCTTTGTTCAAACTCATTTTTTTAGACTTTTCAGGATTTAACTACTCCATACAAAATTCTGAGTATTCTTTCTCATAAAAACATTATTTTTGGAATTTGAATGGCTTAAAATAGTGAAAAAAAAAAACTCTACTTATAATCACAACATTATTTGACTCATTTTATGTGTCATAAGGGTTTTAACTTATTCTGATGATCCTTATAATTTTCAAGACTTTTGAAAACCCTAGTGAACTTAATTATGGCATTTAAAACTCTTTTTCTTGAGTTTTTAAAATTTTACTCAAAATTGCAATTTCACTACTAATGTACCATTTTACTCTATTTAGCCACATTAACTCCGTTTTTTCTTTGTAAGTGATTTCATAACCCTGTTTCTTGATATTCTAATATATATTCTATCTTTATTTAACCTTAATTCATTTGACTTTAGAATCCTCTTTCACTAATATACCAATTCCAATTCAATTAAAAAGTTAGATGTTACAAATTGATTGGGTTATTTGGGAGTATTGAGCTTTAGTTTTTTTCCCTTTGAAATCTCTTTTCCTCAAATTTTTTTTTTTACTTAGAATCTATTTCTTTTTCATAAAATCTTTTCTTTTCTTTATTCTATTTTTATTTTTAGTTAGAGTTCCCAAATAAGATTGTCTTAAGACAATTAAACAAAACTCAATTTAAATTAAAATTGACTATGATTCCAATGACCTTTTTTATTACTCTAACTATTTCCTTTTACTTTTTTAATTTTACTTAAATGATTTTTTTAATATTTTTTGGTCATTTTATTAGCTAAAAAAATAATATTAAAATTGATCTAAACTAATTATGATTCAATGATAAAATGAATTTAAATTAAATTTAAATTGACTCCAAAGCTAATTATGACTCAGACATCTCTAATATTGTCTAAAATTTGAATATTTTAATTCAATGTATTTATTATTATTTTTTTAGGGAATGCCCCAAAAAAAATATAATGTTTACAATTATCATCGTATGACACTATCCATCCAAGAAAGGGGGATAAACCATGATAAGAAATCTTATAAAAAATTTTTAACAAGAAAAATTATTTTTAACTTCATTTGCCAATATATTATCATATCATCATTGCAATTATCACAAATTAAGATCCTTTCTTGTGCGCTCTCTCTTCAGTACACACAAGAGAGAATCTAGATTGTCTAGATTTAATATGAATGGCTCAAATTTCAAGATTTTTTTTCTAATTTTTTTTTAAATTTTAATCATCAATTTTTTAGAAGTCCATGATTGGAGACTTTTTCATTATGTGTTCTACTTCTTTTAACAAATAAAAAAAATCTTAAAATTTAAAGTATCCAAATTAAATCTAGATCGCCTAGATTCTCTCCTGTGTTCATAGGAGAGAGTGCACATGGGAAAGGACCTCAATTCCACTATCACACCTACTTTTCCCTTTGGCCTGTCATTGCCACCACCATTGCCATGATTGTTGTCATCACTACCACTACCACCATTATTGCCACTAACACCACCATCACCATTACTTTCACTGTCATCACTATCCCCACCATAGCCTCTGCACCAACCTTCCATGACGATCTTCATTGTTGTTGCCACTATTTCCACCATCACCACCATTATTGCCATGTTACCACTACCATCACTATGCCTTGGTACTACCATTATCTCTATTATTGCCGCCACCACTATCTCCATCATTGTTGCTATTACCTCTACTGCCATGTTACCACCATAATCATTACCTTTTCCTTGCCACTATTACCATCATTGCCACACCATTATTTCCATGGTCACCACAACCACCGCCACTTCCTTTGTCTTGCTCTCACCACAATTACCGCCACTACCACTACCACAATAATATTATCACCATTATTACTAGCACAATTATTATGTTATATAACAGATGTATAATATTATTTACATATATAAAATATTATTTTCATTTTATCATCAAATGTGTTATTGTATCATCCCAAATGTTATATGTTGATGCAAAAAAACTTAATAGTATGAAAAGTTTATAATGGATAACTTTTACAATACCATCCAAGATTACTTATACCATCAACTCTTATCCTATATGGAGCACCATATAGGACCTTAACAAAAGTGTTTGTTTTGACCCAATGGTTTTAAAAAATTGTAGCCAGGTCTTAGCTTTTTTTAGGTTACATCAATAATTGCCAATCTAAGTTTTAGAGAAGGCTTAAACTATATGCCTATCCTAATCTTGATTCCACCAACCAAGCCAATTTGGGTTTCAAAATAATGTGTTTTACACACACACACAAACACACATATTACAAGATAAAACTTAAATAAAGTTTTTAGGTTAAACTATTAAGTCTCTATTGGAAAAAAAATCAAGTTCTTTAATAAAAATATAACAAATGAAAAAATTTGTTTTGAAGAACCGATCATGTGGTTAGGAGTTATAAAAAATTGTCTATTTGTCAAAATTTAATCAAACAAATGTTATGACTACTACCTAAGAATTGTAATTAATTATTACTCTATACTAAACATGTTATTTAAGTGAGCTAAACCATTTATATACTTTTATGTTTAGGAAACAAGTCAATTCAACCCAACTTACTTAAGGGTTAACTTGTGGTGAGTTACTCTCAAGGCCTTGCTTGGTAGATGGCAAACAGGAACCATGGAATGTGAAAGGGAGTGGAAGTGCTGAGAAAATGTGTTTAGTACATAGAATAGCTAAAGCCTTTGAATGAGCAAAAACCATTAAACATGGGTGATATAAAACCTTCAAACTATCGAGAGAAAGGGGTCCAACTCAAAGGAGAGAAAATATTCAAGCCATATTGACCTTGCTTGCTTGAGTAAAAGTCAACCTATAACCATTAATAGAGAATTGTCATCCACCACATGCAAAGGTTGCCTCAATTAGTGTCTCATGCTGTGGCCTCCTTCTCTAGGCACTAACTACCAAATTTGATGTGAAAAGGGTGAAGAAGATTGCATGTTTGCTCTAGGTTTCTTCAAGCACTGTGGAACAACTATGAAGAAGATCTATTCATTGTCTTGTTTTGTGTTCGTTCTACTTTGTTCTATGGAAATCAGAATTACGATGGCTTTGTGATAGTGATGACAATGGTGAAGATGACAACAAAGACAAGGATCCAAAAAATCCAATAAATGAGCTCATTTGTTGTTCTTCTTTTACTCTATATCACTAGTTTTAATGGTGGTTCTGCCATTTTTGTTTCTGGATTAAGCTTGTTCTTAAGGACCCTATATAGACAATGATGAATGCCTTATTCTAATCGTTGCTCTCCTTCAAGTGATTTTAGTTTACAATTTCAAACGAATCTTAATTTGACAACTAGGAATTGCAAGTGATTATTGATCATTTTCATGAAAATTTTCTATGTTTTCCGATGTTCATTTTAGCCAAATTAGGGCACAAATGAGATTTTGACATTTTTAGGTTTATTTCAATTAAAAATAAATATTTCATAATTTTTTTACTAAGGGTCATTTTGGACATTTTGCCATACTTCTTTTCCATACTTACCTTATTTCTATCTCACCTAACATAAAAAAATTATTGTATTCCTATTCCTTTTTAGAGTATATTAAACATAATTTTGGCTACAACATTTTACTCCATTCTTATTTTTATTTACATTTCTATCCCCATTAAAATATATTTTGCATACCAAACGAGATCTAATAGATTTGATTGGTCCATTTTAATAGCTTGAGGATGAAGAATTGCAATTTGCAAAATAAAGATTAAATTTGCATTGAGATGGACAAAGATGATGATCCTGAAATGTGGAAGGAGAAAAAGAGAAACTAAAACTTCTTGGAGGCATAAACTATTTCTCTTAGAGCCTACATTTCACTAGCCCAATCCATCCAACCTAATATGCCCAAACTTTGTTACTATGTTTCTTATTACTTATAATGTTGATGGCCCAAAAAGATTATTACATTTTATAATAATAATAACAATTTTTTTTCACACATTCTTTTTCTTTTCACAAGTATTTTATATATTTTATAGAAAATATATATTGATGTCAGATAGCCAACTCATACTACATTGAATGATTCGGAAAAACCACACATATTTTTTGCTTGACTGAAATGTGATGTATGACTCATGAATCATGATTCTAGTGTGAATTATGTATCAAAAAACAAGATAAGCCCTTTATTATAGTAGCATGAGATATTGGAGGAGATTAAATTTATACTGACATAGACAAAGCTGGTGAATTTGATAAGTGATGGGAGAAAAAAAGACTCCAAAACTTCCGGGAGGCATAGGATATTTCTTTTAGAGCTTAGGTTTAATTTCTTTTTTCTTTTTTTTTAATATTTCAAAAAACAATTTGGTTACTGAATTGAGATAAGAAGCATTTATGGTTCAACGATTTAACTGAGGTTGAATTAAGGTTGAATTTTTTTTTTCAAATGCATATAAAAGATATAAATATATATAATATTTTATAATTAAATTAATATATTAAAATAATGTAACTATTTTAAAATAAAAAAATTAATTAAAATGTTTTACCTATGATAATAAATTGATGTAAAATAAGTTAGATAACGTTTATTAAAGAGTATGATGGTCAGATAAATAAATAATTATATAAACAAAATGAATTAACTGATGTATCCTATACTATTTCATTTAGTTTATTGCACATTTGCACATAAAGGTTTAAATTTTGATATTCCCCACAGAAAGGAAGTCAAACAGATTCAGGGTTAAGGAAAGAACAATTAAAAGAAATCTCCTTTTTAAGCCTATCCAGTCCAATGACTATTTTTTTGCGTCCCTCAGAAATTAAAGGAAGAGAAGGCTAAAATTAGCTGCATATGTTATGACCCAGAACTCCAGTTCCCCCAACGCTTTTGTATAATGTTTTTTATTGGCTACAAATAAATTATTACTATTTTTATAATAATTATAATAATAGTTAAAATAATAAAAAAAATTATCTTTTCCATATTTTTGTTTTGTTTTTCCACCAATATTCTCACAGCCTTTGAGTTGAATTACTTATATTTGATATAAAATTATATTGATGTCAGATAACCAACTCATACTATATCAAATTATTTGGGAAAACCACACAAATGATTTTTGCTTGGTTGAAATGTAATGTATGATGTAAGCAAGATGAGTATTTTATTATTATAGCATGAGATATTAGAGGAGATTAAATGATTCTATCACTCAGATCTATGAATATCTTGGGTTTTAGTGGCAAATAAACTTGTAACGATGACAAGCCTTAAAAAATTAGCATGTGAATTACATGAATGTCATAAAAAGCACAAGTAGAGCGAAAAAAACACATAACTAAGAGAGAAAAAAAAGTCTGGAAGGCTAGTTCTTGTATGGATTATAAATCCTTCTGTGTAGCAAAACAAGAATTTAAAATGGTGTGTGAAATTGTGAGTGCGAAAAAATAGCGTATAAAAAAAAGTCAAAAGAAGTATTGCAATATGCATGAAAATTTTGAGTTACAAACAAAAGGAAAGAATGTTTCTCTATGTTTTTGTTATTTCTCCACACGTATTTCTAATTTTCATATATGCTACTCTTTACGCAAATTTATTAACACAAATTCACAATCACACCCACAATATGTCTCCAAAACTAAATACATCTTAAATTGCCTAAGGTTATAATGATTTGTTGAATTGCAAAGATCAATAGTTATTTAAAAGTAATTTTAACTTGAAATTTATAGAACTTCGTTGGTTGGCAACTTGGTTTATTGATGAAACAAAGCTAATGAAATCATAATAAACAATAATGCATTTTCAACAGTTACCATTATAATCACTCATAAAGTAACCTCAACATTTAGTGTCTGCCATTTTCCACACCAAGTTTGCTTTCAGTAACTTCTCCTGACTCGGATTCAACTTTCATTTTCAGACTATCCATCTTTTCCTTCAGTGCTGTGATATTCAAAGCAGAGAGGATACTGTCTTTGATACCTGATTCCATCTTTTCCACATCCTTAGGACTTGATCCTTTAGCTATCTCATCCTCCAACTCCTTAATTTTTTCCTTAAGGCCTTTTGTATTTACAACCCTATCAATTTCACTAATGATCTCATTGTTCACCTGTGCTATTTTCAGTTTTATATCTGGTGGGGGACTAATCGCTTTTCTCTTCACAACTCTAACAAGCTCCAAATTAGCTGATCTCAAGACCTCTTCTAGCTCTATCTTGGCTTTCTCTGCTTCCTCTACCCACTCTTCATTTGGTGAATTCCCATTTGATAATTTTTCTTGAGCATTCTTCAAGTTTGCTATCTTTGCTTTAATATCATCTGGAACTTTCTGATTGATCTCTGCTTTAAGTTTCTCTCGTTTGACTTTCATCTCAATGAGCCTGTTCACAGTTTCTAGCTTCTGAAACTTCTGCTTCAATCCTAGATAGGCGCCTGGCTGTGACAATTTGCTGTTGAATTCTTGCATGATCTTATCCACCTTTTCCTTCAAGTTACGATTAAGGGGTTGATTTGGCGAGTGGTTTGAGACTTTAGATAATTCCAGCTTCACACCTAGGAAGCACCGATACGGGTACGTGTATCGGGTACGACACGATACGATACGCGAGATACGACAATTTTTAAAATTTTAAGATACGGGTACGGGAATATATATATATATATATTCGATAATTTAACATATTAAAAATTAAATTAAATCATAAATAAGTTACAATAACATAAATAATAAAACAAGTTACAAGGATAATTTAAAAATGGATGTCTAGATGGACCAGAAACTTAAAACTTTTGAAGTTAACTTAAAAATGGATGTCTTATAATTTTTTTTTAATTTTTATTTTAAATTAAACTTATTCATCTGTATATCTTCTTCTAACTTCTTCTAACAGCACAGATAGCAAACAACAGCAGAGGATCTAATCTCAAATAAACTACATAGAACTTATATGTCTAGACTAGGGTGAGAATGTATAAGTGCTCAATTTTTATGTACAGAAGAATGCAAATGACAAATTGAGCACTTATACATAAAAATTGAGCACTTATATGGAATTTTTTAATTACAGAAGAATGCAAATGACAAATTTTTATGTACAGAAGAATGCAAATGATACATACAGAGTAACATTTCTGCCGTAAGAGAGTGAAGCAATGAAGGGGAACAAGGGAAGTTTCTATTCAGTAATTCATTCGGCAGGAATACATGGAGATGAAGATGCAATGAAATGGGGAACAGGGGAAGTGGAATAGAAGGCAGGACCGCAGGACATGGTTGGAGATCAGAGACGCACCTCTACCGGAGAAAAGACGGAGCAAAAGACGGCTTCACTGAGGGAAGAATCAGCGACAGCGAGCAAGATTGATGGAGGAGAGCCGTTTCGATCGCTGGAGCAAAAGACGGCAAGCAAGAACGATGGAGGAGAGCCGTTTCGATCGCTAGAGCAAAAGACGGCTCGGAGCAACACGCGAGACGCAGAGCCGTTTCGATCCAGATTCAGACTCAGAGAGATCGATGGAGGAGATGTGATCATGCGACGGCTTCGACGGAGAAGAAGGGCAAATAATGAAGGAAAGACGAGGAGAAACGGCGTCGTCACGTTTCAGAGCCGTTTCGCGGGCGTTTCGAAGCTATTTCCGAAACGTTTCGGTACGGAAAAAACGTTTCGAAACGTACGGACGAAACAGATACGTACTGGGGTACGTTTGTACCGTACGGTACGCGTATCCGTACCGGAAACGTATCCGGTACGGGTACGGTGGCAAAAATTGCGTATCCGTGCTTCTTAGCTTCACACACTCAATCCTCTCTTGTAATCCCATTGCAATGAAAGCATCTGTTATCTCTTGGTCTACTTGCTCGATCTTTTCTATTGCTTCCTTTGTAATAGGATCAGATGGTCCCTTTGTTTCTAAAATTTTCTTCTTGAGATTTTGGAGCTCGGACTCAATATCAGTGATCCTATAAGTGTTCACTTCAGATGGCTTCATGTTGCGCTTCCTCTCTGGTTCCACAGCTATGCTTTCTTGGAATCCTCCAATTGACCGGAACTTGAGCATTCGATGGCGCTGCACCTCTTTTGCATCCATTTTTGTCAGCTCCTGTGTAGATTCCAGAGTTTCTATGAGTGATAAGCAACAAGGAAATTAATAAGGACCATGAACCGGGTGTGCAAAAAAGAGACACAATTTCCTAGAAATATGACCGCCTAAAACATTTTTCTCAGAAACACATTCCTATAAAATATTCCATGAACTTTGACTTCATTTGATTCGTTGCATCACGAATGTATTCTCTCTACATAACATGGTGTAATATTTATTATATTCTTATACTTATTATTCTATCTATCAAATCACCTTTTTAAAAATAAAAATAAAACAGTCATTTCCTATCTTACCTACCTTCACCTACCCACATTTTACATTTCCTTCACCGTTACATACTTCAACCAAACAGACCTTTTGTGTGCAAAAGATTCCATTGCCACCTTCATATATTTGGACATAAGGATAATGCAAGAATTCTGGACCGGTAGCAACAGAGATGTAGACTGAAAGGACATGATATTGTTTTCCTAAGCTAGTTACCAAACAAACCAGACTTAAGTGAATGAAGGTTACCATTTTGGTCTCCTGTGGGACACATGTATATAGGACTATGAAGCCCCAATATGTGTATGCATATCAGATACAACAAGATATGATATATAAGATATGACAATTTTTAGAATTTTAAGATATAGGTATAGAGGTGTATATATATATATATATTTAACAAATTAATATATGAAAAAATAAACAACATAAAAGAAAATTGAGTTTTAAACAAATATTTCAAATGTAAAATAAAATATTTATAACAAGCTACCAACAAAAGCATAGAACAAATTAAAACTAGAATTTCCAATTCAAATTGAATGTCAATCTTCATTATTCACATTGTTAAGATTCTCTATAAGCTCTTGAGCCATTTAGTAGTGTTTCAAAGTGTATCAAATCCCCAAAAGAAATCCAGCGATATGGATGTGGGAGTGCGCTATGCATATTGTATCAAATACATATATGATATGGGTATGTCTCTTTTTTTGACGTATCAGTGCTACCTTTATAGGATGAAGGGTGTCATCCAGCCATTTCTCATTGTGAAATACATCTTGAAATAAAAAACTTAAGCTATTAAGTGAATGCTTATGAATAATATTACTATAATCTCTAACACAGATCATTAGAAAAACTGAGCTTTTAGAATTTGGTCACAATAGATTCTTGTTGAGCTATGCCAAAAGATCTCTTTGGCAAGCCTTGCTAAAAATGAGAAGAGGAAAACCAAAAAAAGAAACTCCAATATATAATAGCTCCAAGAAAGAAACACCCTAAAACTCCATGTACAAAAAGAAAAACTCCTTCTTGGTATACATTTGTTTGAAATAGCCTATAGTCACACTTCGTTATTTGATGTAAAGAGAAAAGGTATGCATGCAGGAACACATCTTGTGAAAGATTAATAGAACGAGATGAAAATTTTAAAAGACAGTTATAAGAGAAAACGAAATCACATAATTTCAGCGATTAAAATTTCACATATGTGGCATGTAATTACCTCCATGGCCTGAGTGACTGCAAGCTTAATTTGCTGCGACGTCCATGTGGGATCAGCATGTGCACCACCAAGTGGCTCCTGTGCATAGATCAGACAAATTTAAAATCACCTATAAGTAGGACAATGAAATGCAGGCAGAGTTCTCAAAGCTAACAAACCATACCAGAAGAGATCTACATTTCCCTCTTAATTTTTCTTCTGGTAAACAATAATGCATGAAGAGGTGATAAGGGCAGAATACAGGCAAATGCACAATGCAGGTAAAAATAGCATAGAGTTATCTATCATATTAGTCCTTGAAAGATTTCAATGACATCAATTTAATCTTTGAAAGTTTATTGCAATCAATTTAGTCCTAATGACTAAGAGGTTTATTGCCATTAATTTAGTTCTTGAAATCAATAAATTACTATTTTGGCTCTTGAAAGATATTGCTTTCATCAATTTAGTTTTTTGAAAGTTTATTGACATTAATTTAGTTCTAGTTTTTAAAAAAATATATCAATTTACTATGAAGCGATCGTATTCCCTTTACATAATTTGTGTAATGTCTATTATACCCTTATACTTATTATTCTATTTATCAAATCACCTTTTTAAAAGTAGAGATAAAACAATCATTTTCTATTTCACCTATTCACATTTTATATTCCCTTCACTATTACATTCTTCAACTAAATGGACCCTAAATTGATGTCATTTTCATTAATGAGTTGTGACTTAAAATATCTCAATTCATAAATATTTCTCTATTGATATTCTTTCCAGCGTTGATATGAATTCATGATTAATTTATAATTATTTTTGGCATGGATTTCAATTTATCACGAAATAAGATGAAAATAACTTTTATTTGCATCCGGTTATGCATGATCGATGCAATTAGTTACACCATTATATGTAGTCTATGTGATCAATCATTGATAAAAAATGACAAATTAGTTACATCACTAATTTTTTGTAATGGTTTAATATAAGAATGGGTTAATATCAGTTATTAATTTTTATCAAAGATGAATATGTATGGTTCAAAAATACACCATAAATATATAATAATTGTGATATTGGAATTAATTAAAAGCTAACTAAATTAAATAATAAAGCTATCAAAATATAATAATTGAAATATATTAGCTTTTTTTTCATGGCTTCTGCATTGCTTAGTTCAACAATGTGCTCAAATTTAGATACTGTCATGTAATTTATTTTTTTCTATTTGTCACATTATTGTGTAGTTACCAAAAAAAAAAAACAATTTACACTTCCCCTTGTTTCCCATTTTAATTGCTATTGTAACATCTAACCTTCTTAAAAACTAATTGAAACGGTGAAGAGCCTTCTAAAATGATGAGGAGGAGATTGATGAGACACATACAACAACAATAACAAGTCTCTTCCCATTAAGTACGATCAGTTATATAGATCAAACAATGTTATAAAATTTTATCATGAATCATGTCTTTAAACAAATTATTTAAATCTAAATCTTTTTTAATTATTTCACCTGTAATTTTTCTTAATCTTCCTCTATTTTTAACTATTAAATTACTTTCTATCTTATCGACTCTCCTTATTGGATCTTTTATTAGTTTTCTTTACACATGCCTAACCCATCTAAAATGCGATTTTAAAATCTTTTTCACAATAGGTGCAACCTCAACTTTCTCTCTAATGTATTCATTTCTAATTCTATCTTGTCTGTTATGTCTACTTATTCAACGTAATATTTTTATTTCTACAATATTGGGCTTATTCTCTTGTTGATTTTTTATTATCAAATACTCAATCCCATACAATATTGTAGACCTTATAACTGTACGGTAAAATTTACTCTTATCTTCCCATTAAGTACGATCAGTTATATAGATCAAACAATGTTATAAAATTTTATCATGAATCATGTCTTTAGACAAATTATTTAAATCTAAATCTTTTTTAATTATTTCACCTGTAATTTTTCTTAATCTTCCTCTATTTTTAACTATTAAATTACTTTCTATCTTATCGACTCTCCTTATTGGATCTTTTATTAGTTTTCTTCACACATGCCTAAACCATCTAAAATGCAATTTTAAAATCTTTTTTACAATAGGTGCAACCTCAACTTTCTCTCTAATGTATTCATTTCTAATTCTATCTTGTCTGTTATGTCTACTTATCCAACGTAATATTTTTATTTCTACAATATTGAGCTTATTCTCTTGTTGATTTTTTATTATCAAATACTCAATCCCATACAATATTGTAGACCTTATAACTGTACGGTAAAATTTACTCTTAATTTTAAGTAGTACTCTTCTATCACAAATAACACCCAAAACACTCTTCTATTTCATCTACTCTTTGAATTATATGGTTTACATCTTTCTCTATTTCGCAGTCATGTTTCCAAGATATTTAAACTGTGTGACTTATAATATGGTATGTTCTCCAATTTTTAATTCAATGATAGACATAATGCACCTGTTGCTAAACTTATATTTTATATATTCCGTTTTACTTTTACTTAAACGAAATTCATATGCTTCCAAAACAAACTTCTACATCTCTAACTTCTTATATATTTTCTCTCTGAACTCTTCAACTAGAACTATATCATCTGCAAAAAACATACATTATGGTACCGACTCTTAGATATATTCAATGAGTACATTTAAAACTAAAGTAAAAAAATAGAAGCTCAAAATTGATATCCAATGTAGGCTAATTGCTATATGAAAATCTTCTATGAGCCCACTTTTTTGTTCTCACACTAATTGTAATCTCATAATACATATTTTAGATTGTTTAAATATAAATAATACAAACTCTTTTTTTTTCCAGAGCTTTTTCACAAAACCTTTCTTGGCACTTTATCGTATGTCTTCTCTAAATCAATAAACACCATATGTAAATCTTTTTTATTCTTTCGATATCTCTCCATCAATTTTCACAATAAGTATATCGTTTTGATCGTCGACCTTCCTGACATAAAACCAAATTGATTTTCTATAATATGAGTCTCTTGTCTTAATCTCCACTCAATTACCCCTTCCATAACTTCATAGTGTGACCCATGAGCTTAATTCCCCTATAATTTGCACAGTTTTGTATGTTTCCCTTGCTCTTATAAATAAAGATTAAAGTACTTTTCCTTTACTTGTCTGATATTCTCTTAGGTTTCATAATCTTATTAAACAATTTTGTAAGCCAACTTATGCCTTTCATTTCTAAACCCTTCCATATCTCAATAGATATATTATCCTATCTAACTACTTTACCATTCTCCATCCTTTTTAATGCTTCTTTTATTTCTAACTCTCGAATCTTATGATAAAAAGTATAATTTTGATATTCTTTTTTAGCATCTAGCCTATCCAAATACAATAAGATCCCATATCCTTCATTAAATAGCCTATAAAAATAACCCTTCTACATTTTCCTAATATTTTGTTCCATAACCAAGATTTCTCCTTCTTCATTTTTAATGCATTTCACTTGATTCACATATCTTTTTTTTTTTCTTGCACTTAACTAGCTTGTAAATACTTCTTTTCCCAACTTTAGTATCTAAAGATTGATATAATCTATCAAATGCCTTAGTGTTTTTCATAGTTACCTTATATTTTTTTCTCAATTTTCATCATTTTTACATATAAAGACCACGTTATGAGACACATCTACACAATATTTAGTACCATGTATATTTTTTTCTTTTTCTCTTTCTAGTGAAAAGGATGGATAATATTGTAATCTTTTCATTTTTATAACCAATAATATACATATACATATATATATTCTAAATTAGCTGCCTATTATGTCTTAAACCATTCCAAAGATTTGATTTGGTATTGAAAAATATAGTCACCAAGCTAAACATCCAGCTTAATGAAGCTGGAACTGTTGCTGTCCTTTGGTAAGCTGCTAAACTGACATATAATTTTTCTCTTAGAATGAAAGATCAATAATATCAATTTCAAGTATGTTTTCAAAAATATATCAACTATAGGCTTTATTAGATATGCAACAAAGTATATATTTATAATTGATTACCGATACTTTAATTACTCACCTTTTACAGAAAAATTAATGAAGCTACTCCAACCCAAAGTGCTATGAAATTCATATGGAATCTAAATGCTGTGAAAAACATGACAAGTCCTTGATCCATATAATATTCTGATCATCCCGTAGCTATCACTTATTTTCCTCAAACCAAATGGAAATAAGGTCGCTCCTCTTATCCATATGCCTATTTATTTATTAAATATTCTGATGTACTTCACTTACAGATCTCTACTAATTTCTGGAAGTCACTGCTTCTCTGTACAAGTTTTTAGTTGATTGTTAGCTAGCAAAATAGTGCAAATCATTTTATGTCTCATACAAATTCCAAGCAGAAACAATCAAATCAGATTACCTGAAAGTTCAACTGGATATAGCATGTAACCAAAATTATTATTAAAAAGAGAAAACAACGAGACACAATTTTGAATAGGGTTCCTAAACCAATTTAACATCCATAAGAACATATATGTCACAAGGGAAACACAGCAAAGAATCAATGTATTTACCGGAATAACACCATCAGCAATTCTGAGTCTGTAATGTTCCTGAGCTGTTATTCTTAGCTTTTCAGCTGCCTATAAATTTACAGAGTCAATACAATCTAGAAATACAAGATAAGATGCCTCAAATAACGACAAAAGTTGATATTAATGTATAATAACCTGAGGAGCGGCTTGAGAAGATTTCCACAATATTGCAGCACAAGCTTCAGGACTGTTAGAACAACACGCCATTAGGAACTTTTTAGTAATAGTATGGCATTTGGACAGGATAATCCAGAGAATACAAAAATTAAAGATAAATGTAAAGCAATAATTTATTGACCAAATACATATAAAGTGACTTACATAACAAACAAGTAGATGGACCTTTATGATATCCAAAAGGTAAACAATGCAAATAATAATGGCAAATCTGAAGCACTGCTTGATCAATGATTGGTTGTGTGCTTCATAAAAAGATTAGTGGCTTGTGCCAGCTAGACTACGAGGAAAAAGAACATATATAGGTTTCATAATCCGCACATTTCACTGTAAAAAATACTTGTAATTCAATAAGATAGTGAATTATAAGCAGTTAATGATTAATAAGCTCATTTTTCCTCTCAAAAAGAATCAAGTTTTAAAATAGGTGCAATGGGTTCCACTGACTAAATCCTATGGAGCTTTGTCGGTTTAATATCTCAGATAAGAAGGATGTAACTTATTTTCCATATTGTTGTATGGCATGTGACTGCTAAGCCTCTAAATTTAGTGAAAATCATAAATGCAGGTATGAAGCTTAGACACGAAGATTATTCTCACACTAAACAGTAGAATTGTTAATGAAATGTTTATAGGAAGGTTAAGCTGTTATTGATCATACATCAAGCAGTGTAAAAAGTTTATCTAGTAATGGAGGTCTCTCTAGAACGCAAAGTAATATGGTCAGAATGAGTTAAGGTATGCTTTGCATTCAAATACTCCTAGAGTAGCCCAACTCACACTGGGTGTTATGCATATGAGTGCCCGCTCCTTAGAATTTGTCTCTAATAAGCAAGAAACTTTAGGTGCCAAAGCCAAAGGATGACCCATTCTTAATTTGAATGACAAGAGACAAACGGACTTGATTAATCATTGGTCATTCTCGGCATATATAGAACTACATTGGTTATGGTAAAAAACTATTTGTTTGGGAGAGTGACGGAATCATTTTACAGATAATGTCATCAGAACATTAAGAAGATGTTGGATTTTTTGGAAATCGATACATGTGGAAAAATATTAGGCAAATTGTTTTATAAGTTAATGTCTGGATTTATATGAATGCCAAATTAATTGTGGTTTTCTAGGGCCCATATAAGAACATGCGATCATCTTATTTGGGACTCATTAGCACTTGGACCATTAGCAGATCACAGGTTAGCATGTGGGCCTTGTGAAGGGGTTTGTCCTTTATGAGCAAGACTGCTCATTGGTTAACACAAGAGGAGGTCCCTACCCTCACCCTATATATACATTATGGTGGTCCCACTAAAACCTAACTTTCTGAACATATACAGGGGAAGAGAGCAGAAACTCTCCTCTGCACATACACCCTATCATCCTAATGTGTGTTCTTGTATCATATATTTTTTATGAGAGAATTATGATTTGCAAGTCCAGGTATTTCTAATTATGATTTTGATGGAAACCAAAATAGAGAACCAGCAATTGATATAAAATTCACAGAATAGCACTTACAAATAGAAAACCAGATCCCCCTAATTCTTCGAGACACTAGGAATCTCCATACAACACTACAGAATTTTTTCCACCCCTCTCCTTTCTCTTTCTTCTCCCTTTTAAGACTCAAAACTACCTACAACTGCCTAGACAATTATCACACAAGTCTGTTGTCAAAACTACTCAAAAACAGACTAGAACAGTTACATAACCACCCTCTACAGCCTAAAAACTACCTGAAACAGTTATATAATTGGGGATCCATCAAATTTCCATCAAGGCTCAAAGTTAAGGTACTGATACTGCAAGTCAAGTCAACTTTAAACAAACAGCAAGTAAAGCAGAAGATTGAGGATTAGTAAAAGATTTAATAAACTAACAACAATTGAATTGCTGGAAAATAGAGTAGCCATTGCATTATACTGTTCCTTGCTGCTTGATTAATGTTATTAACTTATAATAAGCATTATTATGCTTAAAATCCACACTAACTGTTAACGGCTCTGTACTTTTGAATTAGCCCTTAAGTTGAGAATTTATGATCTTCTTATACAATTTAAAATTTAAGTTGTGCTACAAAACCACTATTGAGTAAATTGCTTTCGGGAATAAACGGTCATATTGTTCGAGAAGTGATTCTCCAACATGAGCTAGGAAAAAAGAAATGGCAAAAGGAAGGGAAAAACAGTACCTTGCAACATAAAATGCAGAATTCTCCAGCATAAACAGCTTATTGGCACAGGCTATGGCAAGTGCTCCACCTGAACCGCCTTCACCAGTTACAACCGATATTATGGGAACCTGGAAGCCAAACATAGTCCTCAAATTTTGAGCTATTGCTTCACCCTGCATAAGAAGACCAATCAAATGTGAAGTGAAGGTGGTGAATATGTGATAATCCAACTATAAAGTTTAACAAAAGAAAGGAAAAGGTTGTGCACACACACTTGGCCTAGTTCCTCAGACTTGAGATCAGCAAAGGCCCCAGGAGTGTCAACAAACGTAATGATGGGGAATTTATGATGATTGGCATATTTCATCATACGCAAAGCTTTCCTATAGCTGTTTCCATAAAATTTCTTACTCAATATGTAAAATATACAAAAAGATTCAGTATTATGGCTTCAAATTTTATAGACCTTCATTGCTTTAACTCTTAGAAATTTTATAAACATATAGGTCAGAGTTTAAACATCAGATTGAAGAATACCCATGAGGCGTTGGCATTGCAAAGTTGCGGGCAATGTTTTCCTTTGTGTTCCTACCTTTCTGATGGCCTATAAACATGTAACTTTTTCCATCCATACTACCTATGCCAGCCACAATTGCCGGATCATCATAACCTGCTCGATCTCCATGAAGCTCCACCCACTATAGGTTCCAAAAAATTTTTTTTGGGGGGGGGTGGGGGGGGGGGGGGAAGGAAAGAAGTAAGGAACAGACTACAATTAATCATAAAGGTGATGAAAAACATATACCTTCTCTGTAATATTAAGTATATGATCAAGAACCGTTGGCCTATTGGGATGTCGAGCAATAGCCAGCCGTTGAATTGGTGTCAGATGAGTGTAAAGATCTTTAAGAGCCTGAACCCCAAATGGGAGAAATTTGGAGTTATGAATGTGTGAAAAACTAATTATTTTTATCAATAGTATTAGGCAATCTAAGCTACAAATTATCTGACTAAATTTAAATAGTAAATACACTCATAATCCTATGTCTTCTCAAATTTTTTTTTTTTTTGGGGATCATATCACTTTTGTCATCAGTTGCTGATGAATTGGCTTGTGAAAGGACCAGCTAGTCTAGCTGCTTAAGTCTCTTAATGTTATTCAAGGAACCTAGAACTGGTTCCTACTTTGAGGGTGGGAGGGTTAAGTTTTTTCTGAGTATTTTGTTGCATATATGATACAGACTTAAAATTATATTTCCTTTTCACATTCACCAGAAAAACATTATTTTCCTTCAACAATCCTCATTTTAGTTGCATTACCATTGCTCCATAGCCACTTTCACTTAGATAATATCAGTGCTCTTCCCAAGCACTTCATGATCTGCTTTTTATCTTTTTAAGTCATATAAATGCTTGAACCTGCCCGGGTTTCTCAAAGTATAAATGTTTACTCTGGAAAAAGTTTGACAACCCATGCTGGACATGAAACAGTAAATTATGTGATTTTATTGTTAGGAGGAAAAAGGGTACCTATGGTTTGATATTAATGAAAAAGCAAGGGAAATTCTCATGTTTCACTTATGTATTTTGATAATTCAATGTTTTCACAGAAAACATATGTTTTAGTCAGTTTTATTCATGAAAATATTTCAGTTATTGCATTGTTCTGGAATTCAATTCTGAATTCAGTGCATCAAGCTTAAGACATATATGACCAAGGCACCTAAATGATGAAACGACAATGCATTACAACAATTCCTCGATGACCTTATAGAAGTATGTGTAATATGATAGAATTTATTTAATTCACCTGTTGATACTTGCTCTCCAGAGCACCAATTTGATCGCTGAAGTCTAATCCTGTATCATCCGCCATTCTACGTATCTGCAAGAAAATGAAAATAAAAATAAAAATAAAATAGACATAACAACACAAGAAGGACATGGAGCTTGGGAGTTTCACGGAAGAATTCCCATAAATTGTACCTGAAAAGCAATTAAGAGATGTTGCCTTGGTAAAGGCTTTGAAATTGTGTTGCTTAACTAAAATAAGTTGTGAAATAGCAATCTAGGATACTATATGTCCTTCTAGAGTACTCAATTATCTTGGTGAGTAAATTTTAGTCAATGTGAAGACCTTGAGGAAAACAAACTTAATTCACCTCTATAATCTTTTGTTCAAGATTAACAAGCGGCTTCTCAAAATCAAGTGTCACAGGTTTTGGTTTCTCAGGCAGAGGCTTGAAGTGAGATAGGTAAGTCAAAAATCCACCACTGATATTTGGATCCAAATTATCAGGCCATGGATAATCATGTTTCTTCCCCTTTTTAATCTTTGCAACCACATGAAACCTGTTCTCTTTCGTATTTCTTGAACCTGCTAAGTCCTTTGGCCAAATAATTGCGCTTTTGGATGAACTTCCAAGAAAATAATTTGCAGGGTAGTCTTTTCGGATACACTGATTTATCGTTTCCCTGGCATGATCTTCAAATCCTCTTCCACTAACATAGGTTCCACCTACAAGTGATAGGGCAGTCATCTTCACAAGCTCAAATATTTATACGTTTGTTGAGTACAATCTGCATTATCCCTGCATGCACAACTTGAAAAGAAAAAAAGAAAAAGATATTAAGTAAATTCAAAAGCATGCTGCACTTCAATGAGCAGAAAATAAGGATGCTGAATGGGAAAACCTTGCAATTTAGATCCCTCTTCAATTTAATTACTAGCAAGAAATGTTAGAAAATAGAAAGGATTTGAAGCGTGAACATATCACTTTTTTTAAAGAGATACTGCATATATTTAGGTAATAATAGACAATTCTCTTTCATAATACAACTAAGCCTCTTAGAACTTTTCTGTTAATGTTAATAATTGATCAAGAAAATAAAAGGACTTTGTAAAGGCTGAAGAGTCATTATTTATTATGTCTGTTAAATTCTATTATCATTTAACTGTTATGTCTGTATAATTCAAAATCAGATACTCTTAAAGAAGTATACAGGATAAAGGAACAACTGTTAAAAAAATACTCTCGTAAATGGGCAGTTCCTCATAACCCTTAAATATCCTTTTAGCCTTTTAGTTTTCCAATGTGAGAGTTTACGTCACACAATATATTACAAACAATTCAACAAGGAACACAATAGAAGATTGCTTTAGAGATCAATACAACTTTCATTCTCACAAGAAGGTACTAAAGCACAACATGTTAGCATGTACAGACATCATCTTTGGTCAAACAGACACTAATGCAAGACATGCGCCTCACAGATGCTACATCATCCTTTCTTCTATTATTATTATTATTTTCAATTTTCTTCTAAAATTTACATTAAGGAATGCCTTGAAGATTATTGAATATTATGTATGAATTTTCACCTCCTTTCAAAACTAGAACATTATATGAAAATAAAAAGATTGTTAGCAATTTCCTCAAGATATTGTCTGATTAGCTTTGAAGTTCTTCAATAGCTTATTTGATAAAAGTAAGCAACAATCTGATGCCTAAAATGAAAATATTCCCAACTATACAGAGAGCTTAATAAGGCAAGTCCAGAGAATCCACAACACAAAATCATGTTAAAATTGTTGCAATTTAAATGTTTCTTAATTATGGAAAATTATCCAGTTAGTATTGACTTGTTAATTTCCGAATTCACAATAATTGTAAACTACTAGTGCAAAATTTAATGCTCTATTCCATTACTAAGACAAAAAAAAAAATTAACACAGTTTTGAATTTAAAGCACCCATTTTAAAATTATGAGCTCAGCAGCGTACATATATAAACCATTCCACAAATTTCTTTCCTTCTACACTTTTTCATCCTCTTTCTCGGCAACCAAACAAGAAATTAAGCAGGTGTAGATTACCATAGAACTTAAGCCTTCTGGGGTTTTCAAGAATGAGCAAATCTTTCACCAGCAACAGAAGATTATGAAGTACGAGAATCAATTAGCCACGAACATACTGGATGAAAGAAAATAAAAATAATTATTACTATAATAATACAGCAAAACAAGATTGACGTTTGAGGATAACAGAAGCGTCAAATGGGCTCTGGTTTTTCTCTGCTCTGTCTGCGAGACTGCAACTCCGAGTGACTGGGAATGCTCTGCTTTAAGAACAGCGAGGGGTCGGAGGGACATCATAAGATCTTTTGATTGGATAGTGAAACGCACGCGCTGTTGTTGTCGAGTGGAAATGACAAAGCGGGCTTAAGAGGATGGACACGTCCTCACAATTGTGGATATCTGATACCGATAACCCACACCAAGGACGGATCCCACAAAGGTCGCGTCGTGAACGTGTCTTAGCTCTGACTAATTTTTAATAACTTCAATTTAGGCTGTCTTTTTCATAAAGCAGATGAGTTGGTGATTTCTGTTTTTTGGCAATACTTTTTGTCACAAAATAACATAACTGCGATATCATTTTTAGATCTTTTATTATTAATTTTTATAAAAATATATATATAATTTTTATAATTCAATATCATATAACTAGGACTCACTCCCATGTCTTGTAAGAAATTCAAAAAATGTCCTGTGAGCCTCATAAAATAAAATTTTAGAAAAAAAAAAACCCCATACATGAACAATGCATGCATAGACATGAACAGTACACCGACATGAGAGTCGCACAGTGAACGGTTTATAAATAATGTGGCTCCCACAGATTTTATATATATATATATATGGATATAGATTTTTTATTATTAATTTTCTTTAAAAAAATATAATTTTTATAATTCCATATCATATAATCAGAACCCACTCTTAACATTTGGCAAGAAATTCAAAAAATGTCTCATGGACTCCATAAGAAAAAAAAATTTGAAAAAAAAAATCAATATATAAACAGTGCATGTACAAACATAAACAATACATCGACGTGTAACCTAACAAAAATCGCATAATGAACGACTTATAAACAATGCGATTCTCATGAGGTTCTATATATATATATATATATATATATAAGATATTTTAAAAAAAATTATTACACATGTTATATTTTTATTAAAAAAATTCAATAAAAAATATAAACAACAAACCTAATAGATTCACATACTTATTTTAAAAATAATCAGTTTTACCTTTTAAAATAGTAATTGTTTTAGAGACTAAATTTTAGGTTTTTTTTTCATAAAGAAAATGAGATTTTTTTGGGTCATATTCTGTTTGTCCTAAAATAACATGGTGATCGACTTAGCATTTTTTTTAAAATCTGGGTTGGCTCGATTAGGTTTGTTAACTCAACCTGAATATTACAGTCTGATTGAATCCAATAAATAAATAAAATGTTTTTGACCAAAAAAAATAGAGAGAAAAAGAAAGAAGTAGTATTGATTATAAATGGATTATTGTTTGACAAAAATATTAAAAATCAATTTTTACATATTTATAAGTTATACTTTATAAAATTTTTAAAAATTACATTTGTCAACTCTCGTCTTTGTTTCGAATTGTAATGCCTCTCAATTCACAAAAAAATGACAACAACTCTTTGATTTATTAACTTCATTACAATAAATTTATTATTATTTAAATTTAAATATTTTGATTATATAAAATTATTAAATATTTTTATTATTTAATTTTTCTCTTCATTTTTCCCATTCATGGCAAATTCACTGTTTAATTTACCATGTGAATTTATTGGGTCCTCATAATGTAGCTAGGGGCACAAGACCCCTCATGCTAACTATCCTGTTCTTAAATTGGTCTTTATTTTTACTATGCAATATTCATTTGATTAGTCAAATTTGAAAGTCATCGATAATTACTTTTAAAAGAATGAAATAAAAAAGTGATATTAAATAATAAAAACAATATTTTAGTTATTTTACATACTAAACATTTTAAATCTTAATGATAAGAGACTTGTTATAATTAAACTAATAAGTTAAACTCTTTTCTTAAAAAAATCGAGGGATATTATAAACTAAAAAAGTAAAGATTAAGGTGACCATATATATATATATATATTTATTTATTTATTTATTATTAGCCGTTAAAGCAAACACATTCTAATATTTTACAAATTTATAAGTTTTACTTTATAAAAGTTTAAAACGTTAATTTTATTCTAGAAGTAATTTATTATGTGCTTTTTCTCTTTTTTTGGGGGGGGGGGGGAAAGCAAAGAAAGAAAATAAAAAAGATAAATATATTTTGTTTATAAAATATAACTTGTATTTTGGCTAACTTTTTAAAATAAGCATTAATAAAGCAAAGTCCTTAATTATAACCTTTTTTATATTCGGACGAATTAATGGAGCATCTGATTACTAGAATATATATATATATATATACACTCTCTTTATTTTTAGGTCAGGGGGATTTTATTTTATTTTTAAGAGTGGGGATATTGCAAATTAAAAGCAAAGATAAGGGTGACCATTAAGTTTGTTGCTAGCTATCAAAGCAAAGGCATTTTATTTTTTACAAATTTATAATTTTACATTATAAAAGTTTGACTCACTGATTTTAGGCAAAGGTATAATTTTCACCCTTTAACTTAGCATCTATTTTCAATTTCATCTCCTAAATTTTGTTAATTCTAATTTCGGCCTTCAACTTTCTAAACTGCATCAATTTGTTCCTTAACACTAATGCCGTTAAATCCCTAACGGCACGTGGCAAATGTAACTCTCCATTCTCCCATACCTAGCAAGGCTATGTAATCACTCCTCCCTGAGAAGTAAGAGGACGTTTTTGACTAATTCAAGGACTTGACCCCTTTGGTAAAAGGAGAAAATTACCAATCAGAACCAAGTTAGAAGAGAGAAGCTTAAAGCTCGTCTTATGTCAAAACTTGATCCATTATTGTAAACACGAATACAAGTTGTGAAGCTTAAAAACCTCATGTCTTCTTTTTATCCATGGATCCTTGACAAGAAAACTATACTCTATCCCATATGAAATTTGAGCAAAAATCTATTCCAAAGCTGCCATGTAACTGAATAGAGGGAAAACATATGATTATTTGTCTCCATACAAACAAATGAAATCAACATATGGAGAAATAGCCTTAGCCTTGTAATTCCCACGAGTATAAAAGTCAAAACCAAGGTTATCATCAACCCCTTCATTAGGGATCCTAGTTCAAATACTTGACTCCCTTCGATATTGAAGGAGGACAACATCGTTGTAAGTTGGTTTCACATACTAGTGCTATGTTTATAGAGGTATGCACGAGACGAGTTTAGTTAGAATTTAATACTTAGTTTAATTTTGTATCAAGTTTATTTTTTTAAGCTTAGTGTTTATGGCTAACTAGGCTGTGGGCCGTTGCATACATACAGGACGTGAGAATAAACCGAGTTATGCGATAGTTCATGGCAACAAACTACAATTGCATGATAGAACCCACGTTGCACATTCAAACGTGGCTTGCAACGTCTCCATTATGGTCTAAAAATTATGGGTTTCATGAAATGATTTCCCACACCTGAGAACATGTCATTTTCTTCGGTAATATGATGGAATTGCCGTTGAAAACTTTGCCTATAAATACAGGGATCTCCAAACTCGATTTATACAATTATCTGAACATAACATCATCATAAAATGTTAACCAGAGTTTGAAAGCATTCCCTAGGACCTTCATACGATAGAGCTTCCATCAGAAACTAAAGGATTCAAGTAATGGCAGGAGGTAATATTTGGATCCATTTTTCTTGCATTAGATATTATAAATATAATTTTATATATCCATGAAATCTAACAGTTGGTATCAGAGCTGAAAATACTTCTGCCTTGCTAAGTTTTTTGAGCTCAAAAATGTCAAATTTTGGGTGAATTTGAGTTGGTTTATAGAGCTATTTTTTCATCATTTTGATATCAAAAATGAAATCTACATGAAATTCTGATAAAAGTGGACTCTTGGATCACCTAAAACGAAGCTCAGAAATGCTAAAAACGACTAGGTTTTCATTTGGGTCCGAAACAAGTCGTAACCAAGTCAGATTGACCCGGCTACTTTTGTGGCATAAGGAGGATTCGAACCCTTGACCTTCACAAGGCAAGCATGAATCTTAGCCACTGAAGTCATATTTCATTGTTACTATGTATAAGCAACATTTAATATATATACGTTTTCTTTTATTTTTTAAGCATTTCCACCAACTTCATACGTTTTCTCCTCCCATAATATATATATATATATATATTTGTTTATATATATTATCTTTTGATATTAAAAAAAATTGAACAAAAATATTTTATTGGCTAATATTTAATTAAAATTTAATAGTAATTTATTTTATTGACCATTTATTTTGTTTAAAATTATTAAGAACATTTTAATTTGTCCAAATTTTGGCGAGATTATTATGGACAAAATTAAATTAATTTTGACAATATTTAGTTATTTATTTGTCAAAATAATTGTGAAATTAATTTTATGCCTTTAAAATTTGCCTAAATCTTGAAAAGTTAATTAATTTTAGGTAATTTTGGCATGTTTAGAAATAGTAATTAATTTATGGTGTTATTTAATTTATGCCTAAATTTTTTTAAATAATTAATTTTTATTTTTAGGCAATATTTATGGCACATTTAGATTAATTTAAAGGGAGAATATTAATTAAATTAATTAGTCACATTTTTGTTGATTAATTGATTAATTATTGAAATTCTCATTGTGTATGCTTGTTTATGCATTATGTTAAATTATATTCAAGCATGTAATTTTATTTAGATGTCATGGATTTGTGTAATTTTAATTTAATTAAAGTTTAGCCGTAGCACCTTTAATTATTTTAAAATTATACATTAAGTGTTATAATCATATAAAGTAAAATGACATCAAATTGTAATTAATTATATCTAATATGATAATTATTATCCTATAAGAATATTATCATATTTTATATGATTAATTAGAATGGAATAGTAAATTTTTCTTTTCTTGATTTACCCGCAGGAATTAAGAAAAGAATATAATTTACTAGTTTTATTATTAATATATGAGTCTTGTTAAATAAAATTTAGCTCATAGGTAATTTTATTTGTTACTAGGCTCATAGTTTGAATTGACATGCATTGCATTGGCATGACATGTCATTTAAAAATATTTATTTGTCTTAAATTGTTAACATAGCATGTAAATTGTGGAGCTTTTCAACCTTTGAATATTTCTTATTTTCAAGATTCTGAATTAACTGGAGAAAATTATAATGTTTTGAAGGAGAAAATTCTTCTCCAATTAGGGTGGATGGACGTTGATGATGCAATCAGAAAAGATGAACCTCCTAAACCCACGAATATTAATAGTGCATCAGAAGTAAATATTTATGAACGTTGGGAGCGATCTAATCGCTTTAGTATGATGTACATCAATACTAAAATATCAGCTAGTATCGTGGGTCTATTAGAGGGTATCAAAACGTTCAAAGTTTGCTTAAAGCTATTGATGAACAATTCGAATTTTGGATAAGGCCTTAGTAAGCACCTTAATGACAAAGTTATCATCCATGAAACTTACTGACATAAGAGGTGTGCAATAGCACATCATGAAAATGAGGGATATAGCAGCTTAATTGAAAACACTTGAGATTGAAATATCAGATTCTTTCCTCGTGCACTACATCCTGAATTCTCTGCCACAACAATATGGGCCTTTCAAAATCTCCTACGACACTCATAAAGAGAAGTGGTCAATCAATGAACTTCTGACCATATGCATACAAGAAGAAGGAAGGCTCATAGCAGAGATGGGTGAAAGTGTACATACAGTGACACAAGGAAGAAAGAAAAGAAAGGCCAAAACAAAAGGGAAGGACAAGGTTCCCATCCCTGAAGATATTAAGAAAGAGTCCAGGTGTTTCTTCTATAAAAAGAAGGGACACATAAAGACGGACTGTGTCAAATTCAAAGCTTGGCTTCAAAAGAAAAGTAACTCAATCTCATATTTTTGTTATGAATCTAATATGGTAGATGCTAGTACTAACACATGGTGGATTGATTTTAGCTCAACAATTTACATCTATAATACCTTGCAAGGCTTTCTAAACCAAAGGAAGACGGTAGGCAGTGAGCAATACATCTATTCAAGAAAAAAGATGGGCTCAACTATTGAAGTTATAGGAACATGCAAATTAATTTTTAATTCTGATTTTGTTTTGAATTTGGAGAAGATATTTTATGTACCAAGTTTCTCTAAAAACTTGATTTCTGTTTCCAAACTTGTACCATTGGGATATTATTTTAAATTTTCAACTAATGAATTTAAATTATTTTATAAATCTAATTTTATTGACAATGGTACACTTTGCGATGGTTTATTCTAAATTCAATTACGAAATAGTAACTTTTATGACTTAATGCATGTTTCTAGTAGCATAGGTATTAAGAGAAATGTTACTAATGAAGATTCTTCTATGTTATGGCACCGTATGCTTGGTCATATCTCAATAGAGAGAGTGAAAATATTAGTAAAAGATGGAGTACTCAATACTCTTTATTTTACTGATTTTAATATTTGTATAGACTGCATTAATGGAAAGCAGACTAACAAGACTAAGAGAAGTGCTAAGAGGAGTTCTAGCATATTAAAAATAATACATACGGATATTTGTAGTCCAAATTTAGACTCTAGTAGTTGAAAATACTTTATCACCTTTATTGATGATTACTTATGATACATATACCTCTATCTGCTCAATAATAAGAATGAGGCACTGGATGCCTTTAAAATATTTAAGACAGAAGTAGAGAAATAATGTGGTAAACAAATTAAGATAGTGAGATCTGATAAAGGTGATAAGTATTATGGTAGATACATTGAAGATGGACAAGCACTAAGTCCATTTGCTAGGTTTCTTTAAGAGCATGGGATTGTTACCCAATACACCATGCCTAGGTCACCTGACTAGAGCAGTGTAGCTAAAAGAAGAAATCAAACATTGTTGGATATAGTGAAGAGCATGTTAGTTAGCTCCAAACTTCCTAAATTCTTATGGACTGAAACTCTTAAAATGGCAGTGTATATTCTTAATCGAGTTCATACCAAGGCTGTTGAAAAGATGCTATTTGAGTTATTTAAGGGTTGGAAACTAAGTTTAAAACTTATGCACGTTTGGGGATGCCCATATGAGGTTAGGGTTTATAATCTATAAGAAAAGAAGTTGGACCCTAGAACCATTAGTAGTTACTTTATTGGATACATTGAAAAGTCTAAGGGTTATATATTTTATTGTCCATCTTACAGTATTAGGATTGTGGAACCAAGGAATACAAAATTTCTTGAGAATGACTTGATTAGTGGGAGTGATCAAACTCAGAACTTAGGTTCTGAAAAAGATTAATCTAATATTCAAACTCCTACATCAAGTGATAAATTGATTGTAATCCATGCTCCTCAAGTCCAAATGGGCATTGAACAACTAATCAGTCAGGATCCATAACCTATTAACATTGACCAAGTTGATCCAGTTAATGAACAGCTTATAAGGATTGTTGAACAAGCAATTGAACAACATGCTCCCCAAGAGAATGTTGAGTCAACATTAAGAAGATCAACTAGGATGAGGAAGTCAGCAATTCCTAGTGATTATACTGTGTGTATACAAGAATCTGATTATAATATAAGAGCTGAGAATGACCCTGAAATGTTTTTACAAGCCATCAGTTGCAGAGACTCAAAATTGTGGCATAATGCCATGAAAGAAGAGATGGATTCTATAGCGTCTAATGGAGTCTAGGATCTCATCGAGTTGCCTAATGGCTCTAAGGTCATTGGATGCAAATGGGTCTATAAAATGAAAAAAGACTCATTAGGCAATATCAAGAGATATAAAGCAAGGCTCATAGCCAAGGGATTCACTCAAAGGGAAGGAATCGATTACACAGAGACCTTTTCTCCTGTATCTAAGAAAAATTTTCTCTGTATAATAATGGCATTAGTTGCTCATTTTGACTTTGAGCTACATCAAATGGATGTGAAAACGGCTTTCCTCAATGGGGAACTAAAGGAGGAGGTATATATGCAATAACCTAAAAGTTTCTCCTCTAGTGCCGGTGAACATTTGGTATGCAAGTTAAGGAAATCCATATATGGATTGAAACAGGCTTCTCGCTAGTGGTACTTAAAATTTCATGATGTTATCTCCTCATATGGATTTGTAGAAAACGCCATGGATCAATGTATATACCAAAAGGTCAATAGAAGTAAAATCTATTTCCTTGTATTGTATGTGGATGACATATTGCTTGCAACCAATGATAAGGGGTTGTTATATGAGGTGAAACAATTTTTCTCTAAGAATTTTGATATGAAGGATATGAGTGAGACATCTTATGTCATTAACATTAAAATCCATCGAGATAAAACTCAATGTATTTTGGGTCTGTCACAAGAAACTTATATTAATAAGGTCTTGGAGAGATTTCAGATGAAAGATTGTTCACCAGATGTAGCACTTATTGTGAAGGGTGACAAGTTCAATTTGAACCAGTGCCCGAAAAATGATTTAGAAAAGGAACAAATACATAACATTCCATATACTTCTACTCTTGGAAGCCTTATATATGCTCAGGTTTGCACAAGACCTGACATTACATTTGTAGTTAGAATGTTAGACAGATATCAGAGTAATCCAGGTATAGATCATTAGAGAGCTGCAAAAAAGGTAATGAGGTATCTTAAGGGTACCAAGAACTACATGCTGAGGTATAGACGGATTGAAAACCTTGAGGTAGTTGGCTACTCAAATTCGGATTTCGCTGGATGCGTTGATTCACGAAAATCAACATCAAGCTACATTTTCATATTAGCCAGCGGAGCAGAAGCAGACTTCAACTGCTACTTCTACTATGGAGGCAGAGTTCGTTTCTTGTTTTAAGGCAACTTCACATGGTGTTTGGCTTACGGGCTTATATCTAAGCTTATAATTGTCGACATTGTCTTTAGGCCATTGAAGATATATTGTGATAACTTAGCTACTATTTTTCTGGTTAAGAACAACAAAAGTGAAAGTCGAAGTAAGCATATTGACATTAAGTACTTAGCCATTCGTGAACGTGTCATGGAAAATAAAGTTATCATTGAACACATTAGTACTGAGTTGATGATTGTTAATCCTTTAACAAAAGGCATGCCACCAGTAATGTTTAGGGATCATGTATCTAGAATGGGATTTAGTTCCACTTTGTGTTATTGATGTATATACTCTATATATATCATTTATAATAAAGCCTTTATTCATTTTAAATTATTTTCTCATTTATGCGTATACATTAAGCTTGAGAATAACAATATTAAGAGGACCCAGAATAAGCATATGGCTTATTCATAAAGTTAATATATAGTGGGTAAGGAAATAAAATGTATTGTAATACATGGAAGGTATTACTCACTTATAGAGAAACTACCGCTATAATTCGTGAATTTTTGTTTCAGTTAAATATTTGAATCTTAAGGAGCCATTATATATAATGATTTTCGAACCAAGTGGGAGAATGTGGGACGTTGCAACATATAGGACATGAGAATAAACTGAGTTATGCGATAGTTCATGGCGACAAACTACAGTTGCATGACAGAACCCACGTTGCACATCTGAATGTGGCTTGCAACGTCTCTATTATGGTCCGAAAATTATGGGCTTCATGAGATGATTTCCCACGTCTGAAAACATGTCATTTTCTTCGGTAATGTGATGGAATTGCCATTGAAAACTTTGCCTATAAATACAGGGGTCCCCAAATTCAGTTTACACAATCATTTGAACATAACATCATCATAGAGCGTTAATCAAAGTATGGAAACATTCCCTAGGACCTTCGTACGACAGAGCTTCCATTAGAAACTAGAAGATTCAAGCAATGGCAAGAGGTAACATTTCGATCCATTTCTCTTGCATTAGATATTATAAATATGATTTTGTATATCCATGAAGTCTGACAATTCTCTCTTTTTTTTTAATTCATAATATGCCTAAAAAAATAAAACCTTTCATAATTACTTATAAAATTATATTTTACCCTTAAAAAATATACTTTTTTTATATGAATCCTCATAAAAATAAAATTTTTTAATTAATACACTTGACAATAATCCTTCACTATGGAAGGGAATGGGAATCTTTAAAAAACATGTTTGGTTGATGGATTGGCTTTTCATTCCCATTCCCATTCCATAATTTACTCCATTCTCACAAGATGATTCCATCTAATATTTGATGGAATAAAGAGAGTGAGTTGTGAAATAACAAAACTGCCCTTGCACCTGGGGGCATCCCATCGTTAAGATTATTTGTGGTAGTTGTATTCACCGTTTCTTTTTGCAAATCTTTTATTCATTATTTGTTTCTTGGATGAAAACATCCCATTTTAAGACTCTTTTTTTAAATTTTGCTGTAATCAACCAATAAATTGCTAGACAATATGAAATAGCCAAAAATCGCAACACTTCTTAAGGTCTTACTCTCTGTGTGAAAATTGAGATGCAGCTATTTTGTCTATTGGCTGTGGGGTGTTTCGGAGAAAGATGCGTAGTTAATTATGCATTCCTTGTTGAATTCTTCATGCTAGTAGAGGTTGATTAATTTGGACCATAACTAAATTTTCTTCCTCTTTTTTCCCACTTTTATCTATTGTTAATTATACAGGTTTTTCAAATTAAAAAATTAAATATGATTATTTTAATATTTTTCTATTATTGATAATTCGAAACTTATTTCTTACAAATTAAAAAAAATTATTTCAAATATTTTTTGTATAAGGGATATTATTGTTATTTGTTTAGCTTTTCTTTTTATTCTTATATTGATTTCTAAATATAAAAATGAAATAATTTTTTTTATGTTATACCAAATATAATTATAATTCACAGAATTCCATTCCATCGATTCTTATTTTAATTCTCATTCTGGTAAAAATTATTTTCACTTGAGGATTCTAACTCTTTTTTTTTTTTTTTTTGGTGGCAGCATCGATACGTACGAGATTTGCCCTTTAACCTTGGATGACTTCTTGGAGAGGAGAATGCTCGTTGGTGGTTTTCATCGGAATGATAAGATGAAATGGGAAGTTACATTTTCCATGCGCCTTTACACATGGTTTGGTGGCATAGGATAAAGAGAAATAGGGGAGGAATTATCTTTTATATGTCGTTTGATAATGAGATTTTGTCTAAATAAAAAAAGAAGAAAGAATTGATTTCCTTTAGATAAAAGTGCGAATCAAAGATAATTGTTGTGTTAAGTTTATACAAAGTCTATTATGATTATGATTATGATTATTATAAATAAAAGTACAAAAATTATTTTTTTATTATTTTTTTCTATTTCAATACTTATTTGATTTAACTAGATATATAAATGAAATAATATTTTTAATTTTTTATATTATATCAAATATAATTATTCTATTTTATTCACATCATTATTCTCTTTTCATTTCTATGCATAACAATTTTGTATATCAAATGGAATGCTAAGAATGTTAGTATTGAAGAATAAATTGATGTAGTTTAAGAAGTTGAGGAACAAAATTGGAATCTTAGAAATTAAAGAGACCAAATTAAAATTTGGTGTAAGGTCAAGGGATAAAAAATCTACTTTTGTCTTAATTTTATTTCCAGAAGTAATTTATTATGTACTTTTCTTTTCTTTTTGGGAAAAAGAAAAGAAGGAAAATAATTTGATAGATATGTACTTTTTTTAAAAAATGTAACTTCTATTTTGATTTTTTTTTTTTTTGGGAAACAAAAGGAAAAAACAAGTCATTAATTATCACCTTTTTTCATTCTGACGAATTAATGGAGTATCTGATTGCTAGAATAAATATATATAATCTCCTCTTTCCATTTTTCGTTTAAATGACAGTAATTTGAAATAAGGTAAATTTCTTTCCTTTCATTAGAATGATTGAATTGTTAGTATATATGGTATGTAAAACAAATGGAGGTGGAAATTCGAGGCTGACTTACTTGTGGAATTTGATTTGTGGTTCTTCCATGAAAGGTTTTCACCAATCATCTGGAATGAGGAAGAGATCAAGGCTTCTTCTAATCCGAGCTTTCTTCTTCATCTTCCTTCTGCTTCTCTTCCTTTCAACCGCTCTCTTCAATCGTATTGACCTCGTAAGTCTCTTTTCATTTGATTATGTAAGGCAATCTCATCTTCTCCATTATGATTGATGTTTTTGCTTATAATGTTAATAAAATTGAATCTTCTACAATCGTATAATTATATAATTAGAAAGAATGTGATATAAAGAAGTCAAAATGTATAGAAAACTCATTTTTTTACACATATATTTTTTTAATTTCTCTCTAACACATTATATGCAATTAATTTGTGACTGTGAGGCATTCAGATTTATTGATAATTTGGTATCTTAAATTTCTTTACTTTCAATACTTAAAAATATTAAATTTATTATATATTAGTCCTATCAGAATGAATTTGTATTTCTTAAAAATTAACGTGAGTACTTCCTCAATTTTAGAAGTTAAATACCCTCAATAATTTATAGTCTTTGAGGAATTTACTGTGTGTTGGTGACGATTTGTTTAAGATATTGTCTTCTCTTTCACTTTTGACGCATTCCCTTTTTGCAATTAGTTTGTTTGTGATTTCTTATTGTATTCTCTCGACTTAAGGATGGATGATCATGGTTCAAAACTTAAAAACAAATCATTTAAATCTTTAATTAACCCATGAATTATTTTTAACTGTCAAATTTTCAATATTGTTTATAGTCACCCTTGTATTACACTTTTTTATTTTTCTTTTTTGGTTCAAGATTTTGCCTTCTTTCACTTTTGATACATTATTTTCTGACAACAAGTTTAGTTTGTTTGTAATTTTTTAATGTGTACAGCAGAATCTGCTTGCTATAACTTAGTAAGGTATTTCTTGACTTAATAGTTAACAACGATAATATTTTTCTTTTTTTTTTTCTTTTTTGTAATATGATCACAGCCATCATTCAAATTTTGCTTGAAATTAAATTTTCTCCTGATTTTAAAGTTTTCCTTTTGTTATTAAAATATATTTGTATGATTATATGTGAACATGACTATTACAAATATTAAAAAACAATTTTAACACCCTTGTATCATAATTCTTAAGAACATATTTAATCCAAAAGCTTTTAAATTGATGAGTAAACATTCATACGTAATCTTATTAGAATGTCCAATATACTTTTTCACATAAATCTAGTTCTAGACCACTTGGTTGACATATATTCAATCACCACTTTAACTCAAAAAACTTAATTAAATTATCAAATAAAGATTCATAAACAAATTTTTTATAATAATATGAATCTTAAAAATTATCAATACCTAGTGGGGTAACTATTTTGATCCTTGTCTTTCAGTCCAAAATAACAATCAAGCTAACCCAAGCATTTGAGGCAGAAGAGGATTCATCAGCAACGGAAGAATGTCCAGAGCACTTCAGATGGATCCATGAGGATCTGAAGCCATGGAAGAGCACAGGAATCACAAGGGACATGGTGGTGAGAGGGAAGAACATGTCAAATTTCAGGCTTGTGATGTTGAAGGGAAGAGCTTATGCACAAAAGTATGGAGATTCCTATGAGACAAGGGATGTCTTCACTATGTGGGGGATTTTGCAGCTCCTAAGGTTGTACCCAGGAAAGGTACCAGATTTGGAACTGCTGTTTGAGTGTGGGGATGAAACTGTGGTGGAGAAGAGAAGCTTCAAGGACATTCCTCCGCCTTCTGTGTTCCATTATTGTGGGCAGGATAATTCATTTGACATTGTCTTTCCAGATTGGAGCTTCTGGGGTTGGTAAGGTTCTTATATTGAGATATTTTTAGATATACAATGTCTTTTACATCATTCATAAACTACACTCATAAATAAATTTCTCATGCAAGATTTAGGGAAACCCACCATGTTAAAATTGTATGTGTTATTGTTGATACTCACTCATTTGTGAACAGGGGCAGAGGCAAAAAAATAAAAATTAAAAATAATTGTTTGAGCCATGTGTAATTTTATAAAGAGTTATTTGCCAATTTAATTTTTTTTAGTGGGTCATACTTAATTTTTATCGAAACTCTTATATGCGCATTACATTCCCCCTCTAGTCCCTCCTTGCCTCTGCCTTTGTGTGTGAGGGTGATCCATCAATAATGTGGTAGCCATTGTTTACTTTTTGAAAAAACAAAAAATATTTTTATATTTTCTTTGGAAAAACCCAATAATTTGAACTGTAGATGGATTTTTGTCCATTTTTATTGCATTGGAAGTTAATTATAATTTTCCATATATTTTTATTTAGTAGAAGCAAAATCTCCCATTTTTGGGGACATCCTCTGTATATTTTCTTTCTTTTTTTTGTAATTTTAAAATTCTTGTATTAATTCTTTACCAGGGCTGAGACCAACATTAGACCATAGGAGTCAATATCACAGAGCATACAAGAAAAACAAGAAGAAGATCAAATGGAAGGATAGGGTACCCCATGCTTTTTGGAAGGGCAATACAAGGGTGTCTTATACTAGGTATGATCTGAGGAAGTACAATGCCTCAGGCCAACATGACTGGAAGGCCCATATTTATTCTTTGGTAAACCATTTCAGGCATCTTAATTACTCTTAGTATTTGCATTGCTTAATGATGGAGGACAAGAAGGAAAAAAAATTAAAATAAAATAGGATCTGAGTTTGTGGAAATTAACCAACCTTTAACACAAGCTGTTTCATTCAGCACTGGGATGAGGAAACTGCACAAGGGTTCAAGAACACAAAGCTAGAAAATTAGTGTCACCACAGGTAAAGTGTCTAAAGCTTCCTCTTTTTTTTTTTTTTTCTTTTGTAGTTATTGTGGCAGGGTTTGACCAGTTAGGCCAATTTCTTCGTTGTGAATCTCTTGAACTTGGAAAAAGTGATCTATTTTTTATCCATCTGAAAACATAGATTAGTTGAATTATACATAAATTAACTCAAGCACCCCCCTAATAAAAGTTATAGTAAATTACACAGATTTCTTTTAAATTTAAATAGTTGAAATCACACAATTTTTTTATTTTTCAAAATATTTATAGATTTCTATTGAAATTAAAAGTTATCTTATATTTTAGTTTAATCTCAAAATATTTTTTATTAAAATACTGTCTATTAAGTTAAATATATATTTTTTGGGTTCAAAAATGTTCTAAATGAAAGATATTTTAGTTATATAAAATTTAAAATTTGGCTAAAATATAAAATAATTTTTTATTTTAAAAAAAGTGTTTATATACTTTAAAAATAAAAGGAAAATATGTATAATTTATTATAAAATTTACATTGGAGATTTATTTCTTGTCTTTTGTGAAATGATATTAGATTTTTCTGTTCACTAATTATATCTCTGGATTTGAAAGGGACAAGATTTATGTGGAAGGGAGGACATGGTCTGCGAGTGAAAAGTACGTACTAGCATGTGACTCCATCAGTTTGATCATAAAGCCCAATTACCCTTGCAGCACTACTGGCCCATCAGCACCCAAAATATGTGCAGAGACATCAGGGGTTTGCAGGGGAATGGGGCAACACTCACACTGATAAGGTACATCTTTTTTGTTTCTCTAAATATTTGTCCTCTTGAGCTGCTATTGACCATTCATGATTAATAACCTTCAAGCTATCCAGATATTAAGATTAAAGATGTTGAGAGAATTATTCTTTATACCTTGAAGGAGCAGAAATTGCACAGTAGATCATTACCTAGATTCAAGGATGGCCATTTGTATATATATAAGGTAATAGGTCAATGAGCTATTGAGGATATTTTGGTAATTTTATCCCTCAGGTTGTTAACAGCTATTAAAAAGAATCCTAAAATTTTTGTGGTACTTCACAAGTGATTAATTGAATGGTTCTGCAAGTGGTCTTATTTGTAGAGAGCTTCCAGATCAGGTTGGCCTAATGAACTCAATCAATCCACGACACATTTCAGCAGCCATTCCTAAACCTTCTCCTAATCAAAACATAAGCTTTAAAAATGAAATCTTCAAGAATATGAAGAATTAAAAAGGAGAAAAGGAATATATATTGCTGAAGGAATTTGCAAAGAAGCTAATATTGCTAGTAAATAATTCTTTTATTTCATTTAATAATTAATTACTTCAAAAAAGAATTTATTATTCTTCTTGTTGCAAATGACTAAGTACCTTTTTGTATACTTGACAAAATTGATCAGGCAGAAGCCATTGGCAAAGGAGGAAGCAACTTCATCCAAAAGAACCTAAAGATGGAATTGGTGTATGACGACATGTTTCATGTGTTACAAGAATATGCAAGGCTCTTGAGGTTTGAAGCCACCATACCAGATGGAGCTGTTGAGGTTTCTTTTGAAACATTGGCCCCCCTTGTGGATGGTATAGGGAGGAAGTTTCTGGAAGAGTCCAAGGTGAAGTCACCAAGAGATACACCTCCATGCAAAATGCCTCCTCCTTTTAAACCTCAAGAACTCCAAGAGTTGCTGCAGACAAAGGAGAGCCTAATCAAGCAAATGGAGATAGAGGGGAATCAATACTGGCACAGCCTCAATGATAAGAAGCAGTAAGGTTATGCTTGAGTAGTCTGCATTTCAGAAATGTGCCTTTAATCAATACTATTAAAACACGACTTCGAATTCTTTTACTTACTACCCAGTTTAGAAAAAGATACATAAAACATTTGAAATTCATCATTCAAGTTAATTTCACACATTTCAATTAGACCTACCATTTAAGTAGATCTTATATATTTTGTATTTTTTTCTCTTCAAAATTGATACTATCAATTTTGAAAAGAAATTGAGAGAATCTAAACTATGATTTTTAGAACTGGACAAGATTAGTCAATTAAACTAAAAATCAATTTTTAATCCAATTCAATTAACTTAAAAAATCAATTGACTAAAGAACAAGTAAAAATCGGTTTGAACTAGTCAATGACATTTTTTTAAAAAAATATTTTTTATTATATAACAAAATAATTCATCTTAAATAAATTTGATAAGTTAAAAATGGATGGCACTAAAAAAAAAGTTGAAATCTAGAGAAATTAAACAAAAAGAAAAATAAGATAAATAAAAAGTGGGTACGTTATTATTTTTTGTGTTTGTTTTTTATTATATCTCATCTCTCAGTAGCATTTCTCTTAAATATCATGGTGTTTGGCCAAAATTATTATTTACTTTTTATTTTTAATAATAAATAAAATCTTGATATAATTTGAAAATTTTAAAAGTTTAATATTAAATACTCTTAATTTTTAATCATAGATAGTTCTTATTTTTTAATTAAAAAATAATTTCTCTAATATCTTAAAAAATATTGAATTAATAATTAAATATTTAAAATTTACTAATTTTTATTTTTTACATTAAAATTTTAATATATATAATTTTTAAAAATATATATTTAATTATTACCGATTCGACTACGATTTAACCACGATTTAACTAATAAACCATGAAATAATATTTTTATTAGTTCAATGACTAGTTCAATTTTAAAAATATTGATATAAATACATCAACTTATTAAGTTTACTCATTTAACTTACTTAAAAGAATTGGATTGACTTTATAAATTAGCAACTCAATTTGAACATGGTCGTTTTGGCTTTGTCTAAAAAAATCCATATTTTTGCTTAAAATTTTAGGCTTGACTAAATAGTTCCAAAAAATTATCCAAGGAATTTTGAAATAAACAAAGAATATTAGAGGCTTAATTTCTATTGAAGAATTTGTATAGGCTTGAACAAGTCATATATACTTTTAAGATTCTCATTTTCCAATATCATACCCCAACCCACTTAGCTCAAATGATTGGACAATATAGTATATTAATATAATTTTAAGGGATTTTCTCTGGAGACCTCCAACTCTTAGAGTTTAAATTCTTTATCATTTTGATTGTTTCAAAATTTAAGTGATTATTTAAAATTTATAGAATAAACTACTTTATAATTACACACAAATTAGAAGGGCCAGTGAATATATTGTTCAATATGATGAGTCTTTAGTTGACTTTGAATTCTATTGAACAATGCCCACTGTACCTTTTGGATGTATTTTCAGTGAATTTTTTTAAAAGTATTTTCAGCGAAAGTTAATCAATAAAAGATTTTCACCTTTTATTAAAAAAATATTTTATGTAGAAACGTAATATTTTAACTTATTATATATCCTTAACATTGTGAGGCCTTAGCCTGCAAAATCTAATAGAGAGAGAGAAGGAGAGATTTATGTGAGTCCTACCTCTTATGTCTCTATCTCTTATGTGATATTTCTTTTAGATTGAAAAAAAAAAAATTCATATATGGGGTGTTATGCAATGTATGGAATATAATTTTTATTTACATAATTAATTTGTAAAAAGTTATATTAGTCGATGAATTGGTTATATAAGTTTATAGAACCAACCAATACTCTTGGCTTAAAAGTCATCTTCATAGATCAACGAATGCATCCTAATTTAAGATGAAGTACAAATAATTTTTACAAATTAAGATTGTGTCAATTGTGTGATATGGTAACCGATATAAAATTTAGACATATATGATACTTAAAGAAAAACAAATATGTAAGTAAGAGATTAGTAATGGAAAATTAGTTTATAGAAATGATCTAATTTAAATTATTTCAGAACATTCAAACCTTTCTGACTTTTCACTTTAGATATTGCTATGTATAGCTGACTCTGACAAAATATGGGTCTTGAAAAATATAATCTAACATGCGATAGAGATTGGTCTTTTGTTAACTGTCATTGCAAATGAAAACATGAAGAATACTACCTTCTTTATAACTTAAAAGGCAGTCTTGAATCAAATGAGTTTATTATCATCCGAGATATATGAACTATTTTATCAATACTTTGAAAATTGACTTTAGCCTCAAATAATTTACTAAGCGCCGTTTGGGGAAAGGAAAGGAGTGAGAGAAAATTTGACAAATTTTTATTTTATTCTTATAATTATTATTTAATATTTTTTATTAATAATTATTCAATCATTAAAAAATAAAGATATTATGAGTATATTCTATTTATAAAATTATTATTATTTTTTTTATATACTTAACTTTCGGTATACTAAATACGAATTTCCTATGAACAAAACTATACAATAATCTCGTACCATTCAAATGAGACTAGGCACAATAGAAACATAAAATTATAAATACTTTATGCCATCTAACATGAGTATGGAGCAAGAACCTAACCTTGCCACAGTCTCAATCTCTGAAATCACAACAGGAGGAGAAGAAGAAAAAATATAAGATGTTTCTCATATGCAATTTTCCTATAAATGGTTGATATCGGTGATGGTTTTTAGAGAATATTACTCCTATTAGAAACCCTCTTAGATATCAGTTAATAGAAAGCTAACACACTCTCCCTTTAAAGAGTTAGTTTATTTAACATGTATAATAGCTAATTATCTCTACTAACCCACTAATAGTCATATTTGGCAAAAACTAACAATATAAAATTAAATACTACTAATTAGAACATTTAAAATTTAAAAATAAAAAATAAAATATGGCATATCCTAAATCACTTTTGTTTAAGATATTCTAATATTAATTAAATTAAAAAATATTCTAACATAACCTCCATGACATGATTTTCAAGGTGGCTATAATGATCAATCTAGCTCCATTTCACATTTCTAAGGACATCCTCAAGCTTGCACGTTCTGAAAGAAAAAGAAAAAATACAACTTATATATATACATATATTCATCATCCTGAAAAAAATAAAAAGACATTTAAGAAAAATGGAAAAAGGTAGAAGCTTTATAGATTAAAAGCATGAATTGAAATAAACCATCCCTAAATATACATTTCATTTTTTTAATTATCATTTTAAATTCAAATAAAATCAATCAAACATAACTATAATTAAAGAGATTTCAATCAAATATAATTGTAGTTAAAGAAATTTTAAATTAATTATTATAAATAAAGAAATCAATCAAGATTAATATGTTAATTATCATCCCAAATTTAAATAGATTAAATTAAATATTATAATAATTTAAAGATAAAAATAAATAAGACAAAATTTTAGAGCGTCACTTGTCATTATTTTAAGGAGATAGATTTTTTAGTATAATATATATAATAGATTATTAATACATAGCTAAACATCTGTGAAACCATGTTTATTGGTATCTTGAGACTTGACCAGCAGGAGATGGTCTGTAGAAACTGAGACAAACATTTTATATATTAATTTCAGTAGCTAGATTAGTTTTTCTATATATGAACAAGAATGTTATTATAAGAAACCTTACCCAAATGAAAAAAACTACTTTTTTTTTTTTGTTTTACTTTTTGTAGTTTAATTTTTTTCCTTGTTATTATTTTTTAAAATTTATGGTATATAAAATGATAATATAGATAGAATATTCTAAAACTAATCGAAGACAATAGCAACTTGTTCGGATTTCTTGTCAATCTACATCTACATCTATCAATCTTGTCAAAAATCAAAATCATATATATACAGACACTTGGAATAAATAATATATTGTGAAAAATAACTTAATTGCAGAGTTTTTAATATTCAATTCCTACTAATGCATGAAAATGCTATGGTTTAATTGAAATGGACCCCCAAAAATAAAAAACAAAATGGATTTTCTGTCTGCATAAAATCTAATTAAAGAGGAAAAATAAATAATTTTTAACATTAAAAACTGTTTTTTAATATTAATCTTATATTCGCAATTCATCTCTTTTTTTTTTTAATTACACGACATCTATTTTTCTTAGAAATCTAGAAGATTCAGACGCGGGGGTTTAACAGTACTGGACCTCTATTGAGATTTGGGACCACAGGACGAGTATACAAAATATTTTAAAAGGACCACGAAGTCTTCGTTTACTTCGACCCCAAAGCAATGTTGTACACGTTAATCTCATTCTTTGGCAGGCGCGGAAAGAACCATAGTTTGTGTTTTTTTTCAATTGATTCAGAGACCACAAATAAATAATAAACTAATTAAGAATATCAAGTACGAACAAATCAAATGAGGATGAGAACATTGACTTTTCAAGTCGTCGGCTCGGGACAAAACTATGTTGTTATCCGACTTGACTGCATTTTTAATTTAAAGGTAATAAAATAATTAAACTCTAAAGAGATTGGGTTGGTGAGACAAATATGTGAAGGAAAAACTACATTTCATGGCTTCATGTTCAATACAAGAATTTCAAATTTTATTTAAAAATTTAAAAATATAAAATTATAATTTAAAGTCTTGAATTGTAATTTTTTTATGTAATTTAAATTTTTTGTTTTACAAATTTTTAGAATAATTTAAAATTTTAAAAATTTTCAGCATAAATATTTTTAATTTAGAGTCTTGAACTGTAATTTTTTCATATGTTAATGTGGTTATGAATTTATCAATTTTTTAAGTTCACCTTACAAAAAACAAAAGAAAAAATCTTCTAAAATTTTTCATTTCCATATAAATATCATGCCTTTAACAGAGATGGAAGGTGCATTGCGTAGGAGTATAAATTGATTCAAATGTCATCTAATCCACACCTTAAGGTGGTATTATTATTTGTGTAGGTATCAGTTGGGACAACTTATGTATTAATTGAGACTAAGTGAGACTAAGTCTATTTTCGAGTAATTTTAAAAAATACTTTCCATATAGGTTTAATACATTTAGAGGAATAAATTTTTTAAAATATTAATATCAAAATTTAAACTCAAATAATTAAAATAGAGAGCTCACTTTTTTAATCACTAAGTTAATCCTTCAAATTTCGCTTCAATTTAATTAGTGTCATGTGAAATACTTATTAGCTTATTGACACATATTCATAAAATCGCACCTATAAATTTGTGTATCTCCATTATTCATATTTGTTTATATTTATATAGAAAGTTGAGATGAAAGTATTGTATATATATGCATATATATATATATATATATTAAAAATATAAAAATTTTGATTGATATCTTAGTACTATATATATTTTTTCTCTATCATCTATATGTTTCTATATAAAAATAAAATTCAAAAAATAAATTCACACGCATTGACTAATATATTGTATTTACACGCGGAACTTTTAAAAAAAAAATATTTTGTGTTCAATATTTGCTCACTGATTGATGTATTTAAAATAATAGTCCCGAAAAGGAAATAGACAATTTTGTTTAAATTAATTATAAATGTTTTTGTCACACAGTGATTGATGCACTGTTGCACCTACTTTGATAGCTAAATCAAATTACTTAATTGGAAAGGGATTTGCTTATTGAGCAAATTGTATCAGTGCTTGAACATATTTTCTTTTTTTTTTTAAATTAAATTTCATCTATAATTACTTGATAAGAAGTAATTATCCTTTAATAAATGTCATTGATTTTTTTCAAAGCATAATATGACTGCAAATAAACTTGCCAAAACAGAAGGATTTAGCATGAGGATTAAAGGGCTAAACGTAGTAATAAAGTCACTTTCTGTGTTGGTATCCTCTATTTATAGAGGTTTTAAATATAGAAGAAACTTATATGCATTGTCTTACATTTATATTATTATATTTTTTTAACCAAAATATAACAAATATATAATTTTTCAATAATAATATATATGATTTAATTGGGAACTATATAGTTATTTATAAAAATTATACACCATTATACTATTATTTAAGAACTATGCACTAATTATATTTCAATTAAAAATTTTGATAATAAAAATATAAATAATTGTATATAAGTTTTTTCTTTTAAATATTCAAATATAAAAAAATGTACTTTATATATTATATTTTAAAAAAAATTCAAACATTGATTTTGGTTTATTTTTATCCCAATTTCATTTTTTTTCCTCTACTCCATCAGGGCAAACTCTCAAGTTCTTAAATATTTTGATTACGTACGTATAAATAATTAATGTATAATGATATCAATTGTCTTTGGAATTTAATACCTAATAGGCTAGTATAATACTTAACAAAGTATTAATAAAAAAAGATATGATTGGTACTATAAAAATCAATAAAAAAAATCTTTAAAAAATTAGTTTAATTAATAATTTTAATTCAAATAACACTTTTTCTACGTATAAATTTTATAGAGTTATGATGCACTTGAGAGTCATTCTCATATCATTTTTTTAACCTTTAAGATTAGAGAAAAAAAAAAACAGCAACCTAGGCAATATTAACCTGGATACAAAGAGCCACCTCAACAATTTTATTAACACATTAACCTACGTACAAATAGCTCCAATGCATTCTCAAATTCTTTTATAATGAACGATATTTTAGGGCGTGTAACACTATTAAATTAGATATATTTCAAATATTTAGAATTAGCATAAATTATAAATATATTTTTTTTATTTTTTTAAATTACTTAAATTTTTATTTTTATAAAATATACATAAATTTTTTTCAAACATAAAAAATTATTTTACATTTTAATTTCATTTAAAATTTTGTGATCAAAATATTTTTTCCTTTAAATTTTTTAATTTTAAAAAATACTATTTAAATTAATAAAAATTATTTTAGTTAAAAAATAAAATTAGATTAAAATATAAGAAGAGATTTATGTATATTTTAAAAATAAAAAAATTATATAATTTTAATAAAAATTCAGATAAATTTATGTAATTTAATTTTATATTTAACCAAGAGCAGATGGAAACGTGTCGGACTCAGGGAGCGAGTATATGAGCGACTAGCGCGTGGGCCATCCGACCCCACAGTCCAGGAAGGTGTCTTCTTTGGTTTTTTTTGTGGCCAATGCAAGATGGTGTCTTTTAGCATTTCGTAATTCATATTTTGGCGCAAACGCATGCTCGGCGACTAGAAAACAGCACGAAACGGGATATTCTCGGATTACGACTTTCTAAGCTCCCATCTTTCTATTCGCTCCTGCCGTTTCACTCGTTTTTGAATTCAACGACTTTCTCTCTCTCTCTCCCTCTCTCTCTGCGAAAGAAGCCATTCCCATCAACCATTCCCGGGTTTTGTCCTATACTATCCTCCATCCTTCATCCTTGTTCATTAAGTCTCTCTTCGTCTTGTCTCTCTCATTATTATGCTCCCTCTCTGAAGCTCCTGTCTGCGCGTTATCGATTTTATTATTTTTCTTTTTCTCTCTTTTCTTCTCTATAAGCTCTTCAACTGATATTCCAGAAGGTCAAAACTGAGGTGCGTTTCGTCTTCTTCCTTGCCAGTTTTGGTTTATTTTGCTGTTCTTGTATATGTTTCTTTCTGGGGTCTGTTGAGACTTATGCTAGTTTTTGGTTAGATTTTGTTTCTTGTGTAAGGGGGATTTTTTGGGGTTTTGTTGATGTTTGATATATGGTTCTGTGAGTATATTTGAGTGGAATCTGCTTCTGGGATAAAAAATTTTGGCTCTGGGTTTTGAGGATTAAGCTAAATTTTTGGATAAATATTCTAAAAGGTTGTTAGAGAAATAGCTTCTCTGCTTCAAAAATTTGTTTCTTAAAATATTGAAGATATTGGGTAAGAAAATGGTTTATATGACTGCTAGTAATTAAGTTTCATCTAATCTAAATAAGGGAGACATGTTCATGAAGCCTTGATTTTCTTTCAATTTATTTTATTTTTAACCAGAGGCTGAAGATTCTTTTCAGGATTCCCCTGTCATAAGAAGCTCTTGCCTTTTGTCCCTGTTCTAAAATATATATTTCTCAAAACCTCAGAAATACTTTGATTCTCTGTCCGTAGAAAGTATGTCCGTTTGATTATGTCTTGCTTTTTGGTGACGGAGAAGACAGTTGCTGGATTGGTTGGTTGATGCTTTTGAACTCTTCCTCTTTTGCTTGAGCTTAAAGTATCACTTGCTTGTTGGGAGAATATCCCTTTTCTTTTCTATTTTCTTTTTAACTTTTCTTGTTTCAATTTTGCGGGTTGAATATTACTATACTATGTTTTTCTATGAATGGAAGTTGAAACCAATTGAAAAATAATTTACATTCAGTTCTGTGTTCTTTCGTATATTGTATTTAGTTCTGTTTCAGTTTTGATCTCCTTGATTGATTAGAGTCACTAGACTCTTAAAATAAAACAAACAAGTAAACATAAATTCAGATGCTCTTTCCTTTCCCTGTTTGATTGAAACACTATGAATATCTGTGCTTAAGTAAGTCGTATCTTGGGAATTTCCAAATATTCATGCAAATATCATAATTCAGGGACTCAGAAATTTTAGACATACATTGAATATTATTATGTTAAAGACAGCTAAATCTCCAGCTTTATGTTGCCTTTTCATTTCTCAAAGATTAATAAAATAGAACAAAAATGAAGAGTTTTTCTGCCAAGATAATTAAATTTTGAAGCATAGATGCTTCATACCTCAAGAACTTTAGAATATGTATTCCAAATTTGTCTAGAACTGCTTCATTTCTTTTAGAATGCTTCTTTGAACACAGTAATAGGATTTGGAAAGCATGAACAAATTACTAGGCTAAGGAATATCTTACTGTGACTCATTACTCTTGACGCTTTTCATTTCTTTTCTGTTTCAGGTATAAATAACTTTCTTTCTGCATAATTTTTGGAGGCAAATGGCAAGTCTCAAGCTTGGTGTGGAAGTTGTGGGTGCTCATGACCTCATGCCCAAAGATGGACAAGGTTCCTCTTGTGCTTTTGTGGAACTTGTCTTTGATGATCAGAAATTTCGGACAACAATTAAAGAAAAAGATCTGAGTCCCTTTTGGAATGAAAAGTTCTACTTCAACATCTCCGATCCAAGTATGCTACCAAGCCTCACTCTTGAAGCCTGTGTCTACCACTACAACAGAAGCAATAATTCCAGATCCTTCCTCGGTAAGGTTCGCCTTACCGGAACATCATTTGTCCCCTATTCTGATGCTGTTGTTTTGCACTACCCTCTTGAAAAGAAAGGCTTGCTTTCACGCGTAAAAGGAGAGCTTGGTTTGAAGGTCTTTGTCACAGATGACCCTTCTGTAAAATCCTCAACCCCTCTTCCTCCTATGGAACCCTTTTTCAAGTCAGATCACTCAACTGAAGATCAAATTCAAACACCAGTGTCATTAACAGATACAATCAAGAACACTATTCCCCGTAAGAAAACCGAGTCAAGGCACACATTTCATAACCTTCCTAACTCAAAACACGCACAAAAACAGAATTCTTCACCCCCGCCAGCTGTGCAGCCAAGTGTAAACTTCGCGATGCATGAGATGAAATCGGGACAGCCTGCTGCGAAGGTCGTACAGGCGGTTGCAGGCGCATCATCTCCGCTTGATTATGCACTCAAGGAGACTAGTCCCTTTCTTGGAGGAGGACAAGTTGTTGGTGGGCGGGTTATACGTGGGAATAGGCCAGCCAGCGTCTATGATCTTGTTGAACAGATGCAGTACCTTTTCGTGCGAGTTGTGAAAGCTCGCGACCTTCCAACGAAGGATGTGACTGGGAGCCTTGATCCATATGTGGAGGTGAAGGTTGGAAACTACAAAGGGACCACCAGGCACTTTGAGAAAAATAAAAACCCTGAATGGAATGAGGTGTTTGCCTTTGCAGGGGAAAATCTGCAGTCATTTCTTCTTGAGGTTGTGGTTAAAGACAAGGATGTGGTTCTTGATGATGTTGCTGGAACTGTAAGGATTGATCTTCACGAGGTTCCTAGAAGGGTTCCAACTGATAGTCCATTGGCTCCAGAATGGTATCGGATTGAAAACAAAAATGGGGAAAAGAAGCATGGGGAGTTGATGCTTGCTGTGTGGTACGGCACACAAGCTGATGAGGCTTTTCCTGATGCTTGGCATTCTGATGCAATCTCTCCTGGTGGAACCTCTTCAGCTGCCTATTCTCAGATTCGGTCAAAAGTCTATCATTCGCCGAGACTGTGGTATGTTCGGGTAAGGGTAATTGAGGCACAAGACTTATTTGTGCCTGAGAAAACTCGATTTCCAGATGCCTATGTCAAGGTACAGCTAGGTAACCAAATTTTGAAGACAAAACCAGTTCAATCTAGGACCATGAACCCACGCTGGGAGCAGGAGCTAATGTTTGTTGCTGCAGAACCTTTTGAAGAACCCTTAATCCTTTCGGTTGAAGATCGTGTTGGTCCCAACAAGGATGAGTCCATTGGTGCTGTTGTTATACCTTTGAGCACAGTTGTGAAGCGTGCTGATGAGCGATTCGTCCCAGATAAATGGTACAACCTTGAGAAATCCATCTCATCTGCTATGGATGGGGTGGAGCAGGGGAAAAAGAAAGAGAGAGATAAGTTCTTTAGTAAGCTTCACCTCATTATTTCTCTTGATGGTGGCTACCACGTGCTTGATGAATCGACTTATTATAGCAGCGATCTTCGCCCCTCAATGAAGCAGCTTTGGAAGAAGTCAATTGGTGTCTTAGAACTTGGGATTCTAAATATTGATGGACTTCAACCAACAAAAACAAGGGAAGGGAAGGGGACTGCTGATACTTACTGTGTGGCAAAGTATGGACAAAAATGGGTTCGCACTCGGACCATTATTGACAGTCTTAGTCCAAGGTACCATGAGCAATACACTTGGGAAGTGTATGACCCAGCAACAGTTCTCACTGTTGGAGTATTTGATAATGGTCAAATTAATACAACAAATGGCGGCAATAAAGATTTAAGAATTGGCAAGGTTCGAATCCGGCTCTCCACCCTCGAAACGCGTCGGATTTACACGCACTCTTACCCTCTACTAATGCTGCATCCTTCTGGGGTGAAGAAGACAGGTGAACTTCACTTGGCAATAAGATTCTCCTGCACATCAATGTTTAACATGATGCATTTGTATTTCAAACCCCATTTGCCTAAAATGCACTATGTGAGACCACTTAATATTGTGGAACAAGAGAAGCTTCGCCACCAAGCTGTCAACACTGTGGCAGCTCGGCTTAGCCGATCCGAGCCCCCTCTTAGGAAAGAGGTAGTTGAGTACATGTCTGATACAGACTCTCATCTATGGAGTATGAGGCGTAGCAAGGCGAATTTCGTCCGTTTAATGTCGGTTTTTCAGGGATTACTCTCAGTAGGAAGATGGATGGGGGAAGTTTCAAGATGGAAGCATCCTGTGACAACAGTGCTAGTACACATTCTGTTTCTTATGCTTGTGTGTTTCCCAGAACTTATTCTTCCAACAATTTTTCTTTACATGTTTGTGATTGGGTTGTGGAATTGGAGGTTTAGAGCAAGACACCCTCCTCATATGAACATTAGAATCTCTCAAGCAGATGCTGTGACCCCAGATGAACTTGATGAGGAGTTTGACTATTTTCCAACCACAAAGAGCTCAGATATCGTACGTTGGAGGTATGATCGGTTAAGGAGCTTGGCCGGGAGGATTCAGAGCGTTGTCGGAGACATGGCTACTCAAGGAGAGAGGATCCATGCACTTCTAAGCTGGAGGGATCCTCGTGCCACTGTCATATTCATGGTACTATGTCTTGTGGTTGCACTTGTTTTGTATGTGACACCTTTCCAGATGATAGTTCTCTTGGCTGGATTTTACCTCATGAGGCACCCGAAGCTCCGGCACAAGATGCCATCTGCCCCGTTGAATTTCTTTCGCCGGCTGCCGGCTCTGACAGATAGCATGATGTAATTATAGCTTTTGTGTGGCAGTGCTTGTAAAAATCCTAGGATTATGTCTGTTTATTGAGTTCGTGAAAGTTGATGCAGATGTATACATGCTGTGGAAAACTGCAATGCAATAATAGATTTTACTAAGTTTTTAGCCTCGTTGTATATTAAAATCAGATAAGATGCCTATTTACTGGAACTATTAGAGCTTTTTCTTTTCAAATATAGAGATGAAGCAATATGTTCATAGTTTCATGGGATTAGAAGAAACAGGCTCTTTTTTTTTTCTTCCTCCCTCTGAGTTAATTTAAACTAAAAACAAAACGCTGCAATAAGGAATAGATGAAATTTTAGAGTTTTGGCACACAATTGCAATAGTCTAAGGGATTTTTTTAAATAAGGATTTCTTAGTGCTAATATTTGTCTATCAAGGAGCAAGGACTAAATAATTAGAGTGTTACTACTTACTACTCAGTTTTAAGTTTAACTACGAAAAAAAAAACGATTTCTGTTATTATTTGATATTGATAAATAAAAATGAATTTTTTTATGAAACTAAATTATGCCATGTTGGATTTGGTCTATATTTGGAAAGGTCAAACGGAAGACTTGTAACAAAATGATAGGTCACGTGTCCCATTTGTCATGTTACACCCAAAGATCCAGTCACCCCTTACTGATTGGCCCGGAGAAAAATAAAGATAATGTTTATCATTTTTTTAATAATTATTAAATAATATATATTTTTATTTTTTTTTTAAATATTAGAACAAAAGTTATAGTCCATCAACAAAATTATCTTTTTTTGCTTGACTTTTATGTTTATTTCTAACATTTTGTATATCAAACACGCCATACAATCTTTCTTGCTGCAAGCCACCTCTTAGTAATAAACAAGTTTTATTTTATGTTAAATTATTCTTAATCTTTATGGTTTTATTTAATTTTTAATTTAGTTTTTACAATTTAAAATTTTATAATTTAATTTTAATAGTTTTAAAAAAAATTTATTTAACTCCTATCATTAAAATTTTGGCATTATTTTGTCAAATTTTGATGACATAGTCATTATATATTATCTTAATACATTGAAGATACATGATCTATACTAGAAAAGAAGTATAAATAGATAATGAAATAAAATTTATTGATATATATATAACATGCCGTGCAACACATATCAAATTATATTTAGATAAATTATTTTAAATTATATATATTTAGAATGTCAAAATAATTAATAGTTGACTATATTAATAAAATTTAATAAAATATTAATATAAAATTAACAACAGGGAATAAATTTAAAAATCTAAATATAAATTTTTAAATAACAAGAATTAAGTTAAAAATTGAGTGAATATATAAAGATGAGAATATTTTTTTCCTTTATTTTATCATAAAATTGTCGGTCCACAAGGCTTAAAATATCTTTCATGATGAGGTCATACGATTGTGCCTAGTTGTTGAGACTACACATCACTGGAGTAAATTTACTTATTTTTTACTATTAACATTTTTAATTACGAGATAACAAATATATAATTTTTTACTAAAAATATAATAAATGTATAATTTAATTAGATAATTATATAATTATTTACAAAAACTAAATACTTAACATATTTTAATTAAAAAATTTAATAATAAAAAATTACATATAAACTTTTTATTTAACATTAATCGATAATTCAATAACCATGTCATGACCATGTTTTTAAGTTGTACAAGAAAATTTTACATAATTTATATAGGGAGACTAATGATATGATCAAACTAGATATTTTAAATTAGCTTAATCATTTCAACGATATATATAATTTTATTTTTATTTTTATTTTTATTTTTAATAGCTTAGAAATTTATTATTAGATCCTTTTAGTTTCCAAATTTTATAACGGCTTCCTATAATTAAAAAATTTATCACAAAATCATTAATGTTAATAACTGGATTCAACTCTTAAATAGATGAGTGATAGAATATCCCTCACTCACAAACTAATATTCTCGAAATTTAGGATTTTTTTAGGTATATCACTTTTTTGTTTAATTTTTGAAAATATCCTCATTTTATGTGCCTACATATACTAATCTCAAACCGATGAGATAATTTTTTTTAAAACTTTAATTCGTTATATGTCGTTGTTGAAAATAATGTACTATTTTTTTAAAACATATGTGTTTACTGTACACAGCAAAAGATGCTGCACGAGTAAATAAAGGGAGTGAGAGATTTTTTTTTTAATTCAAACTCTTTGAATCCCTGCAAAGAATAAGTATTGTACAGCATGTGATTACTTCAATTGAATTTTCTCTTAATTGCTCAATCCAGACGATTTGGAAGTTTTCATTTTTGTATTTTTAATCTTAATTATTATTTTTTTCAAGTTTATAATTAAAAAATTATTTTCATTTTATATTCTACTTCTTTTAAAAATATATATATATATATATATATATGTATGTATTATATGAAGAAGAAGAAGAAGAAGTGAAAACGTGTGGATTGAATGAAAGTGACGTCGTGTATTTTAAAAAAAAATTCTCAACATGTGTGCACCATTTGACCTATAGGTATTAAAAGAAAAGATATTTACGGAAAAAAAAAAAAGCTTTGCTTCTAAAATGAAATCAAAGAAGAAGAAGAAGTGAAAACGTGTGGATTGAATGAAAGTGACGTCGTGTATTTTAAAAAAAAATTCTCAACATGTGTGCACCATTTGACCTATAGGTATTAAAAGAAAAGATATTTACGGAAAAAAAAAAAGCTTTGCTTCTAAAATGAAATCAAACATATAGACTTTCTAACTCTGAAAAAAAAAAACAACTAACTTAGATTGAAGACCTTTGACAGCCTTTGTATATTGTAGGTTTTAATATATATTCAATACGAGACATAATATTATATTAGTAAACATGCACTCAGTTTTTTAAAAAATTATTTTTATTTACAATATAATACAATTTAGTATACAATATCAAATTTGTTTAAATGAAAATTTGATATACCGTTTTTAGTGAGAACAAATACATTAAATTTTAATTACCCATATATTAAGTGGATAAGAAATTATGTAAACAAATTTGAAAGCAATTGAAATAAGTAGTAGGCAATTGCAAATTATTAAAATAATACCCATAAATTTTTTGCTATTAAATTATGTATTACAAATAATCAAATAACTATTCATTTATTCATATCATTCTTTGTTTTATTTTGTTTTTTAACTTTGGACTAAGAGACGAAAAATGTCTAAAACATATTAATATGGATAATTCAGCCACGAACCCATTTTGGTGGGTTGAACTCGAGGGTGTTCTGTGGTTCAATTTGATTAGTTTTCGCGAATTGACCAAGTGAATTGTTGAGATCCGATGAACAGAGACCGATCGATCTGGCCAAAGAACATAAAATCAAATCCAAGCGAACAACTTTGTACGGTTTATATATATTTTTAGTCCTATTTTGACATTCAATGTTCTAGGCCCATTAATTGATTATTGGTGTAAATAATTATTTATTATTAGTGTAAATAATATAATTATGTGAATGTTTATAATCTTTAAAAAATAACTCTATGATTTATTTTCATATCTAATGACATATATTCTATATTTTTTGAAGGATTTAAGTTATATAATTATGTAGTTTAATTTTTTTATTTATGGCATTATAACTCATTGATTTATTTTTATAATTGATTACCTATAAATAGAAATTATATATTAAGCATGAAACATAAAAAAAATAAGAATTATTTTCTCTATTCTTCTCTTAATTTTTTCTTTTATTTTTGTTACATTTCTTATATTTTCATTAATTTTAAAACACATTATCCAGTGTAAATCTCTCACAAATTGGTATATAAGGCATCAATTTATGGAATTTTTTATTCATCATATTAAGATATAAATTTTTTTTGGTTCTTACTTTATATTATTTATAAATTCAAAACTTATTTATATTTATAAAATGATTATCAATTTAATATTGGCAAATGTATTAGTAATTAAAAGGCTAAATATGATTAGATGGATAGCAATCATATCACTTTTGATTTTGATTATTTTATAACTAATGATTTTATCTTCTTAATGACTAGTGTATATATATATAGAAAAATTTGTGGAATACTTTAATAAGTTGATGGTTATAAATTTTTTTTTACTAGTGTAGAAGGCTAATAGTTTATAGATTTTATATCACTAAAAAACTTTGAAAACTCTTTAAATTTAATATATTTATAAGCAAGTTAATGACTATTTATGACTTATATGCAAATTAAACATTATAAGTTAATAATAACTAGTATCTTTCCTGTAAAAAAAATATGACAATAGAAAAGAGAGAGAGAGAGAGAGAGCATGGACGCCAAAGCAAGAGTTGCACTGTAGATAATTTATCTATAATACGGTTTGTCCATAGTTTATATAATAAATAACTAGTTCTAGTTATTGAAATAAAATTATAAATAATGACTATACTATGACTAAAAGCTATATAGACAAATAACTACTAATTTTTTCAAAGTGAAAAAGCTAAAAGTGACTATAAAACTTAGGAGACTATAAGATGTTGAATAGTCATACTCTTTATTGTGATAATTTATTTGTAAATTTTTAAAATTTTAAGAGAAAAGACTAAATGTAATAAATTCTCATATATGGTTGGCATCCTTCATTATATGATGGAAAACAAAACCAAAGACAAAATGTATTCATTATTATATTTTTAATTTTTATTCTCTATCTATAATTAAATTTTTGGGAGAATTATAAAGACAGACCTAGAAGTAAAGAAATTTATTCTGAATGACCTGTTACCACTTGATTCAATTATTTTTTGTTAAAATCAATGATAATGAACCCTAAAATAATGGTAATAGGTCTTTTAGAGTAAATATTTTTAACTTTGGGTCCTTAAACATAATTCTCTCTAAATTTTTTATACATGATGTTTTGAAAAAAAATCATATAAATGTGACATTTTGAATTAAAAAAATGTATGCATTTCATTATTTAAGATTTTGCTATTTTCCTTTTAGTTAAATTATTTTATATAATATCACGAGTTACAAAGTTTGAATTCATTTTATTGAGCATTGTAAGGAAAAAAAAAACTTACTATAAGTATTTGATATTGATTTCATTTTATTGTTATCAATCTTCAAAATATTTTAAAGGAAGAAAATCAAGTATTCTTGCAAAAGGTGTATAGTGTTTATTTCTATTTTTAGCTAATTGCATGAAAAATTAGATGAAAAAAATTATATAAATTGGCTTGTAGTCCTTGGAATAAATTGAAGGAGAATACACATGCATGAGAAGTTATAGTTTTTCAAAATGAGAGATATTATGAGAATATGAGAAAAAGAAATATAATTTCTCCATATTTTATACATCAAATGTGCTCTTATAATAGTAATATTGAAGAAGTCGATGCTTTGCTATTAATGAATAGTAAAAATATATAGTGATAATATATATATAAATATAATATGTATTAGCTTTTAAAGAATTATATATAATCAATTATGGTTTAGTTCTTATCATATCAAATACTATGAAATCATTAAAAGCTTTAGAAGAGTTAATATAGTATAACTCAAGGAGACAAAATTATGATTGATGACATATTATTTTTTCTAGGTCTAAAAAATTTATTAAGTTTCAAATATATTTATTGTAATAGATATTATATTAAAACTATAAATGAAAAAATATTAAATATCTATTTATCACATCTATTTATTAAGAAAGAAGTTTACATTGGAAAAATCACGTACTTTGCCTTCTTATTTGTACTATACTATTATTAATACATCTAAAATATATGTTATAGTAAATCAGAAGTTTACTTATCCAAATACACTTATTGCTTGGCATGATTGGTTAAGCCATCCTGGATTAAATATGATGCAAAAAAAATTATTGAGAATTCACATGGGATCCATTAAAGAACTAGAAGATTCTTCAATTAAAAGAATTATCATATGTTGCTTATTCAAGATAAATTAATTACTAGATCATCATTAACTAAAGTTGGGATTGGATCCCTTGCGCTTTTGGAATGTATCCAAGGTAATATATGTAAGCTCCTTCATCCAAAATCTCAACCCTTCAAACTTTACATGAATTTGATAAATGCAACTACAAAGATAGTCACGTATGTATTTATTATAAACTTGCAACTTGGTGCTTGTGAGATTGTCTGCTCAAATGATTTAATTTAGAGCACAATTTACAAATTATGTACTATTTAAGATAATTTTTATTAATAATGCTAGTGAGTTTATATCTCATGTTTTTAATAACTATTATATATCTATTGTAACAATAGTTAAAAAGTCTATTGTTCATATTCACACAAAATGATTTAGCAAAATCATTTATTAAACGCCTCCAATTAATAACTTGATCAATGCTTATGAGAACAAACTTTCTATTTCAACATGTGGATATGTGATTTCACGTACAACAACACTCATACACATTAAACCAATAAGTTATTATAAATTCTCTTTATTACAATTGGTTTTTAACCTTCTTTGACAAGCCAACAAGTCTTATTTTTTAATATGCAATATACATTACAATTGCTCCACTATAATGCATAAAGGCGAGTTGTCAAAGAAGGGTAGGAATATGTGTTATGTATAAGTCCCCTTTAATTTATGGCATGATTTGCTTATTGTTATTTTGAAAAAATAGCTTTCTTAACATTGGGATTAGATAATTAGCGGCTAGAAAAATAAATAATAAAAAAATTATTATTATTATCTCATATAGATCCCGTACAAAGTAATCTAAATTAGAAGTTCAACACATAGTGTATTTATAAAATATTGCAAATAAATTACTAAATACATTTATTGACTTAAAGATAGTCACCAAATCTCATATATTAGTTGAAAATGTTCTAATTTGAATTGATCTCTTAGAAGGACAATTAGTTAGTACAAATAAAAGCAAGTAATACCTAAAGTGTAGTAGACAAATTGGTTCCAAAGATAAAAAATTCTTTCCAAAAAAGAAAGAGATAGAAGCTAATGACTAAGATGGTCATATTAAGGAGGTGGAAGAAACTCAAGATATAACTAATCATAAAATCCCTGAAAAGGTTTAAGTACCTAAAACTAATGAAGAGATCTTGATATATTATGCCATTATAAGAAAAAGATAGAATTAAAAAAATATAATTGTTGACAACCTTTTTTAATGCAATGTTGCTATTGAAATAATAAAATGGGGATCTTAAACCTAAATTTGTTGAAGAATATAGATGTATATTGACCAAATGAAATATAATTCAATCAGAATTAAATTCACTTTTAAAATGTGAAGTTTTGGAACCTGTAACCTAAATACTTGAAGTGTAAAGCTAGTATGGTATAAATGGGTTATTGTAAGAAAACAAAATAAAAAAATAAAGTAATTAGATATAAAGCATGATTTATAGCATAAGGTTTTTACAAAAAGGTTGGCATTGATTATAAAAAACATATTCTCTTTTGGTGGATGCAATCATTAGTTTGACAATACATTAAAAACTTGATATGCCCTTAATGGGTATTGTTATAGCCTATTTATATGGCTTAATATATAGTGAAATTTTCATAAGAATCTATGAAAGATTTAAAATACCAAAAGCATGTAAAGATTTGTGAGAAAATTGTTCAATACGTTTACATAAATCCTTATATAGATTAAAACAATTTAGGCATATGTGGTAGAATCATCTTAATGAATATTTGTTGAAGGAATGTTATATGAAGGGAATTTATGGATTCGAGTACTTTCCTCTTGCAATAGAGATGGATCTTATTAGATTTGTCTATCCTATACAGTTTTGGAGTGAATCACCATATGAAATTCTACCTTTTTTCACATCAAATTGCACCATTAGTCACATAAAGGAGAAATGGAGTTTCTTCTAAACAAAAATGGATTTATGTGTTTTTTGTTTGTAAGAGTTCAAAAGAAGGAAAGGGAGGGTGTTGCATGTTGAATAAAATACTAATTGTACATATCTTAACTGATTAGGTTTTTCCTTCTTTTTTGAATAATAAAATAACTCTTTTTATTTTGAATTATGGAATTCAAAATTTAAAATTCATAAGGCAAATAATATTAATTACTTTAATAATTAATTAATTAATAATTAATAAACCATTAATTAATCAATTAATTTCCTTTTTAAGAAATTGGGTTAGTTTAAGAGATCTAACATTATGAAAGTCTAATGTTAGCCTATCAAGGATGTCCCATTTTCTAACATCTCTTACGCGCACATGATGGAATGAATAATATAAATTTTTTTATTCCTCTTAGACTTTCATATCAAGTGTCCTCCCATGACCGCTTGGGCACAATTTGTTTAAGAGATCTAACATTAGAAATCTCATTATAGGACTAGCATAAGTGAAACATCCCTTGTATATACTTTATACATTTATTTGTGTGCTTTAGATGTTCTAAATTTACTAATACACATTATATTATATACTTATGACAAATTTAATCCATATTGAGTTTTAATTTTACTAAGATTGCCTTTTTTATATATATAACATTGACGCTTATGATGTTAACATAATAACTTTATAGTAGGTGTACCTCAAATACTAGTATAGTTGTGTATATATCAAGTAATTTTCCTTATGGCTACATATAATTTATATCACAATCAATTGCTTTCCTAGAAATGCTTTTTTAGACCAAATTATTGTAACTATTGGATGTATGCTAAAGTAACATATATTAACTCATCTTTTCATGATATTGTTGAAGTCATAAAGGCACCCAATGAAATAATTTGTTCCTTTCTATGACACATATAACAATGAAGTATAGATTTATTCATTTGCTTTCCAATTACGATTATTAAATGCTTATAATATGAATTACATGAAATAATGTTTCTTTTACTTCATAAGAGTGTATGTTGATTTATTTATTAACATAGTATAAACCTTAATCTGGACACACATAGTGTCTTACTCGAATTTTACCATTCCAGTCACCTCCTATAGCTTCTTAAGAGAATTCACATATGGCTAAAGATATTATGGATGGTGGGTGTAATACTCTATCTTTGGAAACTGAACTGAAAGTAATGAGATATAAAAGAAAGACTCCAAAATCAAAGGAATAGAGACTAAACAAAATTAGAATAATAATTGAAGCATATAAAAATGAGGATACAAGGTTAAAAATATCTTGAAACTGGAGCTAGAAAGGCTAAATAAAATTACTCAAAAATACAATGGCAATTTTCTAATTTTAGGAAACTTTTTAGAAATTCAAAGGATGGAGTTTTAAATAAAATTTTGGGTTTTTCAAGATTCTCAGAGGCCTTAAAAATCATAAAAACCCTTAAAATGACTAAAACCCTTATTGCATACATTTTAAGCCATTGGTTAATCCAAGCTTTGACAAAAAATTTGGGATAATTTTGAAACTCATAAAATTGAAAGTAAATATTTTTAATAAATTAAAAGATCTGAATTTTCATATAGAAAAGATGATTTTGAAAAAAGAATTAAAATGAGCAAAAACAAAAAAATTAAAGTTGAAGGGCAAAACGAGAATTATGAAAATTGTTATAACGCACTCCTTTTCTTCTTAAATTAGGCTAGCATGTCTTCCACTCTCCAAAATCGACTTATTCTACTCCAGACTAAAACTCAAGGGTGCACAAGAAGGGAGAGGAATGAAGGAGAATACTAAGCAAAAAGGGTAAGATTTAGCTACTTTTTTATGATCTTTCCTTCACCAAAGTTGTTCTCCTCTCCATGCTCTCTTTCTTGATGGTTTTGGTTTTCTAAAAGGAGGGTTTTCATGACTAAACTTGTGGAAGAGAGGGAAGATTTAAGGAAACTAAGATTTGTACCAAATTTCTCTCTTGATAAGCTTTAAGATGTTATATGAAACATGGTACAAAAATGGCTTCTCCTTGTCTTCTCCCTCCTCTATGGTTCAACCAACTCAAGCCCGCCCATATACAAGGGGAAGTATTTTGAATAAAAACAAGGTTGACCTAAGGGTGTTGAAGTATAGAGAATTAGAATATGCAATTAAAATCAAGAAAGGAGCATTAGAAACTAAGATGTGAAAATTAGTGTTTCAATTGCACCTTAGAAGTTCTGAAATCATTGAAGGGTATTTTAAGTCATATGAAACTATGATTAGATAGAAGAGAAGTCAAGGAATATGGGTATGTATTAAACTCCTAATAAGAACCAACAAAATTCCATAGTTGTCTTCATTGAGTGGGTGTTCGGCCAAGGGCTAGAATGGATAGTTAGGGAGTTTTTCTTTGAGTTCTAATGAATTTAGAAACTTAGATATGATGAATAAATAATTATGAAAGCATTGGATTGAATTTAGGAGCTTTAGGATGAAAGTTGAAATTTTTATGCCTGGATGAGGTTAATGAAGTAAATTAGTTCTAAACCCTTCTAATCAAGCGTGTTATAATTCAAATGAGTTTTTTGAGAGTTATAAGACTTGTAGCAATCAAGAGTTTAGGGTTTAGAAAGAAAAAACCAAGGATAACTTCATTATAGGCTAAAAACTAGCTTTATGTAATACATTGAGCTCTAATAAGACTAAGCAAGGATCATGAAGCCTAGAAGGAGTTCTATAAGATTAGTTTGTCTTGAAATTATTATGTGTGGGTCCATCTAACTCAAACACCCCAAAGTGTAAGTGCTAAGAGAAGGAAAGTCAAGAGAAAAGCTAAGATCAAGTGGGTTAGTGGCTATTTGAGTTCGTGCAAGTTTCAAGGTAGTTTACCCTTTCTTGCATACTTTTGAGTTCTTAAATGAGTTGAAATGCTTGCATGTATTGTTATTTGATGCATTCATGTGATATTATTTAGTATGATTTTTATAATAAGCTTTATGTATGAGTACGACAAATTTTTGGCTCCTAACCCCCCTAAGGCATAAAATCAAGTACATCAACTCTTCCTTGACCTCATGTTGAGAAGAGTTGAGTCTAGTAAGTTTATGATAAAGCCATGGCTAGAGAATGAATAAGTTTTTATAGTATATGATGCATTTAATTTACATGAGACTTATACATGACATTCTTGTACCATATGCATGACATACACTCATAGCATTTTTGTATGCATGGAATTGGTTGAGATTAACTATTGAGATTCTCTCGAATCTCACTCTCATGCTCCCACTAACCATTTTTAGAGTCACAGGAAAGAGCTTAGACAATAGACATTGTGTAGTAAAATGTTATTATGTACCAAATTTTGAATTATGTATCAACTACGGCATGGATAACACACTTGATGTACATATGACTATTTTGATGTAATATAATGTATAACATTATGTTTTAGAATGGAAATGTATGTATTAGCATAAGAATGTGCATGTATGGTGGTTTATGTCAAGTTATAGGCATTATAAAAGAAAATGACATATGATGAACCATGATGCATGTGTATATAATTGAGAGCCAATGGGTTAATTTTTTATCCAACCCTTTTAGCATGTTATGTGTAATACCCGTATATTTTAAAATGCCCTAATTACTAAAGGAGATCTCCTACATTAAATGATTTGAGGCTAAATGAAATTAAGACAATAATTTAGAAAATTAAAAATGAGGATTTGGGACTTGAGTTACCTAAAAAATTGAGACAGAAGAGCTAAGAAAACTTTGCGAAAGAATGTGAGGCAATTTCATAATTTTTAAAAAATTTGAAAAACTTATAGGAGGATTTTTTAAATGACAAATTTGAGCTTTTTGGGTCTCAAAGGCTTTGAAAATCATGGAAACTCTTAGAATAGTTAAAACCCCTCCAGTGAGTAATTTCGACTGTCGGTTGACTGAAATTTTAACCGAATGGTTCAGAATAGTTTTAAATCCAATTTGGGTGAAACCAAAGTCATTTTATGAATTAGAGGACCTAAATTGTGTGATGGAAAAAATGGATTTTGAAAAGGAGTTGAAATGAATCCAAATGGTAAAAACTAAGACGAGGGGCTAAATTGCAAAGTTGAAAAGGTGTAAAAAATGGATTTTTGGCCTCTTAAAAACGTCCCACATTTGCTCTTTCTCGTGACCGACTTATCTTCACTCCAAAAATGGATCCAAGAGTTGCTCTCTAAGGTGCACAAGAGGGGAGTCCAAGGAAGGAAGAAGAAGCTTTAAAGAGTGTAAGAATCTTTTAGTTTCTCATGTCTTCTCTTTCACTAAACTCCCTCTCCTCCTTCTCCTATCTTCTCCCACGGGTTTAATAGTTTGTTTGGTCATGTTTGGTGGTTGGTCCAGTGGAAAAAAGAAAGAAATTGGAAGAGCTCTTGGAAGCATAGCAAAGTACCTTTAAAAAGCTTCCAAATAAGGTAAATTCCCATAGTCTCTTTTGCTCCATCTTGCTCCTTCTTCTCTCATATAATTTTGGTCAGAATTGAGACCATATGTTAAGGGTCTTATTCTAATTGTTACTTGATAGTAAGTAAGGCTTTGAGGCATAGGAAATCAAATGAAATAATTAGGATGCAACAAGAACCATTAGAGAACAAAGTATGGTAATTAGGGATTTGGATGCAACTTGACAAATCTGAAACTTTCTAATAGTAATTTAGGTTGTTTAAGAGTATGCTTGAGATTGCAAGACATTTAGGAAGCTTCATGGATAGCTATTTCCTTAGGAAAATTAAGAAAATCCTATAGGCTTCCATTATAGTGTGCAATTCAGCCAAGAGGGGGAAGAGACATCTAGGGATTGTTTTCTTTGATTCCAAGGTTTAAAGTGGTATAGATATGAATTATAGATACTAAAAGAACCATCGGTTTTCATTTAGAAATCATGTTTTGAAAGTTGGAAGTTAGGTTCCCTTTTTAGGCATAAAGAAGCAACTTGTTATTTAACTCTTTGTGTTGAATTTGTGATAGCTCTAATGACTTTCAATGGAGTCATGTGACTTAAAATGAGTGTGAGATGGAAGCCAAGACTTTGAATTATATATGTTGCTTCATTATTCCCTTGTATGGAACCATAATGGTGCTATAAGCAAGATATAGCTTGTGTAATGTTTATGTGAGGTTAGAGATAGTTCTAATGATTGAATTGTGTCTTGTTTATTGTGTCTAGGCCAAATGAATCTAGTCCTTCCTAGGTGTGGGTGTGAGGTCGATCCAAGAAAGTGAAGAAACAAAAGAAGAATTTGTCTTCTTGAACTAAGGTTGCTCTTTATCTTTTTTTGTATGTATTTTATGGTTGTATGATTGTCATTGAATGCTTGTGTGTGTGTTTGAATCTTAAGACATGTCAATTGCCATTGCTTGATTAATATGGTACCATTATGTTTCTTAGATTGGCTTTTGTTTATGAAATTATTCTTTATGGGTGAGGTTGTGCCAAAGGTCCCTTATAATGGGTGAGGTGAAGCCAGAAGTCTCTAAGAATGGGTAAGACAAGGCCAAGAGTCTTAAGGATGAGTGAGGCTAAGAAAAAAATCCCTAGAAAAAAGGTGAGGTCAATCCAAAAGTCCCAAAAATAAGGTTAAGTTAGACCAAAAGTCATTAGAACTTAATCTAGACTTTGACATGTTTTGATAATGTGAAAAATGTGGGTTACATGACTCTTGCTTATGTTAGATGCATACTTGTATTCTTTGACATGATTATATGCTTACTTAAAGGGGTGTATGAGCTATTAAGATTCCTTAAATCTCACCCCTTCCTTCTTTTATCTAATCATGCCTAGGTAGAGCCCAAAAAAGCAAGAATGGAAGCCAAGGAGTTTAAGGAGTTACCTCTTAACAATAGCTTATTCTTTTTGGTGTAATTAAGTGTCAAAGTTTGTATGTATGAGTCATTTTTTAGATGTAAATACTTGAGTAATTGTAAAAGTATGCAAATGTAGTGTATAGATTAGATTTGGAGCCATATATGAGAAATTGTATGATTTTGACATTTGAAAGCCTATTCTTGAATGTGTATTCATGCATGTGGGATAGTGAGTTTGAGGTTCATGATGATTTAAACCATTTGGAATGCTTATATATGTTGTGTTTATACTATAGGATGTGCTTAAATGGTCATGGAAGTGATAGAAGACCATTTTGCACATTTTTTATCCAAATTGGTACAAAAAAGTGCCATATTCTTGAGTTGAACCAAAATTTCACCTAATGAACTAGTCTTGGCATGAATATGGGTCTCATCTTGAGCTTTTCACAGAGCCAAAGAGCACTCAATTTAAAGCTTTAAAGAATTTATTATGATTTTTCAAAATTAAAAAAATTCTACAAAAATGGTAACAATACTGTTCATATGGTCAGATTCTTCCTTTGTATCATCTGAGGGTCAAATGATATCCAATGTTCATGAAAATTTATAGGCATAAACTAGTCTATAACACTTGAGAGCATTCCAATTGGAGTTCTATAGAGGGAGAACCAAATTTTTAAAGTTGCATGATAGTACTAGTAACACAGCTCGACCTTTGGTACTATTCTATTAATTTTTGTGAATTAAACACCATTTTCTTGATCTAGATTTATTTTTATCATTAGTAGACATCCAAAGCTTTTCTAGAAAGATATGGTTTGCTTGATTTCAATTTTTTTAAAATTAGTTATGAATTTCCAAAGTCCATATTAAAAACCTAGAATATCAACCTGAGGCTAAAAATATGATTTTGTGGAATATGGTTCAAAGTCTATTGTTTGTGTAATGAATGGTGATGTTTCTAATATAATTGAGTATATTATGGAAGAAAATGATATGAGGATAAGTTAAATGACTCTTGTGAGCAATAATGAACAACTTTGGTGTCCAATATACAATGTTTCCAATGTAAGGGTTGTTAAAGATATGTAATTGTGTATGGTTTGCCTTGAATGTTGTAATATGAGGTTTATGAGTTATGGTATTACATTTTTTGTATCAAAAAATATAATGTCCCACATCAGATAGGAGGATCCTAGGTTAAGTCCATATAAGTGAGAATGGTACTCTCCCTTTCAGTGACACGTTTTGGGTTGTGACCAATTAAGGTAACTCTGGGAACAAAACCCCACCAGGCCAATGTGTCAGGTGCCATAATGGGGACAATATCGTTGAGGGCTCTGAGAGAAAGAGTATCACTCCTACTTATATGGATCTAGCTCAGGATCCTCCTATTTGATGTGGGACATTATGCACACATACGCACAGATAGAAAGAGGTTTGTTCTAGCTAAGTATAAGTTTTTTTAAAAGGAAAAAATTGAATCCAAATGCCAAAATTTAAAAAAAAAAATCGATCTCCTTACATAAGACATTGTTAAGAGTTATGCTTCCAATTCTTCTACCAGATAAAAGGAGATTAAAGTTGACAAAGACAATACATTTTATGATACAATTAACCTATAACACACAGAAGCCCATTTTTAAAAGTATAAGTTTGTGGAAATCTCATTCCACACAGTCATATGCCTTACTCATGTCCAATTTCATTGTCAACTCATAAGAACTCTTCTTTGTTTTTAAATAATTGAAGATTTCATGAACAATTATAATATTATCTTAAATTAGCCTACCTAGGACAAATGCATCCTAGTTTTTAGAGATCACTTTGAATGGAATTCCCTTAAGCCTATTAGAAATGACTTTAGAAAACAATTTATAAGAGAAAATGAAGAGGTTGATTAATCTAAAATTGACTGAGTTGATTGGGAACATCAACCTTAGGGATCATTAGCAAATTAGTAGTATTCAAATTTCTGATTAAAAACCCATGCTAAAAATATTCCTTCACCATATGACAAATTTGGTCGCCTATAGTTTCCTAAGACTGATGATAAAATATTCTTAAAGAATAGTTAGGACTAGGAGTTTTGTGATTGCCAAGATCAAAAGCAATTCAGTTAAAATTGGTTTCATTAAAAACTCATTATCTTCATCAGTAACAACTTGATCAACATACTCAAGAACATTTGACAAATCTATCACCATCAGAAGCAAATGGATCCTTATAGTAGGAAAATTAGGTTTTATGCAATTTCTTCTTAATTATCAATCTAATGCCCATCTTGCCCCTTTAATCTCAAAATTTTATTTCTTTGTGTTGCAATGCAACAGTAATGTGAAAAAATATTGTCTTTGTCACCTAAATCCAATCATTGGACCCTAGATCTTTGAGCTAAATACTTCTCTTCTTTATTCCAAATTTCTTCAATCTATCTTGTGATAGTAGTAGCCTTTAATGCCTTATCCTCATCCCAATCACCATTATAGCAGGCTTGAAATTATTGTAAAAGATTATTAATATTTTCATATTATTTGGAAATTTATGCTTATTCCACTGCTAAAGAACACAACTTAGTCTTTTCAAATTATTAACAAAATGTTCCATTGATTTAACACCAAAGACGACATTATAATTCTAATTCTTTGCAACAATACATTTCAAATTTGTATGACCCAACCTAATTAACTCGAACTATTTTGGAATGCAGGCATCTAAATAATTAAACATAACTTAAAGTGGAGAATGGTTTGAACCAATTGGTTTTAAATTGAATACCCGAGTCTTATTAAAAGTTTAATGCTAGAACATATTGTAGATAGTTTTATCTAATCTTTCTTTTATATGAGTAGCACCCATTCTTCTACTAGAGACGTAAAATTAAGACCTTTAAAACCTAAATCAATCAAAGCCCTATTTGTCATAAAATTGTGAAAATTAGTAAAGCTAGATAAGGGTCTTATTTTACTTCCTTACTTTTCAAAAGTATAGAGAAGATAATTAAAATCCCTTGCATAGAGCCAAGGAACATTATCGCCTGGGTTCAACATTGATAACTCCTTCCACCATGCTTTTTTCTCTTAGTTAGTGGATGGATCATGAACAAAAGAAATAAATCCTTACACATCATCTAATCCTCTAATGATTTCCACAAACATAATATTTTTTTTATTTATAAATAATGCTTAACACCACATCTAGTCCACTAAAGTGCTAATCCTCCACTATGACTAATAGGTCCAATGATGTTAGAGGAACAAAAATGCAACCTTTTCTATAACAAGTCAATTTTTCTAGGTTTCATTTTGGCTTTCATGAGGAAAACTAGAGAGGGCTTACATCTATTACAAAGGAATCTCAAATTCTTACTTATCAAAGTCATCCCCACACCTTGATAATTCCAAGTCAGGAGACTTATGATGACCCAGTGGCCATATGCGGCTAGCCATTGAGCCTTTCAGAAGTTTCATACTCAGTAGATGAAGAAAATTCCATAGCATCCTCTTTTATCTCCCCCAAATTCCATCTTTTAATAGTTCCTATCTTAATTGGTATATCAACTAAGCATTCAGAAATATGCTTACCCCTTTTTAGTCTTTTCATTTTTCTATCATTCGGTGATGACAACAACTCAAAGCCAAAAGAGAAATTAGGCTAAAAAATAGATCCATTAATATTGAAGTAACCTCCTCCTATGGATGAACAACTCGCAACAATAAATCTATCTACAATGCCTTAAACCACATGGTATTTAAGATTCTTCAAAATAGGGGAAATCAAGTCTGAATCAACAGCATGTTTAAGAGAAAAATTTTCCAAGTTCAAAAGTAGGCTAGCTTCATAAAATAAATTCGAGTGTGGAACTAGTGTTGTACACTCCACAGCTTTCCTAAAAACATAAGCTTCTTTCAAAGGCAATTCAATGACATAGTTAAGGGATTGAAGCTTTAAGGATTGTAATGAATGCATAAGTAAATGAACATCTTTGATGGGTCTCATATAATTAGAATTTATACTGCCTTTTAATAAAATATTATTTAACGCCCAAATGGGAATTAAGCCTAAACTTGTACATGGGACCATCGTATAGGTTTAGGTATTGGATAAACTAATATTATCACATTATAAGTGACTTATTTCATTTGGCCTAAAAATGTTACTCCTAACATTTTTAGTGCACCTACCCAATCCTTTCATCACGTGGAGATTCAACTTCCATGATTTTAAATTCATAAACCATCCTTTCCCATGTCATAAGCAGATATCACAACATTTGGATTAGGTAACTGTTGGAAGTTATTTGGAATCTTAGTAATACTTGAGTCAACACACCCTTGATTAGAAGCTTCATCATGTGCTTTCTTCCTCCAATTCACCTTCATCCTTCTGTGACACAAATTTCTGTAAGAAAGTCACATAGGTAAGCAATTGAACTAGAAGAACACCTAGTTTTGCATAATATGTTATAATCAGGGGATTATGCAGTGACATTACTTTTTATTTATCACAAGTTTTTAAATCATGGCCTAAAACATCCATAATTAAAGCAATAAGGTTAAAGTTTTTCATATTTAACATAATCCATGAATGTGAAAGACCAAGTCTAAGAATCCAGAAGCCATTAATTAGCGGTTTTTTTATATCAATATCCACTATAACTCTAGTAAAACTCTAAAAAACACCCTCATTCAAATTGGTTGTTCAAAAGTAAGAACATCTCCTACCTTTCCACCTAAAGTCAATAAATTCTTTGTAGTCATTCTCTTTCTTGGCAACCTTTGAAATTGAACCCAAAATGAACAATGCCAAAAATCAATCTCTTGTAAACATAACAAAGGTGACCAATTTTTGAGCACCAACAAAAACTATAGTCCAAGGTCCATCTCATAATACTTTGTCAAAAACATCATTACATTCAAAGCCAAACAAAAAAAGATTGTCTTCAATATCATTGATCCCAACCCTACCCTTTGGGTTTCAATTTTTTAGAATTAGTGATTTCACTATAGTTCTATTCAGAATCTTCCTTATCACTACCTTCCTTATAAGAGTAGTATTTCCACAATCATATTTCTTTGAATCATCCCAATCTAACTACAAAAAAATTCTTCTATCATCTTTCTCATACTACACATTATCTATGTCCATGATAACACCACTTCTTAACACCTAAAAGAATTAAAAGTGAACATAGATAATTGAAAGCAACCAAGGACAATAAACTAGAGATCACATGAAAAAAAAATAATGGATTTAAGACTTTTGAAATGAAAGGAATTGTTCAGTGTATTATGCTTTCATTAGGGAGAGTTTTCCACCATTCCTTTGGTCCATTTTGTTTTGTTTATTTGAGTGTGCCCTTGTGTTTGTAATTTTTTTTCAAGTTTATGATTTTAACAATTCAATTGATAGAACTAAATTACATTAATTTTTGATGTAGTGTCTATGGAAGTTAGAAAATTTTGACAATGTTTGGTTGCTTCCAAGGTCCAAAGATGCATATAATGTCTATTATGCCTTTATAATCATTATTCAATAATATTTATCTTTTTTATTACATAATTAATATAAGAGCACGGAAGTCATTTTTTATCTATAAAATCACATTTTCCTTTCCATTCCTCTTTTTATTTTGTGTAGTAAATGAGGCCTTATCTTATTAGTAATTTTTTTAAGCAATAAAAATGCCACTTAAAGGAATGGAAAACTCATACACCATCTCATCAAGGCATGTTTGGTATTCAAATGGAAAATTAAATGGAAGAAAAAACTTTTATGTAATACTAATTATATTATAATTATAATTATAATTATTACTCAACAGTCTTTATTTTTTATATTACCTTTTTAAAGTACAACACGAGAGTATTTTTCATCTATAAAATCACTTTTTTCTTTTTGTTTCTATTCTTTACTTTCTATGTAACAAATAACTTCTAAATTCCTAACAGTGATGGCCAAAATTACACATTTGAGGGTTCCAACAAGAATTATCTTATGGGAGAATAAGGATTAAAAAAATTAGGATGGGCTTCCTAGGTATAATAACACAAGAACTCAACCTTATTTAAATTTAAAAAGAAGAAAGAATTAAGAGAAAGGAAAAAAACAAATGTATGCAACTCAAAAAAGTAAAAGCTACATTGTTTATAATTTATGATAAATGCTACTTGTTATATATGATTTTTTTCTTTGTAAGGGGAGATACATAATATATTTTTTGTTGTCAAGGTTTTGGGGGCTAGAAAGAGTAACTTAAATAGCCTTTGCATATTTTTTTCTTTTTCTACTTCCTTCTTCCTCTTCGTATTTTTCATTTTTTTATGATTTATTTACAAAACCTTATAACTAATTAATTAAGACTCTCCACCTTTTTTTTTCTTAGAACTCATAAAAAAACCCCAAATAATAATATTGACCCAAAAAATCCCAAATCCTTAATTTGTGCTTTCACTCTCACTCCACAGCCTCGCTCTCTAAACCCCGAGATCCCCTCCCAACTGATTTGCTGCGTTGCTGCTCTTGGCCCTTGAAGAGTGCCGCCGCACTTGTGAAAATTGCCGCCGCGCCCGCCATTGACACTCGTGGAGTACTCCATCGCAACGCTTCTGAAGTTCCGTCTTCCGCGGCCCTCTCAAGACTCAGGGTTTTCTTGCTCTGGGAAATTGTTTTTTGTTTTTTTCCCCTCCGTTGACATTTTCTTCTGCTCTGCTGCACCTTCTCCTCCTTCAGTGCCACGCACCGTGTGACTGTGAAGTATCTTGGTCTTCGATGGAAATCGATAGACCTGATGGACGTTCGCCTAGTCAATTGAGGCCTCTCGCTTGCTCTCGGGGCATCCTCAATCGTGCCCATGGCTCTGCCAGCTGGACTCAAGGTTATTCACCTATGCTTGTCTCGTACCTCTCGTTTTCTCTCTCTTTTTTTTTTTGCCATTTACTTTTTCTATCTCATTCTTTTAGTTTAATGTTGTGATTGCCATAAATCGGACTCACATTGCAAGTGGGGGTTCTATGTTTATTTTTTCTTTGTTTTTGTTGATGTTGTTTCCTTTTTTTTTTAATATTTTTATTTTTATGGTTTTGGACCTTTAGTTATAAGGTGGTTGATGGGGCTGCTTTTGAAATATTTATCTTGGATTTCGTTTTATTATTTTTTTTAGGAGAGACCAAAGTTCTCGCTGCAGTTTACGGACCCAAAGCTGGAACCAGGAAGAATGAAAATCCTGAAAAAGCTTCCATTGAAGTTATATGGAAGCCTAAGACAGGACAGATTGGTGAGAATTGGTATTTTTTTTTTCTTTTTTATTTTTTCTTTCACAACCTTACAATTTTTATTTTTTTAACGTAGCCAAGCATAATTTGTCTCCGACAACTTCAACGTACAATTTATTTTTGTTAAATTTATTTTTGTCCCTAAAAGAAGAAAGAAGTAGATTGACAAATTATTTGATGGATTTAGAGGAAAAGGACTCAACATGCCTCTTCTGATTTTTTTCCTTTTTGTTTTTTTTTTAATGGTTGAATGTTTTCATGGCTTAGGAAAATTGGAGAAGGAGTCCGAGATGATATTAAAGAAAACTCTGGAAAGCATTTGCATTCGAAGCATATATCCAAACACCACGACTTCAGTTATAATCCAGGTCAGTTCTGTTTTTCCCCTGGAAATAAAAAAACACTTGTGTTTTGTCTTTCTTACATACTTCAGAAATTGTTAATTGAAAGAATATGTTTTAAAAAGCTGCAAGCATCTTCTTGGATTTCAAAGACTTGGTTTGAAAATAGACTTGAGAAGGCCCAATTTTGTATTTATTTGTTTCTTGTTACTTGTGCTGTGTAGATATTTTCTGAACCTTTCCATTTACTTAATATATGCACCTAAGTAAAAATGAGTAATGCAATTGTGCTCTTATATTACAATAGGAAAATAGGGGAGCACTGATGCAAATGCTAGCAATTGACAAAATTACTTTATATTGAGTTTATTAATCATTATGAAACATACCTGGTGCTTTTGACTTCTTTCCCTGATGCTAGATTAGTCTATTGACATTTCCTCCTTTTGTTTTCTAACTGTTGCTAAGTTTATGTGTATATTACGTGGAAGTTATCAAAAAATAATATATCATCTGGACTGTTACATTGCATGATTGAACACTCTCTGTTTCTACTGCAGGTTGTCCATGATGATGGTGCTGTATCCTACTGCAATATATAATTATATTATGATGCAATTGGTAACTGTTTCTTTATGATTGTTATGTCATATACTGTGACAGAAAGCTTCCTTTGAAACTGGTGCTACACTTCACTTTTACGGGATGTGATTGAAATTTTAGTGACTGGTACTAATTATATTTGGCACTGCTTCTTTTGTGACTCTATCAAATATTCTAAATATTTTATGGTTTTATTTTTTAATCCTCATTTTGCTCCCTTTAAATTTACTAGTTCTTAATTTCATCATGGCATATTTGCTGTTTCTCTGTTCTTAGATTAAGACAGGTATTATTTTCTGTTTTGACATCATTAGAGCAAAGCTACCAGAGCTTGTCTTTTGCACCCCTTGTAGCATGCACTACAATGTATAATGCTCTCTTATTGAAGATCTTTTTAACTTATCAGATATATGCATGGTTGCAATTTAGTCCCTTCTTAAACTTATTCTTTTTCATGTCTCGACATATTAGATCATTTAGCCATTTTTCTGATTCTTGAGAAGTAGGTTTTGGGCAGAGAAATAGGCGGATAGCAAGGGAAGGAGTTTATCTATTCTGCCTCTTCTTCCCACTTATGATACAATTTATGTGCTTCAGGTTCAATATTTACCTCTTAGAATGGGTTTGGTGATTAGTGACTTTCTTGCGGGGCCAAGCCCTACCTTATTGGACTATGAAGTAACAAAATTGGACAACCATCAGATATCCAAACACAATTTGATCTAACTATTTATTACAGGAGGGGTGGGGGTTGAAGGAAAACAATATTTAATATATATGTTTCTGGATCTTTTGTTGCTTTTGCTTGACTTAGTAAGTAGCTTCTTCCATGTGCCATAAATGCAGCATGTGCTGCCCTTGTGGATGCTGGAATTCCACTAAAGCATCTTGCTGGTAATCAAAACTTATGGTCTATTATTTATTGGTTAACTTTTTGTAATTTCATTTGTTAAAGCAGTGGCTTTCTCATGCTTGTCTCTACAGTTGCAATATGTTGTTGTGTAGCAGATAGTGGCTATGTTCTACTGGACCCTAATAAACTTGAAGAGGAGGTTTGTTGCATTTTCTTTTGCATTAAAAAATTGTTCATTTAGTTGCACGTTATGTTCAGTCAGTCAAGTCAGCTAAATCTGGTCTGCATTTAGACTTTTAGTCATTTAAGTAAATGCTCTAAGTACTGATGTGGGTGAAAAATTCCCATGATTCAAAGGTGTCTATGCATCTTATCAAAGACAATCTCAAAGTAAAACCAATTTTGCAAATAGTTGTCACCATTATCTTACCACTTAGATGGTCCCCACCCATGCCTATAAACTATTTTTTTTAATTGATTTATATACATTGGTAGTTTCAGGATAAATGTTGCTATATTTTGTGCTAATGGAAATCATTTTGAAGGTAATGTTCATAGCAAGTTGGCAGAAGGGGTATATGTGTTGTCAAGATTTAGAGTAACGGCAGTATATATATTTTTTAGGATAAGGGATCAAAGGGTAGTTTAATGAAACCTCAAGCATGCTCAATGTAACCTTTTCCATTTTCCCCTTCTTAAATTTTAATACTTTATAATACTCATAATTGGGTAGCTTTTTATGGTCTGAGTTGTTTCTATTTTTATTTTCCCCTAGCTCAAGCTCTAGAATTTTAAAGCTCGAGTCCCAGGGCCAATTTCACTTGTACATAAATCTAATTCAATATTTATCTTATTAATGGCAGAAAATGAAAGCATTTGCCTATTTAGTCTTCCCAAATACAGTTGTTTCAATTCTACCAGGAGGATCATTGCAGGTGGGTAGTGAACCTACGGAATATGGAATCATTACATCTGTTACCCACGGTGCAATGTCAGGTATCTGTCTTGCTCCTTTATCATTCTCTTTCTTTGATTTTGGACTGTCACACTCCTTCGTCTTCCTCTTACTGAAGCTTATACTTTCAATCATGCATTTGACAATCTTATCATGTTCCTAATAACCAGAACAAGATATATAGCCCATTGCTCCGTAGGTACTTTCTCTAGGATCTAAATTAGGAACTCAGGTTCCATTTCTTCATTTTTGACATATATTTCTTTTTCTCCAATCAAATGGCTCTTCTAAGACTATAGCATGTGATTCCACGAAATGTTTTTAGTGTGGGTTTAATTTTCTAATGCTTGATCTAAATGGATTTTTGTTTAAATTCATTCAAGTGGATGGTTATCTCCACTGCCTAGAAAGAGGGCGTGCTGCTAGTGCAAGGATGTCTGAATTTTTGAGGAAGAGCTTACAGCCACAATTGTCAGGAGACTTGTCTAAAGCTGGGTGATTTCCAATTTATGTGGTTGTAATTTATTGACTCAGGCAGTAGGGAATACGAGACTATGCAGGTTGCGATACATGTTTGACCCATGCTTGCTAACTGGGTGCAACTGAGCTTGATACTTAGTGAGCCGAGTACGTTAGGTTTGTAATACGACAGAAACATGTTCCTTGAAAGTGCTAATGTATCGATATAGACCTCAATTTTTTGCCAGTGATAAATTTGCTAAAGTAATAGCCTGTGTCTTGTATATCAGCTGTCTTTTGTATCTCCATATGGATCTATCGGGAATCATTCATTTTATATAATTTGCTGTTTTACTTGTGGTGCTCTCAGAGAAGAGAGTGAGGCTAATCGCTTTCATAGGTGAAATTTATGTCTTGTTACTGTGGATACTTCAAAGACATCTACTTTACCATTCAAGTAGTTAAAAATGTCCTAATGAGAGATCTGAAGAGAGGCTTATACGCAGGAGTTATTTGGGTTTGGGAGCATCATCAAAGGAAACTTAAAGGTAATATATAATAATATTATTGCTTATTATAGATATACAAGAATAATTATGGTCTGCATCAAACTCCCTTGCTAAGTCAATCATCAACCACCATGGCAACCATTCTACAACCATTGGCACTTATGTTGTTGAGGTATCTGTCTGTGGTTGAACCATCCTGTGGATAGTGCCACTGCTGGTGTGTAATCAGAATGGTATAGGCTGTCACATTCTAAAGAGCCACCACCAACTCCACTCTTTAGAAAATTATTCAAAAGTGAGATATGACTAAGTGCGTGTTTGGAAACCTAACAGCTGATTCCAAAATTACGTTTTTTATGAAGTAACAAATTATTGTTTTTACATAAACGCAATTTGTCACTGAATCCAAACACACCTTAAGTGGGTAGACACTGGTGGTGAGCATTCGTAAGTTGGGTACATTTTGCCCTCTATGATTCATCACAGGGTCTGACATTAGTTGTCCTTAAAATATTAAAAGAAGGAACCGTGGCTACTATGTGTTTTTACAGCTCCTATTCTGGCTTGTGACTTGATACACAGAAGACAAACAATTTATTCCCACAAAAGAAATATTGGGAATGCTGAATTTGCTAGTGATGTGGGATGGGTATGGCAAATACACACGAGATTATGCTGCTTGGCTTGGGCGTTAACTATTCCAACAATTTTTCCACAAGTTGTAGAATGCTTGCAACTTTAAATAAAAAATAAAATTGAGGGTTTGGGGAAATAGATTTGGCGGTGAGACTTTTGAATTGATGTTTTTAATTTTTGACTGGATTATTAGGGTAAAAAAAGACAAACTTGTTAACATGAGAATTACCGCTAGAAAAGCCTTTGATGAACAGGTCTGCATTCTTATCTGCGTCATCCTCTCTCTTTCCTTTTTGTTTTTTTTTCAGTTGCGGTTCTTGGTGCAATCGTGGAGTTCGAAGGGGATTTATAGAGGGTGCTAGGTGCTTGGCTTAAGCCTAACAAGCAGTTGATTTTAAATCTAGTTTAGAAGTGATCAAGCGCTCTAAGTTGATGAGTTGTTTAGCTAATTAACTAATGTTCAAGGCTTAGTGATTTAGTAAAAGGACTTGAATGTAACTTTTAGGCATATGGATTTTTTCAATTGTAGATGAGAAAATAAATCATTTTGAGCAAATTTTGGTCGTCCAGATAATTAGACTGTTTATTTGGTAAAAATTGAAAGATTGTCTTCATCTATTTAGATCATTTGAATGGTTAAAATTTGTTCAAAATGATTCTCTTTTTCTTTTTTTAGCCTAAAATTCAGACAATCTAGACTTAATTATTAAATATTTATTATCAAATTTTTGAATAAAATTATGATATATAATTATTTTTAAAGAGCTAATACTATGATTATTGACAAATTCGGGAACCAATATTTCAAAAAAAGTATAAATAATTTTCAATAATTTATTAAGTTGATATGAAAAAAAATTAAATTAGTAGATATAGAATCAACATCTATAGCATTCTACGAGCTACTGAGGGTTTTCAAGTCATACTCTTTCCTGCAAAATTTATTAAAATTCGAAAAACAAACTTGTTTATATTAATTCACTGTTAATAACTTTAAGTTCAAAGAATTTCAATTACATACAACGCATATTTATCAGTTTTGATTGAACCTCGTGATTTTTCACTAAGCTTATGACTAGTACTGTTAAAACAGCCGTAGTTTCTCAGGCTATTTCGTTTAATTCATCTCTTGATCGAGTTTGGTCATTTAAATTTAGGTAATACGAGTTTAAATGTGTCAGCTCATTTAGTCTATGGGTGAAATAGAATAGTGCAAGCCCGTGAAAAAATAATGGAAAACAAGCTAAATGGGCCAATAACTCGTTTAATAAAAAAAATTAAAATTTTATTTCTAAGAATATATTTAGATACAGTTTCTTTTTTTATTTTTGATATTAATTTTTTTAAAAAATATATTACGTGTAAAAAGTTTTATAAAACATTCAATTGTATGATGTTAAGTTGTAAAAACTATATACTTATCATATTTTTATTAAATATTTTTATTGAATAATGTAATAATGAAAATATAAAAATTGTACATAAATTTTCTTCTTATTTTTAAATGTTATTTTGTTAAATATACATATTGTTGTCTTTATGTTTTTTTTTAATAAAACGTTCATCATTTTTATTTTTTAATCAATGCGAAGTTTATCATTGTTTAACTTAAAAGTGTTTTTTTAATGAAAAGTTTTTAAAAAATATATAGAATATGTGAAAGATAAGTTAATTTGTTTATGGTGTGCATTTCATTTTTGGTGTGCTTAATAGACGGTCCAGCATATTCAAGTGTTTGCACGATCCGGCGGTCGGTGTGAGTGTTTTATTCAGATTGAAAAATACAATCATTCTTCTTTTTCTAAGAGAACAAACTGTTAAGGTAAAGGAGCTATATACCGAGCCCAGCAAGGCAAATACAAAATGAGATAAAATGAGAACGGATTCTCTCTATTTTGAGCGAGAAATAAATATCATTTTGGGCAATCTAGAGTCAGTTTTAGGTGAGTTAAAATTTTAATTGTAAGAATAAAAAATTTTAATTGTGTTGATAAAAGTTTTAATTTAGAAAAAGATTACACTCCAACAATTTTATTGTAATGATGAAAATTCTAACGAGAGAAAATATTTTATATTTTAAAATTATTTTATTGACACACTTAAAATTCTCATAATTAAATTTTTTTTCTTATAGTTACAAATTTTATCCTTATAGTTAAAATTTTTACAATTTTTTTAAACCACATGTCACCTAAATGCGATCCCATAACCCAAAATTTGCTAGATGAATCAGATGTTCCAAATGGAGAGAATCCATTCTCTGTTAAAACAGAGGGGCTAGGAAAATATTGGTGAGGGTCAAAGTAAACATCTTAAAAGGACGCATGGATTTACCCAGGGCGGAGCTGAAAAATATTTTTGGGGGAGGGGGAATTGTAAGATATAATATTTAATATCTTAAAATAATATTATATTTATTTACAATAAATACATATTATATGAAAGAAATTAAAATAGTAATTTTATGATATAACAAAGACAATATATTGTATTCAAGTCATTTATAAAATAACACGTTGATCGTGTTGCGCATCGCTTCAACATCATTTAAGCAACATTGCTACATATGATAAAAAAATGAATATATTTCTTAAATATGTTTCATTTCATCTAATCTATCTCATTGGTTAATTTCTTATGAAATATATGAATAATTTCAAGTAAAAAGTTGATAAAATTTATTTAAAATTTGATAAAAATAATAAAGTAAAGTAATTGATGAAAATTGTGTGTTAAAAGGGATTACAGAACAAATGCGAAATGTAAGTTGAATAACATTAAATAATAAAAAATGAAAAAAATATTGTAATAAAAAGAAGGAGTAAATACCATATGAAATGGAATAATAAGGTAAGACAAGAAAATAAACAAAATAATTGATGGGTCATATGTAACCTTACAGGGACTAAGTGCAAATTTTATATTTTTATGGGGCTATACTTTTATTTTTACAAAAATTTTTACCACAACTTTAATTGTTACCAAAATGGTAGGGCCCAGGGTCGGATTTTCTAGTCAATAAAGAATTTCCAGACTCTCACACTTTTGAAGTTAATGGTTCTTATATATAAAGCGAACAAATGTAATTCTAATACATCCCAAAAAGTAAATATGCTTAACTCCTAGCCGCCTAGTATGTCGGCAAAAAGATTATAGATATTTACTTTTTCTGGGTAGAAATTATATAATCATTATTACTAATAAAGTAGTTTTTATTTTCTTTTTTCTTTATTGAATAGATACATTAATATGCATAATTTTTTCAATATAATCTGTAACGTAGAACTAATACTAAGAGAAGAAAATACTAAAGTGCAGAATATGCAACATAAACTCATAACAAGATCATCAGTGGCATCAATCACAAACTTTTGGCATAAATAATTGAAGAAAAGAATATCAATTTCTAATTAAGAATCTCCCAAGATACAATATAGCTAGCCATCTAAACAATGAACTAATTTCATTACCAAAAAAAAAAAAAAAATTATCTGAGGCACAATTTTTTCAAGTGTTTCTAATGACCTATCTAGAGGTATGTATATTGGGCATTTCCGCCAACAATATTCTCATCTTTGACAGTATGAAGCACTCTCTCAAACAAATTCACGGAGTAAGGCAAGTGTATGTGACCTTCTTGCATGGTTTGAATATGATCCTCATACTCATCCAACAATGCTTATCTTCGATAAAAACCATGAGATTGGAATCTCAAAAGCATTTAAGTTCCTCACGCTTTTCGCCCTCATTCGTTGGTACAAAACCATTTCAGACCTTCTTGTTCTTGGAATCTTTCTTGTTCATCCAATTTATTGATCTAGCTTGTTTTGCAGGAGTTCAACTTTTTGCATATCTTATAGATGTTTTTGTATTAATTACTTAAATATATAAGGAAATAATTCACTTAGTACGTGGATTTATCATAATTGTATCACGATCTTCTATATATGTAATACCAATTTATCCTGACTTATATTTTCTTAAAATAAAAAATAAATATTGTTAAACAATTCAGTAATATATGCCAAATTCATCACACACCCAATAATAGAGGGTTTCTTTATTGAAAAACGTTTTATTTGTATCCCAACTTTATCTTGTTTACTAACAAGTAATTCACCTGTACTGCACAAGATTATGATAATGATATTAGAAAACTTTGGACGATAAAAATATGTTGGGGGATTCTATGGTGTCCATCTTTATATAAGGGCACCAATACATGAGTTAGGTGGCGCAATCAGAAAGCGCCACAAGTAAAAAGAAGGGATGCACAAATTAAATTTTCTTAATATAATAAGCTTTACAATTATATTTTGACGGCAAATTTTTTAGACTTATAATATTGTTTCAATTTTTGTAAATGTTATTTTCGTGATTTTTAATATTATATTAATTATTTTAAACAAAATATCTACAATATGTTAAGTGACGATAAAATTTTAATTTTAAATATTTATAATGGAAATAATATTTATTATAAAAAATATAAAAAAGTATTATTATTGAATATAATATAAAAATTTATCTTAATTATTCATTGAATTATATTTAGTATGATTTATTAAATTTTTTTAACTACAATTAATAAAAAAATAAAAAGTAACATATATATATATATAGGGATAATATTGTAAATATAAAAAAATTTAGATGTCTATATCCTCTTCGTGGGTGTCTATATTCTCCGGCAGGGTGGGGTTTATTAATGGCAAATGTATATTTTTAGTCCTTTAATTTTGTATTAAATTTATTTTTATCTCTAAAATTTATTTTCTTTCTTTTTAATCCTTTAAATTCTAAAATTTAGTAAAAGATTTCTTTACTTCTAACACCATTAATTTATTTAACAGAAAATGTTGAGTTGAAATTGAATTGACTTACTTATAGTAATCCATTGCCACGTGAGGCCATTTCAGCATGCCATCGAAGTAGCCATGAAAGCATTATTATATTGTTCACCCCCACATTAACTAGAGGTTAAGGTTTTGTCTTCCTCAAAGTCTTAGCGCACGCATTGGGTACCACTCTACAATTCTTTGAAGCTCTCCATAATCTTCAAGCTCTAATGGCTTCACAACTCTAGTTCTATAGGATGTGATGGCGTGATGTGACCATCGCAATCACTGTAGAGGTAAGCACAATTGATATTGCAGTAAAGGGAAGACACATGAAATTTGTGATTATTAATGTTGTGGTTGAAAATTTTTAATTTAGGTGTCAAGAATATACCTATATTAGCTACCAGTTCACTATTCTTTCTTTAGATCCGAGAGGTTTCAATCGATTGTTGTTGTACGATCATTGGAAACATGAGAGGAGAAAAGGAAAGGAGGAGGAGGAGGAGGAGGATGATGAAGAATTGAAAAGCCATGGTTGGTAATGTTATTCTGCCAAAACGTGGACGAAAATTGAAAAGAATGAGGATTTGAGTGCTTCATAGCCAGACATTAGAAAAGAGGGAGTCCAATTTATTTTTATCTATTTATTTATTTATTTTGTTGAAAATTGAAAAAAATAAGAAGGAAACACTTACCTTTTTATGTATTTATTTATTTTTTATTGTTCTGATTTTGATGTTTACTAGAGTCCTGTTAGTATTTTTGAAAATTCCTATGCTTTCCAATTCTTAAAGAAATATGATCACCTATTTCAATTTTGGCTTATCAATTTGTATAGGACAGTGCTAGCTTTTCCATATTTCAAACTGTAATTGACTACTTGAACTCTTTACGTGATTCCTATGTGAAATATATTTGAATTCTCTATATGATAGGGTGAAAAAAAAAATACAAAGTAATCACAGCAAAAAAAAAAAGGATTTGCGACAACAAAATATGTCGTTAAAACAACAGAAGTCGTTGCAAAAACTATTTAGTAATAACAAATTAATTATTACTAAGTCACTGCAACAACAATCGTTGCTAAAGAGATTTAATAGTAAAAAAAATATTGTTGCTAAAAAAATCTTTTTCTGATGACAAAACTTGCCCATAAATATATGCGATTTCGCTACTAAAACTCTTAGATTTGTAGGGCCATGACATTTAGAAGCAACAAAATTTGCCACTAAAAATTCATCAAGTCTTATGTCATCACAAAAAATACTTCTAGAGGCAATAAAAGTGGTTACTAAATGTATGGTTTTAGTGGCGACAAAACACTTTGACACTAAAAACTTTTAACAATGACTTTTGCCAATAGATATGGTTGCTAAATGCATACTTTTAGCAACGACGCTTTATTTTAAGAGATTTAGCGGTGACTTTTTTGCCTAAAAAATCATTCTATTTGGCCTTTTAAGAAGCCTCTGTTGGGGGGAGGGGGACATGAGTGGCGACAATATTTAGCCGTCGCTAGATGGACCTTTTATTGACGATATATACCTTAATGCTAAATGTTGTTTTAGCAGTGACACTAGTAATTGTCAAAATTCCTTCTAATGGGCATTTAAAAGAATTAGTGGCAACCATTGTTGTCACTAAATGTATGCTTTTAGTGGCAAAACATTTTGATGATGCTAAATACGATTTTAGATGTGATAATAGTACGACATTTATAGTCTTTAAATGCCTATTTTTGCGACGAATCATTTTTTCGCTGCTGAAGTTTTCCTTTTAGAATCAACTCTTTTGTGGCGCAGTTAAAGATGTCTTTAGCGTTGACTATTATCAACAATATTAGTACACTATTAGCGACGACTAAAATTGTGGCTAAAGAGGTTATTTTATTTTATTTAGATTTATAATATATTTTTTAATTATTTTCTTCAATCCTGTTTGCTAAAATATATTCTATAATGTTATAACTAGTGAAAAATAAATATTATAAATATCTAATAACATATACCATTTTATAAGATTCAACATTTTGAAATATGTAAGCAAAAAGAAAGTAAATTAAACTTTGTTAACAAGTTTCATATATACATTATTGCAATAGTCTATCTAGCAAGTATAAATGCAAAAACTAGCCATATGAATAATTTTTTAAACTCATCCATACACTCCACTATTCGATATTTAAAATAGCACTACAACACTGCTAAATAAAAGAAAAAGAACAATAAGTTAGTATAGGCAATTGTTTGAATCTTCGTAATTTAGGAGAGGGGCACTAGCATTCAATCTAGACACTTCATTTTATTTTGTAAATGCCAAGACGTTCTCCATCAAAGTAATCACCTGTGTTACAAATTGAGACCATATTCCAATTTCAGTGAAGTATAATGTTTGAAAAACTATGTATGCCATAAACAAATTAATGTCAAAAGTTTGAAATAGAACTTTAGGCACAAAAGTGATATAAAAGGAAAATGGTGTTAAATTAAGATGCATTATTTATGTTAATTTAATAATCAATCATTAAAACTCTTAATTACTCACAAAATTATTGAGTTTCTCCCCTTGAAGCATTGTTCATCAAAGGCATATTTCCTTGCTAAAAGGAAACATAACACTAAGTTTTTTAACATTGAAAAGAAAAAGAGAAGTGTAAAAGATACTTGTTAAAATGTGGCCATGAAGGCAGCCATTTGGGCACGAATTTCAACTTGCATTTATGCTTGCATCTAGGCTCACTCCTCTTGTAGTTTTCATTCCATTTCTTAGCACATCTCTTCACACACTTGTTCTATTGCAAAAAAAGCTCTGAACTCCACTTCATATTGGCTAATGCATCTCTTTTTCGAGGGTTTCTTCCCATACCCCTTGCCGGGCACATGCCCCAATCTCTCCCCTAGTACGATAGTTAATATCTCATCTCCAATCATGCGTGCCTCCTCATCTATTGTTTGTTGCTGAATAACAAGATCGTGAATGCACGATTGTAGTGTAGGACATGAGAAGCGTGAAAAATGGTGCAAAAGTAAACAATTTTTTTAAAGTTAATGAATTTGAGAATATTACATGGATCTTCTGGGACTTTAAATCAGCCTACATTATTTCCTCCTCCTTTATTCGATGGGTGTGTTGTGTCTCCCATACTAGATCAGCTATTGTCGGCTTCACTGTTTCTAGGTCCCTTTACAATTTTTTTAGATATTAGTATTCAAAACCTTTTAATATGAAAAAAAGTAATAGTGAATATAGAAATGAATTTCTTCTAAAATATAATAAGATGCTCATTAAAGACTTCTCAACCCCTGCAAATGAGCAGCTCCTATATGTATGTAATGTTACTTGTTTTGACTTATTTATACTATTTCTACTACTTGTAGTCTGCATATAAAGCCAAAGTGTTGTTATTGATAAAAGATAAAAAAACTTCATGTAATTAATAATAGTACTGCATCAGCCAATCCCAATCTTTAGTGTTAACATTCTTTAGTTTTGTTGCTTGCCTCTCCTCATCAGTTGTGTAGTCCTTATATATTTTTGATAATGAAGCCTTTCAATTCTTGAAGAGTTATTGCATCGAGTCCATGCAGTAAAACTCAAATATTACCTCATGCTGAGGGTTGTGAACTTTAAATTTGTCCTATGCATTAAGAATAGTAAATTCAAATTATAAGTAGTTATAATTGTAAACATAACATAGGTATTTGCAGATTAATTAAAGATATGAATTTAAAATATGCAACTTGTTACCTTCACTTTCAACCATATGGTGTCCTCATCTTTGTTTGCAATATCTTTGCAATCACCATCTCTAAACGACATGAAAGTTTGCACCACCTAACCAATGTAACTAGATAAGTCTTGGACCCCATCTCCAATTGGTCATTGAATAGTTATAGACATGGTAATTAAGATCTTGTTGTCAAATATAGTTTTAAGGTCAATTTTTAAATACTTACACTTCCCCCAACCCTTTTTAATAGTGCTGTAAGAAGATGAACAGTATGGAAAAAAGAAAAAAATTAGACAATGGTACATAAAAAACAAATATATCTATATATGTCACAAGGAAAAAATTTAACCAAACACTTATTGTTTCCCTTGCTCACCTACATTACTTTGGTTTTGTGATGGTTGGGTAAAAGGTGAACCATATTGTTCTTTCTCATTAACTGGCTCTAGTGGCAATGGAGAATGTTAAGCTTCTTGTAATAACTAGAAAAAAAGAGAGAAAAAAGAAGAAGAAAAGAAAAAGATAAAAAATTTTTGAAGGGCTGAAAATTTTCTAAGTCTACTAGTTATAACCTAGCTATAGCGAATGTACCTGCTCGCTATAGCGAGAAATGGTCTAGCTATAGCGAGAGTGCCTTCTCGTTATAGCGAAAATGCTTCTAGCTATAGTGAGTGCGGGTATCCCATACAAAAACCAGGAAGCTGCTCACCGTAATGCGTGCCTTAGCGAAGGCAGGGGTTTGGGACTGATACGTGCTCGCTGTATGAGGGTTGTGCCTCGCTATAGCGAGAGTTAGTCCGAAAAAGTATGAAAAAAGAGGATTTGACTTATTAAAGTACCCTAATTCATTTCTTCTCCTTCTAACTGACTTAAGCTCCCTCTAATGTAGAGAAAAGGGCGGAGGAGAGAGAGAGACACCTAGAGAAGGAAGGAGAACAAGAAAAAGGTAAGCATAACTTAGGATTTCCCTACCTTTTCTTCTTAGAATCTTGTTCTTCTCTCCTTGCTCTCTCTTTCTATGATTTTGGTGGTTGAATTAGCTATGTTTTGGGCTTGGTTCAGAGGGAAAGTGGAAAATCACTCTTGAAGAAGGTTAGAATTCATGTAGCTTCACTTCCTTGATTTTCTTTCTTAAGAGCTTGAGAGAGGAAGGATAGTTAGTGAATTTCTAGAGAGAGAAAGAACCCCTAGTTTCTTATATGCTTGGTAGGGTTTGTTAGAAAGAAACCCCTAGTTTTGTGAATAAGTGTTGAGTTATAAGAGAGTAATTCCATGCTCTTGTGTGTCTAGGCTCAAGAGGAGCACTTTCATCTAGTTGTGATAGTGGAACCAAGAAGTGAGAAGACAAATTGAAAGGGAAGGCTTGTATTAGCCTATAAGGTAGCTATCTCCACCTTCTCTCATGCATAGATATGTGCTTACATTGTCTTGCATGTGTGTATGTATGTTTTAGACCATGAAAAGTATGCTAGCATGATGATGCCTTATGTATTTTAATGATGTTTTATGTGATTGCTTTGGTTTTATTGAGTATGGAAAAGCCACTAACCCTCTAGTCAGGGTGAGGATGAGCCAAGAACCCTAAAGTTGGTTAAGACAAAGTAAAGAGTCTCCTAAAAGTGAGGTTGACTCCCAAGAGTAAGGTTGAATCTAAGAACCTCTTAAAGAATGGGTGAGGCAAGTACAAAATTCACAAGTGAATGGGTGAGGCTAATCCACTTGCTTGACAAGCTTTTATATGTTATGTATAGCCTACTCAAATATTGAAAATACTTTTCTCATGATTTCACATGCTAATATGCTCATGCATACATGTGTGAGACTAGTGATGCATGCTTTATGTATGATTGAATAAGAGATAAGCTATTGAGATTCTTTGAATCTCACTCCCCCTCTCCACCATCCTAACATGCTAGGTGGACCAAGTGAGACAAGAGATGGGAGCCACCAAGTTTGAAGCTAGAGAATTCAGTGAAGAAATTGTAAAAGAGCAATTTTGTCACCGTTATGTTGCTAAGGGATGTAATCTAATGATGTGCATGTTGTAGGCACTTATGAATACTTGTAAATGAATATATTTATCATATATGTATGAAAATTAGAACCATCTTGAATGATGTAGCAAGTTTTGTTATGAATAGCAAGATCTTGGCATTATGTACATGGTGTATGTGTTGGTGTGGGAGAGTAAGTTTTGCAAATATGAGTTGTTAGATATTTGAGCCATGTTTGATAGCCTATGTTGATGCTTTTCCATGTGCTCATAAAGCCTTAGAAGTAGGAGAAGCCAATTTGAACCCTTGGAGCCTTCTTCAGCAAGAGAAATTGGTACTTTGCCCCCTTAGGTCAAAGTTTGACCAAATGACCCCTTCTTGCCTTGAAATTTGGCATGTGACTAGATCCTATCTAGAGATTTTTGAAAAGCTAAATATCAGGTCATTTGGAGGTCTATGTAATTTTCTATGATTTTTCAAAGTTGGTATCAGAAATTCGGATTTGCATCAGCACTGTTCATTTGGTCAGTTGTATAATTGTGTCATCTGAGGGGCAAACATGGTCCAATGGCTACAAAATTTTATAGGAAGAAACTAGATAGTTACAGTGACTTGTAGCAACTAGAATCACCTCATTTGGAATTCTAGAGATGAAGATATAAATTTTCAAAATTTCTGCCCAGTATCAGTCATCTTGCCTGACCAGAGGTACTGTTCCATCAATTTCTGAGAGTTTGGATTGATGAACTAATCTAGAGACATTTTTCCTCTCTATTTAACATCCACATATTTCTATATTGGTATCATTTGCATGAATTGGATTTTTGTGGAATTAGTTAGACATTTTTGAAGTTCATATCAGTAAACTGTGATAGCATCAGGACTAGTTCAACCTCCAGACCATTTTGTGTGTCAAACGTCTTGTGTGTGGGATGTTATGACTTGCATATATTTTTAGCATGAATTAGACATCCCAAGATTTCTAGAATGACCATGATTACATGCTTTCAATTTTTTTAGATTTAGTTATGAGTTTCCAAACTTTACCCAGAAATAGGGCCAAGTCTGGCCGAGAATGCATATTCCTATCCCATGTCTCTTTTTGGTTTCCACGGGTTGAAAGCATGTTTTTGGGATTGAAATGAGTTTTAACAATGAAATTAAATATGAGGAGGCATAGTATGAGTTCACACGGTCTACATGACATCGAAATGAATTGTTAGATACGACTCAACACAAAAATAATCTTCAGAGATTTACATCCTCCATGATAGTAAGTCATTGAAAGTACATGAGATGAGCTAGAATTATGGTGTTACACTTCTAGTACATCATGTTTGAGTTTCCCTCTTATATGTGGTGGAGATGTAACATCACTCGTGTTGTTGTGCCTCCCTCGTCCATTTCCACATCTTAAGCCTTGTCTGCCTTGTCCAGCACCCTTTCCATGCCCAGCACCTGACATTTCCTAGACCATTCTACATACATTATGAGAACAAAGTAGTTGAATAATGTAAATTTGTAAAATTGTAAAACTTTTGACCAAAAGATGACTTACAAGTTATAAGGGAAATTTTAAAAATTTAAAAGAATGATAATAATAATAACAACATAATAGAAATTGTCATAACCATTGCTTATTATGTGTTATAACTTACTATGACAAAAAACCTTGTTGACAAGGTGTTAGTCAAGTCGAGAGGATCTTGGCTTTTCTAAGTTTCTCAATTAAAGAATACATTGTTATAAGATAACAGATCTTGTTGATTAGGTTTTAGATTTCTCTCTACTGAGTTCAGGACCTTGTCGACAAGATCTTCAATTCTATTAACAACATATTATCCAACCACTAAACTTAAAGACTTTGTTGATAATATCTTCAACCTTATCAACAAGATATTACCTCAGCCCTTATATTGACATAACTTAATGTTGTCTCAATCTTGGTAGTGGAATAACTTTATATACACAATCGTATCCATATCTTTTATCCCTAGAAATATCAAATTTCCACTACAACAAGGCCATTAGCAAGGCTTTACATAGTGTTCTCATATATAATGCTCTATTTAGCATTTTAATTTTACTTTGCCTTAATTCATTTTATTTTAGGATCCTCTCTCATCAATTATTCGATTTAATTTTCAGTTTTTCTTAATTTGTATTGCTCTTCTCTAGGCCTATGACCTTATTTAAATAATTTATTTCACTCTTTAGAAATTATTTTAAATTATAAAATCATACAATATTACGAAAACATAAATGGAAACAAAAAATACTCAATAAAATAGGATGCTTTCTACAAATTTAATATTTTAGTCATTTATTATATCTATATCTTTTATGAATGGATGCAATCTACCATTAAGTACCATATAATTTTAGTTAATCTTGGTTAGTATTTGTGGTGTCAGTATCAATTTTATCATCCTCTCTAAGTATGTCATTTGAATCTTCTTTGTTAGTGGACACATTCTCATCATTGTCATCAATGAATTCATGTCCTACATTAATTGCACCTAGCCATTTTGTTTGTGGGCATTCATTTGCATGGTTTAAAGTCTTTGGTGCAACATCATCTCTTTACAACTAGACCACAAATTCATTTCCTACATTATCATCAAGGACCACATATAGTTCGATTTTGTCTTGTTGATATGCCTAATCGATGAGCCCTCCTTCAAAGTCCCCATTGACGTCATCATCAGTCACCTTAGGCATATTGAACAGGTCACGGGGATTTGTCTTGACAACAATGAGCCAATTTGCATCAATAATGTCATTCAAATAGAATACTCGTTTAGCTTGATATGCTAAGTCAAATGGCTCATTAGAGTTAAGTAAATAATGGGTATTCATGCTAGTGATTCTAAATTTATCAACTTTGTATCCTTTTCCTAGATAACCCATATCCCACCAATAACACTTGAATAAATACACTTTTTTGAAGCCCAATATATGACAACTCATATATGTCCTCTAAGATACCATAATACTTTTTATTTTCATCTTCATCATCACCCCTGACAAGTATTTCGCTATTATATGTTCTTCGGCCTAAGGCATGATCTTTAGTATAGCATTTAAAGCCATTCACTATAAATGCCGAGTAGTGGTGAATCACTTTGAGTGGGCCAGCTGCTAAACTCATAAGGTCATCACTAGCTTCATCCTATGCACTTAACTTTGCAACTTACAATAAGAAGCAATCAATTATCGCCATTGATAAATTATTTTATGACTAAACTTTATCACATAATTCTTACATCATAGGGTGTTGTCTAGAAACTAACATGTTCACAAAACCATTTTGGGAACTCTTTAATTGTTGGTCCATGCATTTCCATCTGCTTCTTGTGTTCCATACAATGAATGATGTAGTTAAGGCAACAAATTCTTGAAGAAGTTACTATTTAGAAGGAGTTACCAAACTCCACGAACGTACTATATGAATGGCCAAACCTTTTCACAATTATGGAGTACATACATACAAGCTTGATTGAACTCTATATTAGAGAGAAATCTCAATTTATAGCCTTCCTGGACTTGGTCACTTTTATTAAAGATGGATGTCTCATCCTTTCCGATAGGTCCATCATTGTTCCTCAAAGGCCTATTGAACTTGGTGGGAATGTCTTTCAAGTAATGGGAGTAAAAGGTAAGATGTTCATCTACCAAATACCCTTTTGCAATTAAACCTTCTGGTCGAGCCTTGTTACAAATATGTGTTTTCAGTGTCTATAAATACCTAAATACATAAGAAGATTTGAATAAAGAATTTAGCTTAGAGTATTAATGAAATTTATAAAAGGAATATCTAATGTAGTAAGTTACCTCTCGATAGAATACATCTACCTATATTGTACAAGCCCACTAAGCTTCGCCTCTCTTGCCAAATGGATAAGCAAGTGGATCATGATATCAAAGAAGGCTGGTGGGAATACCATTTTCAATTTGCACAACGTGCTTGCAATTTGGGATTCTAGCCAATCAAGAGCTTTAATTATTAGGCACTTAGAACACAAATTCTTGAAGAATTTACCTAAGTTTAATATAGGCTCAGATATCTCATTAGGCAACAAGCCACGTAATGCTATAGAGAATATATCTTGTAACAAAACATGGTGGTTATGGCACTTCAATCCATAGATTTTTTGCTCATGAACATTGACACATAATGAAATATTTGAAGAGAAGGCATTAGACACTTTCAAAGTAGTTAGGAAGTTACAAACTTTAAACTTCTCTTGTAGGGACAATGCATAGTAAGCAATTGGAATCATAACTTTGTTCCCTTTTTCTATTGGGTATAATTCTGACCTAATTCCCATGTTAACCAAATCATATTGACTCTTCACTATATCCTTTGTCTTTCTAGCCAATCCCATAACAGTTGACACAATGTTATCCGAAATATTTCTCTTGATGTGCATAACATCAAGGTTATGTCAAATCAACAGTGTCTTTTGATAAAGTAAGCAGAACAAGATGTTTTTCTTCCTCCAATTAAATGCATTGGTGATATGGTCATTCTTTTGCTTCTAACCTTTCCTCAGAGTTACATTACCCAATGCTTGTAATTGACAAAGTGTCTCATCACTTGTTAAAGGAGAGGGTGCAACTCTATGCTCAACTTTCTCATCAAATGCCCTTCAATTTCACTGTCATGGATGATTAGTTGGTAGGTAGCGACAATGGCCCAAGTAGCACAATTTATTTTGTAATGAAATAGAACATATGTCTTTGTAGCAATAGGGGCATACAAGCTTTCCTTTCGTAGACCATCTTGATAGGCTCTTATATGCCAAGAAGTCATTAATTATCCACAATAATACTGCATGTAACCTGAAATTAGACTTTTTGTAGGCATCATATGTCTCTACTCTTTGCTCCTATAGTTCAAGTAACTCCTCAATCATTAGTTGGAGGTACATATCTATGTCATCACCTGGACTTCTGAGGCTTGGAATTAGAAGTGTTATCATAAAGTATAGGTGCTTCATGCATTGCCATGGTGGCAAATTTTATGAAACCAATACAACTAGCCAAATACTATGATTAGTATTCATATTTCTCTAAGGTTGGAACCCGTCACTTGCTAGGCCCAATTGAATATTTCTTAGATCACCAAAAAATTCTGGACGTTGTTGGTCAAGCGATTTCCATGTAATAGGGTTAGCTGCATGCCACAAAATACCATTATCAATGCATTCCTCATCATGCCACTTTATCTCTATAGCTGTGTGGTGAGACATATATAGCCTTTGTAGCCTAGGCTTTATAGGGAAGTGTCCTAACACTTTATGTGGAACTTTCTTCCGTTTATAACTATTTAGCCTCCATCAAGACATTGCATTTAGGATATGATTGAGCATTGGCATGCTCTTACCAATATAAGATGCATTGATTCTCACATGCATCAATCTTGGTGTAATCCTATCCTAACTCTTGAATAACCTTCTTTGCTTTGTAGTAGGAGTTAGGTATTAGTATCCCCCTGGAAGAATATCCTTAAATAAGCTTAATAATGAATCCATGGATTTGTTACTCCAATGGTTAAGGCACTTAAGGTGGAGTAGCTTGACTATGAAAGAGAGCTTTGAAACTTTGTCACAACCTGGATAGAAGTCAGTCTAAGCATCTTGCAATAAGTTAAAGAACTGTCTCACCTACCCATTAGGTGACTCATGGTTCTCTGACCCACGGTTTCCCTCATTTGAATCTATGTAACCATACGCATCATGAACCATTCCAACAATGTCATCTTCTTCATCACTATCATCAACTACCTCACCATTATCCTGATGCAATGGACTGTAAGCACCAGGACAATCTTCTCCATGTGAGTCCTACACTTCATAACTAAGGCTGAAAACCTTCTTCAATAGATATGCCCTTATGTTAGTGCGATTCTTCCATTCTGTATTCCTACACCTCTTGCATAAGCATCGAATCATATCCATCACCCTTGGTTGATTAAAGGCCCACTAAAGAAACTCATCAACTCCTCGTCTATATGCTGGATTAACTCTATTCTTGATCTTTGTCCAACTTTTATCCATCTTTGCTACTTTCTACATTTTAGTCAACATCATTGCAAGTTAAGCCATGGATAAGTCAAACCATTTACATGTAAAAAATTGTATACTTATGTCAAGTCATGAACTTTAGACTAGGCCATCCTTATTTCTAGATTTTAGATCTGAACTAAAATTAAACTCTTATTCTAGTACAAACCATAACAAGGGATAGGTTCTAATTATTACCTAAATCTCATAAAGATTACGATTCTGACAAAATTATAAACTAGAATGAGCTATTAGGATTTATAGAATCTTACTCTCCTCTATATTACTTCTGACCATGTCTAAGAAATTCTGAAGGAGCCAAACATAGAGACCAAAGAGCATAAATGACATTACTTTGATAGTAGTATAGATTTTGATGTAATATGTTGCTCATGAAAGGTTGTACATGATATATTTGTAGTGTAAACATTCCCAAAAATGTAAAAGTATGGGATTATGATTTAAATACCATTTTTGAATGTAAATATGCAAGAATGTGTAATTTGACTATGTATGTGCCTTGGAAAATGTATGTATAATGGCAAGTGGATGAGTGATTTTGATTTGTATGATATTTGGGACCTAATGAAATAGTCATATATGCTATATTTCATGTTTGAAACATGCTCAAATGGTCACATGACATGAGGAAGCTCATTTTGAACCATATATGTGCCATTTTAAGACATATTTTGCTCATAAACCAAAATCTGACCAAATGAATGAATTTTTGAATGAAATTGGGCAAACATTTAGATCTCATTTAGAGCTTTTCATAGAATGAACGAGCACACTTTTTGGAGTTCTGTAAAATTTATTATAATTTTCTAAAGTTAGCTAAAAATTACAAAATTTATTGGGCACAGTTTATATGATCAGATTTGGTTTTTTGTGTATTTGAAGGGTTGAATGGACTCCAATACTCATGAAATTTTATAAACTTATAGTTGGAATTATAAACTTTCCATAACCACTGAGTTTGCATAAAACAAAGTTATGTAACCAAAGATATATATGTTCAAAATTTTGGTTTTGATATATGTCCAAGAATAGTGACAGTTATTGTTCCATTGGATTTTTGTGGCTCAAATGAGCTTGTTTTGGCATGAGATTTTTATACTATAAGAGTCTTAATTTTCATGATTTGGAGTTATTTAGCCTAAATTATGGATTTTTGAAATTTGAGCCATATTATGTCAAAAGAGGCTATAAAACTCTATTGTGCCATTAGAGCATATTTCGTGTTCAATTGAGTTGAATTAAATGTGTTTACAGTGTTTAGGAATTGAAATAGATCTTAATTTTAGTTTTGAGCCTTATAGTTCCACTTCACCTATGGAGAAAGATTGTGAAACCATGACTAAACATTGAATATGGTTGTATTTTGATGATGTTGAAGATAAACGATGTAGGAATGACTATATAAAAGGAGTCATCCTTTTTCCAGAGTTGGTAATAAGATGTTGTTAACAAGGTGTAAGATGTTGTTGACAGGGTTAAAGATATTGTTAACAAGAATTTAGATTCATCAAAGGAAAATTTAAGACTTTATTGGCAGGATCTTCTATCTTATGACAAGATAATCTTTAATTGAGAAGCTTTGAAAAAACCTAAGGTTGGGCAACTCCCTCAGAATCTTACCAATAAGGTCTCAATTAGAGAAAGGTAAAATATATAATGTATGATGGTATGACACATACAGTACAAGAATTGGACCAAATTTGATTTAGGCACCAAATTTAGAGCATTTAAAACCATTTCATGCTTAAAAAATTTAGGCACATATTAGAACTTAGGCACACAGGTACAAGAATTGAATCAAATTTGATTTAGGCACTAAATTTAAAGCACTTAAAACCATTTCATCCTCTAAAAAGGAATTAACACCAAACTTCAGCAACATCATAGAAAACTATCAAGGAAACAAAAAAATTGATGCTAAATATCACAGCAAAATATCACAATAGCAAGCTTGATATCCTTCAAGGGAGGGACACTTTTAATGATTGTAATTCTTTTCGAATAAGAATTTCATTCATGGTTAGAACTTAAGTGTAAACTATTAGCATAACCAAAAATTTAAAAATAAAATAATACCTTTATGATTAACCCTTTACCAAAAGTAATATTATTGTTGAAACTCCTATCAATTGAGCTAGTAGCTACAATGAAGATCTAAGTCGCTACATTTGATATTGTTTGAGGAGCTAGCACTTAAGAATTTTGTTCATCAATGAGGATCTAAGTCGCTACATTTGATATTGTTTGAAGAGCTAGCACTTGAGAATTTTGTTCATCTATAAATTATTTTCAAACACAAGAAGAAGAAGAAGAAGAAGAAGAAGAAGAAGAAGAAGAAGAAGAAGAAGAAGAAGAAACTTAATTCCTCAAGAAGATAAATAGCATGCCCTTTATTCACAGTGAAAGAATTTTGAACATATTTTTCACTTCTATTAGATTACTTGGGTATTACACGTAAAATATTGTGCAAATTATCTTTCTTCTATTAGTCAAAGAAGAAGAAGAAGAAGAAGAAGAAAAAGAAACTTAATTCCTCAAGAAGATAAATAGCATGCCCTTTATTCACAGTGAAAGAATTTTGAACATATTTTTCACTTCTATTAGATTACTTGGGTATTACACATAAAATATTGTGCAAATTATCTTTCTTCTATTAGTCAAAGAAGAAGAAGAAGAAGAAGAAGAAAAAGAAACTTAATTCCTCAAGAAGATAAATAGCATGCCCTTTATTCACAGTGAAAGAATTTTGAACATATTTTTCACTTCTATTAGATTACTTGGGTATTACACGTAAAATATTGTGCAAATTATCTTTCTTCTATTAGTCAAAGATTACCATGTGACTTTTCTCTAGTAACTATCTTAAATGAGGATAGAACACACTACATAATTGGTTATGGCCCTATCTATGTGACTAGTGTGAATTAATGTTTAGCAATATCTACTACAAATTTGCATATTAGAACTAAGCATAACAAATTCACTATCAATTCAACAAATTTACATAAGCTAGAAGATAGGCATGAAGTAGCCATCAAAGGAGGAGAAACCAGCACAAAAAAGAAGAAATTCTAAGAAAAAGAAAGTGAATTTGATTCAAAAGTGACATTATTATCTAGGCTTTATCATAAAAACCTAATGGGCATTATTCAATTATGCTAGGAGCAAATGATGGACCACAACCACATTCATAGCACTTACAACACAAAATCAATTATATAAAGAAAGAGCAAACAATGGACTAGATTACCATTTACATAGCCTCTTTCCTTTTCAATTTTTGTGTTCTCATCCTTTACAACGAAATTAGGTCGTAGGATACTTTGTTTTTTCATGTGCAAAATGTTTTTATTAGAATAGCTTCATTCACAACGAAATTAACCAAAGGGATGTATTGGAATGAAGAAGGTTTTTAGAAGGATCTGCAAAAGGTTTTGCCAGCGGATACGAAGAAGGTTTGAAGTTAGGAAAGGGGGAATGACTTCAGTGAAAATGAGCCTAGGTTTTCCTTGCTTATTTGATCTAATTTAGTTATTTTGGTAAAGCTTGTTTACTATTTTGCTTCAGCCACTTATAATGATATAATATTATATAATATCATTTTAAATATTATGTTATTGATGATTAAATAACTCAGGAAATTAGATTAAATAATAAAAAAAGAAAAAATTGATAATTGATATATAAATAAAAAAATAGTTTAAGTGATAAAAAATAAAAAACATAGGTTTAGAAGAGAAATTATAAAGAAAATATAAGATTGGAAGGTAAAACTTCAAAAAGCCATAACTTTGAGTACTATAGTTTGTTTAAGGTGATTTTTTCTAATTTAGGTATTTTTCTTAGATCTATGCAATGGTGAATTGCCAAGAGGCGGTTTAGTCACTTATTTTTGTTTTCAAAAAAGCATGTTTAGGCCTTCAATTTTGAGATTTTTGTTTTTAGCTACCTTTCACCATTAAAACAAGTCTACAAGAGAAGCTTTCTATAATTACATAATGCTTTCTATAATCTAATCGATGTTTGCAAAACATTGATGCAAAAGGAGCTATATTCCACTAAAGTTCCAAATTCAAGTATTGGATCAATAATAAAGAGGATAAAAATTCAAAAATACATAACTCAAAAATTAATTGAGCATTTAGAATATTTATTCTTAAATATCCTAATGTATCTTTTTCTATAATCTACCAATTATATTTTTGTCCTAACTAAACCATTTAAAACTCTTAATCCCAAACATGAGCCATCATCTAGCTCATCCCTCTATAATTCACATATGTGGTTGCCTCAATAGGAAATGCATGCTAAATCATCATATGAGGGCTCATCTTCATTAAAAAATCATCATTTAGGGTCTCTCCAAGCTTAAAGGAACATCATCCAACCATTAAAGCATCAAGATTGAATTTAAGGTTCCAAATTCGCATCAATGGTTGCCTTTATCAAGAAATCTAATAGAAATCATTATATTTTTGCTCATTACTTAGACTAAAGGGAACTATTGTAAGCCATGGAACTTGAATATTAAACCAAAAATCTCAATTTACAAAACCTAGGGTTTATACTTCCTCCATCAATCAAAACCTAGGGCATTAATAGACAAAGAAGAAGACAGAATAAGAATTTAAGAGACTTACCCAACTAAAATCAATCTTACAATGACAAGAAAGTGAGGTGGAGTTCAATCTTTTATCCCTTCCTTCTTCTTTTTCTTTGTTTTTTCTTTCTCTCTACCTCTTTTTTGTTTGCTTTGCTTCAGAAGTTGAAACTAAGGGTTGGAGGGAGTTGCGTTGTAGGTGTCTGGGGAGGGGAAGGATACTTTAGGGTAAAAATTGAAATTTTAATGAATTCATAAAAAATTAATAAAAATTGATGAGTTGTATTAATAAAATGAATCTTAGAAATTGAAATTGAAAATTTAGATATACGGATTCTTAAATATATGAAATGTTAGATATATTAATTTCACGAATTCTAACAATTAAAATTTTAAATCATATCTTACATAAATAAATTATAAAAATTGAAAAATTTAATTTATTAATAAAAATTATAAATAATAATCTATTAGCTTTTTTAAACTTAACTAAAAAACTTTAAAATTTTATATTTAATAAAAATTATAGTTTTATTTTTTTAATTAATGATTAAACTTAACTAAAATATTTTCTTTAGTCTTATTAAGAATTTTATAAAAAGATTACCTTAAGTTATTTGTATATTTGGAAATATTAATTATTAACTTTAAAAATTTAATTTTCTTTGTTAAGTATAATTTATTTTTTAACTTATTTGTTTATAAAAATATTCTAAGTTCAAATATTTTTATATAAAAATAAGTTACAAAAATATTTTATACTCTAACTTTATCAAAAAATTATTTTTAGTGGCAATTTCAACCTATTGTCACTAAAAATTTTGGCATAAACATTTTTAATTGGTAAACAATTTTGCGCCCAAACTTTTAGCAGCAACCAAAATAGTTGTCACAAAAAGTTACCTTTTAGTGGTAACTAAAACCATTTGCCACTACAAGGTGCCTATGGTGACAAGAACCGATTGCCACTAGAAGTTTTGGTATAAATATTTTTAATTGATTAATTTTTTTGTGCCAACACTTTTAGTGATGGCTAAAATAGTTGCTGCAAAAAAGGTACTTTTTAGTGGCAACTAGACCTAGTCACCACTAAAAGTTTTAGCATAAATATTTTTAATTGATTAAAAATTGTGCACCATAACTTTTAGTGACGACTAAAATAGTCGCCGCTAAAAGATCTTTAAGCGACAACAACTTTTATCATCATTAAAAGTTTGGCAAAAAAATTATATACTTGAAAAAAAGTCCATTTAATGGAGACCTTTCAGTTACAATTAAAATATCATCACTAAATGTGACTTTTTGATGGCGACAATGTTGATGTCACCACTAAAAACATTTAGCAGCGACTTTTTATTTATACTAAGTAGTTTTGGTGGTCATTTTTTTTGTTGCTACTAAATTTTTTTTCAAAATTAAGAATAGTATTTTAGTAACAGCTTAATAAACTTGCAGCTAAAAATTTTTTTGGTGGCAATTTTTTTTAGTCATCACTAAAAGTTGTCACTCAATGTCTATTTTTTTTATAGAGAATTCTTTTACATGTCATATTTGCATAAATAGAATTTATTAAGCTTTAATTTTTGCAACCCATAGAACATAAAAATAATGGTTATTGTAATTACATATGACCCATTGCGCATGTTGCCTAATATATTTATTGTGATTGTCTATGCTTTTATTATTGTCCTTAGAAGGTATTGAAAGGTGACAGTGCTTAAGTAGCAACTCAAAATTAGATTTTTCACTAATATATTTATTGCAAAAGCACAACTTTTGCTCTCCCTTGATGTGGGTGTGCGCTTAGCTTTATTATGCACTCTAGCAATAAAATATGGTTGTTATATCTACTTTTACTTTATCTCATCATGCATCTCATATTCACATTCTCTTTTTGTTATTGTGCAAGTTCCTTTTGGTTAATGGTGATTGAGCTTTGACTATTTGTAGAATTACAAGATAGAGCATAGTTTCCTCCTAGTTGCACTTGAAGCTATCTGATTATAAAAGGAAGACCCCTTGATAATAATAATAACCAAAAGGAACTTCACAATAACAAAAAGAGAATAATAATAATAATAATAATAATAATAATAATAATAATAATAATAATAATAATAATAATATTATTATTATTATTATTACTATTACTACTACTATAACTATTTGTGGAATGTTGTGTCTTTGTATTAACATATTACACAGTCACTTCTATTGATAGTTTGTAATGTATTAGGCAGCCACTTTGGTTGTAGTCTTTGTTAGATTGTATGTTCTAGGACCTTGTTAGATTGTTTTTGTATAAAAGATTGTTTGTAACTTTCATATATTATAAAAGATTGCTTTTGTTAGCATCAGTTTAACTTACATGTTGTATTAAGCATCCTTACATGTGCACCCATACCTATGTAATGATAATTATTAAGTTAATGGTAATGATATTTGTATTCATATCCATGGATCACTGATGTTAACACCAGTAAGATCACTATACAAAATGTTACTTGCAACCAATCTAAACCAGTTCTAAAATTGCTTAAGAAGACACAAGAAGGAAAGAGAAAGGGGAGAAAAAAAGCTAAGAAAAGTAAGCAAATGTCTATTTTTTCATCTTAAGCTAGTTATAAACTCTCTTATCTTCTTTGAGTTCTTTCTTTTGGTGGTTTTAGTTTCTTGAAAGAAGCACTTTGGTAATTGAACACTTGAAGAAAGAAGGGAGTTTGAAGCAATCAAATCCAACATTAAAATCTCCATTTAGTAAAAATTGAAACAAGGTATGTTTCCATGCTTGAAACTTGTTCTTCCTTGTTCTCTCCATGTCTTCTCATGTTTGGCCAACATAAGGAGTTTTAAAGGAGGATTAATTCTTACCTAAACATGGTAATTCTAGAGGTTTTGGAGTATGGAGATTAATATGGAATCAAAAGAAATAACTAAAAAGCCATAGGATGCAAGATAGGGTGATTAGGGTTTTGATTGCGCCTTTGGAAGTTTGAAACCTTAGAAAGGTATTTCAAGCTATGTTAAATCATAATTAAACTAGAAAGAAGCTAAGGAATATTCATAGGTGCTAAGAATCCTAAGAAGAATCACAAAACTCCCTTGGCTCTCATTATGGATGATGGTTCAGCCATAAGGGAAAATTGATAGCTAAGAAGAGTTTTCAATGATTCTAGAGTTATAAATGGTTTAGATATGAATTATAAATACTAAAGAAACCATTGGTGTAAATTTAGAAACCGTATTTTGAAAGATAAAAATTTAGGTTTCAATTATATTTAAAGAAGTAATTTGGTGCTAAGCTTCCTAAATTGTAACACCTTCATTATCTAGTTCTTTTTTAGCTATTATGGTTCCTTAACAAGTCCATTTACTTATACAAGTAAAATACTAAATCCAGAAATTTCTAATATGTTCACTTCTCTTTATCTATAATTCTATGTCATTCCAGTTTAATAGATAAAGCATTGGTAATCCCTTATTACCAACTTATCTTAACAAATGAAAACTAAAAACAAACTTACTTCACATTCAAATGGTCACATTTCAACCTAGAATTCATAGACATGGAAAACACAAATAGTAGTAAAATCAAATAAAACTATTTGGATATACATCATTCTTTGATATCAACAAATTTAAACTAGAGTTACATAACTTTTTACTTTGTACTATATAAGAAGTAAAACTTGACATATTCGTTTATTATAATATTACAAAAAAATCAGATACATATATAATTCATATATATATATATATATATATATTAAATTCTGACATCTTTCTATTTCTTTTGCTTTGCTAGCATTGGTACTTTCACCTGGCACTGGTTAGTTGGAAGAATAGAAATAAGGCTGAAATTTGGGAGAATCTTAATAGCTAATCTCAACCAAATTAATGCATACAAGAATGCATGAGGAAATGCAATGTGTCACACCATATTATTTTAGCCTAACTTCCCATACATTTAGCTTTATACATGCTTTATACATGAGTTTCATAGAAACAACAATAAAATAATGGAATATTTTTGCATTGCGTAGTACTTTAAAAGTTCAAATTTCACTCTGTAGACCCTGTGGACTCCCCAAGATCATCCCCTACTCATATTTCATTTAAACAAGTCATAAACATTGCAAAACATTCTATACATTACGGTTTAGGAGCCACACATCAGAAAAAATGGAGTTTTGCCTCAGGTTTAGAATTCAAGCTTCTGTCACCAACTTTGGAAAATCATAATTAATTTTAAAAAAATTGAAATCAAGAAAATAATAGCTTTTTGTAAATCTCAAAATGTCACCTATAGGTTAAAAATTGTTCCAGGCCATTGAAACCTAATTGGACAATGATTGACAATAGAAAAGCATGAAAGGTCTGGCTATCCAGATTTGCTGTCACAAGTTACTGATATGAACTTCAAAAATTCATAACTAATTCTAAAAAAATGAAAACCTAGAAAACCATATTTTCTAGAAAGTTATGGATGTTAAATTTATAGGAAAAATAAGTTTAGATTATGTTAAGCTCGTTTAGGAACTGAATTATAATGAAACAGTACACAAGGTTGGCTTGCATTACTGGTTTTGATGCAAAAATTCAAAAATTTATTTCTTTCTCTACGAACCTCCAAATGAGATGCTTCTAGTTGCTACAGATCAGTGTGAATATTTAGTTTCTCCATGTAAAATTTCAAGACCATTGGACCTCATTTGTCCCTTGGATGACATGAAAATGGAATCTGCTTAAGTGAACAGTCCCTAGACCAAAATCAACTTCTGATATGAACTTTGAAAAATCATAAGAAATTATATAGACCTCCAAATAATGCAGTTCTTAGACCAAACAAAAGCTTTATATGGGATTTATGTGTGTGCAAAATTTCAACCTCAAAATTGCTCATTTGGTCACTTTGTGATATAAGGTTGCAAAATGGCATTTTTATACATCTAAAAGGGTCAAAATGGACCAATTGCTCTTCTACTCTAACCAAGGCCACTTGAGCATGTGAGGAAGCATAAAAACAGTCCTCTAAACATATCCAAGAGGTCCAAAAATCCATACATCATCAAATCACTACCCCACTTGTGTGTGAAGACACATCCATGCATCTTAATGTCAAAAACATCTATTATCATTCATATGCTTTCAATTCCCATACATATATCATATTTCCATGTATGTACATATATTCTAGTGGGGTTACATCATTTGCTAATAATATGGTTACAAAATGACTAGATAACACAATTCTTTGTCAATCTCTTCTCTTTAAGTGTAGTGGCTCCCATCTCTTAACTCACTTGGTCCACCTAGACATGTTTAGGCAATGGAGAGGGAAGAATGAGATTCTAGGAATTCTAATAGCTCTTAACCCTTTCAATCATACATAATAGCCATGCTTTCAAGTTAAATGATGCATCTATGAACATTTTGCTACTAATAACCATACATAGAATCATTTTCATATGCAAAAAACTTATACATATCATATGTTAGCCTTCAAGAACATTGGTTTACTCTCACCCCCTTTTCTTAGAACTTTTAGACTTGCCTTACCCATTTTCAAGGGAATTTTGACTAAGCCTCACCTTTTTCTGAGGCTTCTGGCTTTGTCTCACTTAATCCTAAGGACTTTTGGCTTCACTAAGTTCATTCAAGCCAACCATCATTCATAAGACACATATTATGCACATAATGATACTATGGCATGTAAAAAATCACTAGAAACATTTCTCATGGTAAAATCATGCATACATACATCTAAAGTCAAGAAAACAACTAAGCATGCATGAGAGAAATGTTAGAAAACTACCTTGAATGCAACCATACACACTTTTTCTTGATTTCTCCTTTGTTCCTTTGGCTACACCCTTGCAAGTGGGTATAGTTGTAATGTCTGATTTTCTAAAAATGAGAAAAAATGTGAGAAACATAATGTACGATTTCTCTGTAAACGAACAAAATTTACTGGATATAAAAGCAAGTCCCTTTGAAATGAATTAGTTAAGGTCCCAAAAAATTTATGTAGTATTTTAGACTCCTAAAAATGAGAATCCCAGGCTCAGATGAAAAGAAAAATGGAGTTAGAATGAAGAAATGAATTTGAACGAAAGGTTGACAAAAAACGTAAGGGCATTTTCGTCATTTTGAGCAAATTTTAGAATCTTCACAAGAGAGCCTTTTAAATGAAAGTTTTGTGTTCTCTAGGGTTCTTAAAGGCCATAAAAATTATGGGAAGCCCCGAGATAGCTAAAACCCTTCCGGTGGATGTTTTCCAATGTCGATTAATCCAAGTTTTGATAGATTCGTTCGGGAAAGTTTTAGCTTTGATTTGAGTGATTCCAAAGGTATTTTACTAAATTGGGAACCTAAATTTCATAATAGAAAAGACAGTTCTAAAAAAGAAGCTAAAAAAATTAGAAACGAAAATGCCAAGTAGAAGGGGCAAAATTTTGGAATTTTTAAAAAGTGTTTCTTAAACCTACCTATATATATGAGGTGCCCCATCTCCTCCTTCATTTAGCCACATCTGTTTCTACCCTAAATTAGAGGAAAACCATAAGGGTGAGGTGCATAAGAAGGAGGAGGAAGAGAAGGAGAAAAACAAGGTAGAAAGGTATAAATTTTCTTGGTTTTTCGTGCTTTCTCTTTAGCAAACCTCTTCTCCTCTATTTCCCCTTCCTTCTTATAGTTTTATTGAAGTCTTTGTGATATGAACCAGACTTATATGGAGAAGGATGCTCGTGTGGAGAAGGAGTTGGTGATAGATGGCCCAATGATAAGAGGAAGAGTTAAGCGTCTACAAAGAGCAATTGGACTTCAATTTGCTGAATTAGAAGCCCATAATGTTAATGCATACATTGAGGAAGCAAATAGAGCCTTAATCATGCTTATTCAAGCCCAAATTGATGCTTAAAGAGCCCATTGAAATAGTACTTCAAATGCAAGATGTCCAGCCCATTAGTATTAATTAGTTTTCTATTTTTGTGATTTGAATAAGGCTATGTGGTCAATTAAGTTTTTAGAAAATTTTATTTTCTTATTATTTTAGAATTATTTGTTTCCATTTCTTTTAGGGGTTGATTTGTTTCCATTTATTTAGGTTATTTTCTTTCTATTTTCAGATGAACAGTGCACGTGAACAGTGCACAACCTTGAGAATTATGTTTTAGGAAGTTTCTTAAGTCTTACTTTTAGGGTTTACTTAGTATTCAAGTTTTGGATTTCCTTTGTAACAACCAGAAAAAGAAAGAAAAAAGAAGAAAAGAAAAGAAAAGCTGAAAAATTTTTGAAGGGCTGAAAATTTTTTAAGTCTGTTCGCTATAGCCTAGCTATAGCGAATGTACCTGCTCGCTATAGTGAGAAATGGTCTAGCTATAGCGAGAGTGCCTTCTAGCTATAACGAAAATGCTTTTAGCTATAGCGAGTGCGAGCATCCTATACAAAAACCAGGGCGTTGCTCATCGTAGCGCGCTATAGCGAAAGCGGGGGTCTGGAACTGATACGTGCTCACCGTAGTGAGGGTTATTCTTCGCTATAGCGAGGGTAAGTCCGAAAAAGCGTGAAAAAAGAGAATTTGACTTCTTAAAGAGTCTAGATTCATTCTTTCTCTGTAAACCGACCTAAGCTTTGACCAAGAGAGAGAAAAGGGTTATGGAGAGAGAGAGAGAGACCTAGAGAAAGAAGGAGAACAAGCAAAAAGGTAAGCAAGCTTGAGATTTCCATAGCTTTTCTTCTTAGCATGTTGTTTTTCTCTCTTTGCCCTCTCTTTTTATGGTTTTGATAGTTGATTTGGGTTTGGTTCAGAAGAGAGAAAGTGGAAAACCACTCTTGAAGAAGGCTAGAGCTCATGTAGCTTCACTTCTTCTTCTTTGCTTTCCTTTTTAAGAGCTTAAGAGAGGAAAGAAAGTGAGTGGAATTCTAGAGAGAGAATCCCTAGTTTCTTACATGTGTAGTAGGGGTTTGCTTCGATGAAGAGCCCTTTTAGCTTTGTGAGTACTTATTTGAGTTATGAGAGAATAATTTCATACTCTTTGTTGTGCCTGGGCTCAAAGGAAGTAACTCCATCTAGTTGTGAGTGTGAAATCAAGAAGGAAGAAGAGAAATTGAAAGGGAAGGCTTGTGTTAGCCGATAAGGTAGCTCTCCACTCTTTCTTATTGCATTCTTGGATGTGTAATAGTCATTGTATGCTTGTGTATGTGCTTGTATGATGAGACATGCCATTTGATGTTGCCTTGATACATTGGTACCAATATGCTTATGATATGAATTGTGGAAATTGCTCGGGTGAGGTGATGCCGAAAGTCCCTTGAGACGGGTGAGGTGGAGCCAAAAGTTCCTAAACCAAGGGTGAGGCCAATCCAAAAGTCCTAAAGCTCGGGTGAGGCTAGACCGAAAGTCCTTAGATCTATTCTTGGCATTGATATGATATTCATGGCATGAAACTCATATGTTATGTCATTGTAACTTGTTTGCATGCTTGACTGGTTTATATATCTTGATTGCTTCTTGAATGAGTATGAGCTATTGAGATTCCCTGAATCTCACCCCCTTCCCTCTCCCATCTTAACATCTTAGGTGGAGCTCAAGGAGAACCAAGTGCACACCTGGAGCCTAGTTGAGCATGCTTAGGGAGTTGTATAGTTATTTTAGTTCTTTTGCTGTAAAGAGATGCTAAAATGAATATGCACCTATTATTTTTGAGATGTAAATATTTGAGCAAGTGTAAAAGTATGTATGAATGATGTATGAACTGTAAAGCAAGTCAAAGCAATGAAAATGTGAAATTTGGCCCTTTTGTGGCTCACATGTAATAGTGCATTTTATTCCGTAGCATAGTGAATTTAAAATGTATGATGACTTGGACCACTTGAGTAATTCATATATGCTATGTTTATACTTTCAAACTTGCCCAAGAGATGGTAGAACATGTGGGAGGCCATTTGGATCCACTTTGAACAATTTTGGGTGCCAAAATCGCCAATTTTATGAGCTCCGTTAAAGTATGACCAGATGAGTTCTTCTTGATATGGAATTTGGCATGCCTCTAGAGTCTATTGAGAACTTCTTGAGAAGATAAAGTGGGTAATATTTGGAGGTTTAGGGAATATTTGGCGAATTGTTGAAGTTTGGAAATTTTGATAGTTTTGGTCATGGTATTGTGCAACTAGTCCGAAAATGAATCTATGTTATTCATGGACCAAATGGTGTCCAATTGTCATGAATTTTTATGAGCATAAACTAGATATCCACAGTGACCTATAGCTGGAAGCACCTCAATTGGAGGACTGTAGAGGGGAGAAACAACTTTCTGAAGTTCTGTATCAGCATTAGGGAAGCTATCCGACCTTCATTATTGTTCCATCAGTTTTTGAGGCCTAAGAGCTCCTGAACTGATCTAGACTTATTTTTTTCCTCTAGTTAACATCTGTATCTTTCCAAATTAGTATAGTTTGCCTAGATTGGATTTTTTTGGAATTAATTACTAATTTTCGAAGTTCATGATAGTAAACTGCACCAGTACCAGGGACAGCCGGACCTTTGTCTCTTTTTCGATGTCAAAGATGGTCCAAACGCTGAGATTTTAGTAGGGAGTTATTTTTAGGGTGAAGTTAACATCCAAAGATTTCCAAAGAGCTTTGATTTTCTTGATTCCCATTTTTCTATAATTATTTATGATTTTTCCAAAGTTAGAGCCAAAAATCTGACTTTTGGGCTCATTTGAGAAATTGCATTTTCTTAGTTTTTGGCTTCATATCCGTGGTTTATGAGTTGTTTGAGGCTATGTACAAGTCTTATAAATGGTGATTGAGTAGAATATCTAAATGATGGGTTCACGAGACCCACGGGGCAAAATATGATCGGTTAAACCCTGACTTAAAGTAGTAAAATATCACGGCTTTGGTCATTTTCTTTAGAAATCATATGGAATCAAGCCTAGAGGGAAATGAGTTGGAGTTAAGTCATTATGGTGTTACATCCTTTGCCTATAAATAGGTCATCTTTGTATTCAATTTTCAAATGATGATTGAAGTAATAGAATTATTCTGAGTATTTTCTCCAAATTGTGAGAGTTATTTTTCCCTTGCTCTTGTGAAGCCTTTGTCTTATTAACCTATCCTTAGGTTGGTGATTCAAGTTCACAAAAGCCCCCAATTCGTGCTTCGACCTGGGTGCATCGTTGTGTAGGTTAGTTCATTGTGTTCGTGGTTAGGCGTGCAGTCTAAGTCACAGGTCAATGTTCCTCTAACGTTGGTTGGCCACTTGCTTCCGTCAGGTCTTGAACCATCATTTTACTTAACCTACACCGTGAAGATTGGGCCACCCCTTGAATTCCAAAGTGTTGTTTCTTATAGCAATGAAGGAAACTTTTATTTGCACCTAAAGCCCTAACTAATACATATAAGGTTAAAATGAGTACAAGCATGGTTCCATTGTTAATTTTGTACTTCATTTGATATGTCTAGGCTAAGTAGGTAAAACTTCATTCAAGTGTGGGTGTGGAGCCTTGGAAGAGGGGAAAGAAGGAAAAGAGAACTTATTGGAAATTTTGGATCAAGGTAGCTTTTCTTTCATTCTTGTGTATATATGCTTGGTTGCTTGAGTGTCTTGGATTGCTTGTATGTCTTGCTTATAAATTATGTATATTGTAGATTGGTTGATGATTTTGTACAATTGCATGACATTTGATTACATTTGGAATTGGTTTGGCTCTTGAATGGGTGACGTTGTACCAAAAGTCTCTTGAAATAGGTGAAGTGAAGCCAAAAGTCCTTAAATATAGGTGAGACAAGGCCAAAAGTCTCAATTGTGAGTGAAGCTAAGTCAAAGGTTCCTAAAGAAGGGTGAGACTAAACCATAAGGCTCTAAATATTGGGTAAGGCTATACCAAAAATCCCTAGAGCTTGGTTTTGCTCTTAAATGAGTCATGAGATCCCTAATGCATGAATATGAATGTACATGATTGTATGACATGCATACTTGCATTCTCTATACTTAAGTGAACCATACATACATACCTGAATGTTGGATTAGTTATTGAGATTCTTTGAATTTCATTTTTCTCCCTATTTCCACTAGTTATGTCTATGTGGCTTTTGAAGAGGCAAGAATGATGATCCAAAGACATGAGAAAGGCTAGTTTGACAATAGATTGAGTTTTTGAACCTACTTGTGTATATATGATGATCTATTTGTATATTTTGATATGTGATTACTTCAACACATTTAAAAGTACGAGAATATAATGTATGAACCATTTATGGATCGTAATGTATTATATTGTGCATTTTGACCCTTTGATTTTTAGTAAATACATATGTAAATTTGCAAGTGGGGAGATTATTTTGAACGTGCTATATATGATGCATTTAACATTTAAAACGTGCCCAAATAGAGATATGGCATAATATAGCTCATTTAGAACCATTTTGGACCAAATTTTTCATTCTTTAAGCAAGCATATGTCCATGAACCATTGATAGACCAAATGGACGAATTTTGAGCTAAAATTTGGCAAGTATTTAGAGCACATCTAGAGCTTTCTATAAAGTTAACAAACATGAATTTTTGAGTTTTGTAGAATATTCTATGAATTTTTGAAAATTGGTTATTTTTTTTTGGCAAAATTTGCTGTTTCTATTTCTATTTTTATGGTTTTTGAGAGACCAAATGAATTTTTTTCATCTGAAATTTTTACAACAAATAGTTCTCATTATAAGCTTTCTGTGGCCACTGAGTTTGCACAAATCGGAGTTGTGTAACTCAAGTTATGATTTTTCAAATTTGGCTTCTAATATGTGCTAAAGTGATAGAATTGTGTATATTATGCAACCCATGAGTTTTATGCTCCTTTTTGAGATGTTTTAAGTATAACAAGCTTATCTGGCATGAATTTGGAGAATAGAATGATGAAAATATTTATTTGTGAACAATTGGACTATGTAAGGTTTCAATGACGGTTATTTTTATTGCTGAAAGTGTGAAATTGAATAATTATTACTAGATGAGAAATATGGTATGAGATTTTTATGTAATCTATAATGGTATGACACTCTCTTCCTCTTTCCATGGAGGCCATAGGTAGTAGCTGAAAATGGCTAAACATACACTGAATGGTAGTGGAGGGAGTGGAGGGAATGAAGGACTAACATAATATATAATATAACCACTTTTTACAATTCTAAAAATTCTCATTTCATCCTTGCTTTTTGCACTTTAAATTTTCTACATTATAACTTAATTTTTCCATAGATTTAAGCTCTATATTCCCTTTTAAGACTCTTAAAACCTTAGGCTAACTTTCTTGGGCCACAGGGGTTTAAAACAGTGTAAAACAGTTTAAAACGGTACTACAGTGTTGGCTTTCTTGTTTTTTGTGTCGTTAGTGTTTTAACTTATTTTATGCTTTCTGAATATTTTTTGTAACTCATTTAACTCATATATAGTGGAAAATAACATTAACTTGCTTTAATTAACTTTTTATTAAAATTCTTATATTTTTCACTTTTCTAGCATTCCTCTATTCAAACACCCCTGTAACTCATTCTTTTTCTAATTTTTTCTTTGTTTTCTTTCTTTAGTTGGCCTTTTACTCTTTTTCTCATGTCTTTCTAACTTATTGAGAGGTGTATGCTCAAATGAAAATATAGGATATGCCTTACATGACTTTTTCTAGTACTTTTCTTACCACATTACAAACCTTCTACAGTTGTCTCTTTTGGGCCTTTCTCTCATTCCTAGCTCAATCCTTCATCTTGATTGGGCTTCTGATCCTTTTTATCCTTCATCTTACTCTTTTCTAAGAGTTTGGCCCAGCACAAAGTATTAGATGTGACACTAAGGGGCACAATAGCTACAGGGTTTATGAATGGCATATTTCTTGCCATGTGAGGTTCAATTAAGCTTCAAACATCATTTTAATGTCATTTAGCATTAGCAAAATACCAAGAATCGTCTACAAAGGAAATCGAAGAAGAATACATAAGTGGTCAATGGCTATAACTACATTTTCAAACTTGGACCTCCAAGCTTTAACAATGGTGAATTTCCACCATGGTAGCATAGAGAAAGCTTTAAAAATGGCATGTCAACATGAATCCTCAACACCAAATGACCTAGATGCATCCATAACCATGAATCAAGCACCTATAGTTCGAAAAAAAAAATGCAATTTTAGTGATATAAATAACAAAAAATTCCAAAATTAAATTTAAAAACTTTTCCATGTTCATTTCATCATGAATCTAACAAATTTAATGGAATTAAAAGGGTCAAATGTCATCATAAACAAGCAAAGATCAAAACCCACATGAAAATTAAATTGGAAACCCTTCCAAAAGAAAAAAAGAAACATAAATTCATGGGTTCAAAACTTTCCTTTTTTTTGGGAAAGAGCAGTATAGCATGATTGGAGAAATTCAACATATATGGAATACATCATATAATTTTTTTTTTTGTAAAAAAAGCACAAGATTCCATGTGAACCCTAATTGGCAATTAGATTAAACTTGTAACAAGGGAAAAAGTTCCACATCATTTTGCATATATCTTAAAACAATGTCAAATGTGAAATTTGTTTTTCTTTCAAAAAACATCCACAATGACAAATGAACCTAAATAGCAAATGAACTAATAATGGCTTTGATACCAATTACTAGAAAAATAATGAAAGACTAGGTTAGATCATACTAGACATAATATTTGAATCCATGGTCGGATCAGAGACCAAGGAAGTAGATGGCCGCGGTTAAAAAGGAAGGATAAGCTATAACTCATACTACATGTAACACCATAATGTATTAGCCTCAACTAGTCTTCACTTAGGTTTAATTCCATATGATTTCTAAAGAAAAAGAGCAAATCGTGGCATTTTCCTGTTATGTATCAAGGTTTAAATGCTCATAGTTTGCCTCGTGGGTCCCATGAACCCATCAATTACATAATCTACTCAAAATACATTTATACAACTCATACATAGCATAAAACAACCCATGAACCAGGATATGAAGCCAAAAACGCCAAAATGTAATTTCTGAAAACGAGCCCAAAAGTCATATTTTTGGCTTTAACTTTGGAAAATCATAACTAATTCTAGAAAAATGGAAATCAAGCAAACCATAGCTTTCTGAAAAGCTCTAGGTGTTAAATTTATATAAAAATAATTCCCAACCATAATCTCAGTGTTGGAACCATGTTTGACATCGAAAAAGAGACAGAGGTTTGGCTGTCCCTGGTACTAAAGCAACTTGCTATCATGAACTTTAAAAATTCATAACTAATTCCACCAAAATCTAATTTAGGAAAACTATACCAATTTGAAAAGATAAAGATGTTAACTAGAGGAAAAAAATAAGTTTAGATCATTTTAGTAGCCTTTGGACTTCGAAAATGGATGAAACAGTAATAAAGGTTGGATGGCTTCTCTGATGTTGACACAAAACTTCAGACAGTTATTTCTCCCTCTATAGACCTCTAATTGAGGTGCTTCTAATTGTTATAGGTCACTGTAGATGTCTAGTTTATGCCCATAAAATTTCATGACAATTAGACATCGTTTGAATGACATAGATTCATTTTCGGACTAGTTGCACAGTACAATAACTAAAACTAAAAAAATTCTCCAACTTCAACAATTCGCCAAATATTCCATAGACCTCCAAATATTACCCACTTTAATTTCCTAAGAAGCTCTCAACAAGTTCTAGAGGTATGCCAAATTTCATATCAATAAGAGCTCATTTGGTCATATTTTGATAGAGCTCACAAATTTGGCAATTTTGGCACCATAAATAGTTCAAAATAGGGATAAATGGTCTCCTACATGCTATAGCACCTCTTGGAAAAGTTTTCAAGTATAAACACAACATATATGAATTGCCCAAGTGATCCAAACCAACATACATCTCAAACTCACCATGCTATGGGCAAAAGTACACCACTATATATAAGTCACCAAAGGGTCAAATCTCATCTTTTCATTACTTTAGTTCTATACATGGATCATATATCATTTATACATAATTTTACACTTACTTAAGCATTTACATCTCAAAAAATATGTATACATAAGCACTTTGAATTTTCTATATATCAAACTATGCAAAAGTGTGCAAAAGTATCAAAACAAAGGCTTTCTATGCCTCAGGACCTCCACTTTTAAGCTCTTGAACTCCACCTGAGTCATATGAGATAGGAGAAGGAAGGGGGTGAAATTCATAAAATCTCAATAGCTCATACACTCATTCAAGGAAGTAATCAAGGCATATAGATAAGTCAAAGCATGCAAGTAGACATCTAACCATTCACAATCATACAACAAATGATTTACATGCCATGAATATTATATCAATGCCAATAATAAGCTCTAGGGACTTTTGGTCTAACCTCACTCGATTTTTGGGACTTTTGGATTGGCCTCACCCTTGGTTTAGGGACTTTTGACTTGGCCTTACTCATCCATGAGACTTTTGCCTTGTCTCACCCATCCTTAGGGACTTTTAGCTCTACCTCACCCATCACATGGGACTTTTGGCACTACCTCACCCGAGTAATTTTCACAACCCAAAATATAAGTATATTAGTACTAATGTATCAAGGCAACATCAAATGGTATGTCTCATAATACAAGCATATACATAAGCATACAATGACTATTACACATCCAAGGATGCAACAAGAAGGAGTGGAGAGATACCTTATAAGCCAATACAAGTCTTCCCTTTTGATTTCTCTTTGTCTTTCTCGGTCTCAACACCACAACTAGATGGAGCCGATTCTTTTGAGCCTAGACACAACAAATAGCATTCAATTACTCTCTTATAACTCAAATAAACACTCATAAGGGTAGGAGGTTCTTCATCAAAATAAACTCTACAAAGTATATAAGAACCCCTAGTTTTCTCTCTCTTAAATTTCACTAACTCTTCTTCTACTTCCTTTGCATTTCTCAATTTATCACATTTTAATTCAAGGGTTTCTTACTCATTCTAGGTCAGAACAGAGCTATCTTACTCAATCACCCATGGAAAGGAAACTTAGAAGGAGAAGAATAAAATCAAGAAGAAGAAGCATGAAAATCTTTAAAGGTTCTTACCTTTTTTCCTTAGTTTCCTTCCTTCTCTTTTAGCTTTTCTTGGTTTCTCTCTCTCTCTCTTAAGCCTTTTTCCCTATTTTGGATGAAGCTTAAGTCAGTTAGAAGAAAAGAAAAGGATCTAGGTGCTTTAAGAAGCAAAATTCTCCTTTTTTATGCTTTTTCGAACTAACCCTTGCTATAGCAGAAAATAACCCTCACTACGACAAGTACGTATTAGTCTCAGACCTCTGTTCTCGCTACGGCGAGCGCTATTGCGAGGAACCCCTGATTTTTGTATGAGATGCCCGAACTCGCTATAACTAGAAGCATTCTCGCTATAGCGAATAGGCATATTCGCCATAGTTAGGCCATTTATCGCTATAGCGAATAGGTACATTCGTTATAATCGACTGTAGCCAACAGATTTAGAAAAATTTCAAGACTTAAAAAAAAAGTTTTAGCAATTTTTTAGTTGTTACACTACACAAGATTATTCATAGGGTAGGTTAGAATTAAATCTTAATATAAAACCTAATCCTAGCTAGCATAAATAGGATAACTCACTCTAAGTGGGCTATGAATTAGGTTCTTTTTTCCAAATTGGGCTAATAGATAACCCACCTATTACAGGCTATCCATAATATACCAAAACCTAATTCTTTTGCAAAGTGATTATTATTATATTAATTATTATAATATTAATATAGTATAATTTGTTAATTAGTCTAATAATTAATTGATGTTAATCTATAACAAAATTAATTAATTTTCCAACAACAACTTATACCTCCCACTTCAATAATGCTAATAAATACCAAATGCAAGCTTCTAGTTGCTTCCAACTACTTAATATATATATATATATATATATATCAATTTTTAATTGATTTTTGATTGATTTTCAATAGGAAAAATCATAAAAGCAAATTTATATAAGAAGCTACATGTCATAGTAGTTTTTAGAGAAGTTCAGTCAACAAACTATAGAATTTTAGTTGGCAGATAGGGCTATCTAAGTTGAAAGCTCTATTTTTACTTGGTCAATTCCTTTTTATATCTTTATTTAGCTTCTTTATGCTTGGATTGAAGAGTCCACCTTTCTTTTTATCTTTATGCTTGGGACATTTTACAGTTATAAGGTGAATTAAGACATTCAAGTTGGTGAGCTATTCATGAGCCAAAATTCATTCTTCAAGCTCTTTAAGGTAATGTTCAACCCATTTGATGCCTTAAAAATTAAATTGTAATGAACTGAACTAAGAATAGTTTAGGAGCAAGAGTAATGCTTTATGTTGGAAAAATTATCTTGCTTAATGTATTAAAATTAAATTAAGGAAGGATAAGAGTTGGAATTAAGGTGGAAACAAGAGTTAATTAGACCACTTGATGTGTTCCAAGTCACTAAATTAGGAATGGGATTGGGTTATTGCTGATAGCTAATGAATTGCTCATCTTACCATCATCACCATTAATTTCTTAATTTAAGCTAAATTGGGGATTTGAGTATTGCAAATTAAATGCTAAGATTAACATATGTGAACGTTAGGTAAATTTTTCTAATGCTCTTTCTTTAGTGTAGTTAGTTAAAATTTTTGGTATTTTTTCTTCATTAATTAGACCTAGTGTGAATAAAATTGATGGAAGGATAATTTAACTAGACATTGAGCATGGGCCACTTGTTGAAACTCTTGATTTAGGTTCTATAGAAATAATTCTAACACTCTTATTATGTGACAAATTACATGGAAAGGTAGCATAAGATATGGTTAGAGTAAAGAGTGGGAAATAATTAGAGGAAATTTAAACAAAAAGCTTGGGGCCAATTTCACTTCAGCATAATTACAAATCAAGGTAATATGGTGAAGTTATATTACATAGTTCCTATTAAAAGTCATAAATGGAGTAATTAATGAATTATAGAGTGTGTTACTTATAGCAACTACAAGGCTTTTAACATTAAATAAATTTGACTAATGTAATTCCACATTTATTAATAATAGTATTTTCAATTAGGGTACTTAGAAGGCTTCAAGGTTAACTCTACATTTGGTAAGAGTAGAAGAAAGTGGTAGGACTATCATAGAATTATTAGTATAATGAGTAGATAACGTCCCATTACATACTTTCTTATTGCATGTTTTCATATTTGTAATCTTTATATTTTGTGAAGTATCAAGGTTTCTTGAATTCTTGGATTTCTATTTGCATTAGTGTTTAATAAAAAAATCTTTTAATTATTTTAAAATTCTTGATTTGTAGGTTGTTGATACATTCATGGAATCCATGGGAGAAATCTTGGAAAATTTTTATAAGATCTCCATGTTGGTTACTTGTTAGGAACTTTTTCAGACAAATTAAGTTAGTACGATTCCATACATGAAGGTAATGTTTAATGGAGGCATTAATTATAGAATATTGGTTCCTAACGACAATTTTATTAGCCATTGATATGCCCTGGTTGGTAATTTTGTTAGCCCTTAATGTGCTGTGGCTGGTTCCCCAACCAGTAGGGGGTGGAGGAGATTCTAGCCCTATGTGACGGCCATCATGTAACATCTCTTAATATTAAATTAATTAGAATAATCAATTAAGGATTAATTAGGGGTTTTAGGTCAATTAATTAATAGATAAGGAATATTTAATATTAAGGACTAGTTGGTAAATTACAAGATTGATTTATTAGGTAACAATCTAAGAGTATATTGCCTTATTTTCTAATTGAAATAACTGAAAGCTAGAAAATATATGAAGGCCCATTGGTTTGATTAAAAATAATAAGAGACCTAATAATGTATTTAGAATTATTAAAGTCCATATTTTAAGTGAACTAGATTCATGACCCATGATCCATACCTATTCATTAGTCATAACCCATATGATATTTTAATTTCATATTTTCCCATTTGCTATAGTTAGAAAATGCACAAGAGAGAGAGGGGGGGGGGGGGGGGAGAGAAAATAGATTAAACTCCATTGTTGAAGATTTTCAAGCTCAATTTTGGACTAGCTCTACGGAGATTTGATCAAGGAGAGCAAAGACAAGTTTATTCTACTCCTTCTTAGATTTCATTTGAACTAATTAGTTTTCTTATTAGTGATATATGGAATCTTGATGGATTAGAAAATTGGGGATTTCAACTTCTTGAAGGATTATTAGACTATTAGAGGTATAATTTTTACTTTACACACTATTTTCTATTTATTGAATAGGTGATTAAGTATTAAATTTATATTAATTAAATTATCTTGTGGACAAGGTGTTTGTTTAAAGTCATAAGAGATTAAGTGGTGTGATATTAGTGAAAGAAATAGCTAAGAGGACTTGGTTAGTTGATAAGTGGATGAAAATGGTAATTTATGTTAGTGGTTAATATTAATTTGAGTGTAATGACATCTACTAGCATTGGCATATATGAATTGTATAGGTTACTTGTTGGACTACTTTGGATTTCTAGAGTTGGCTTATGGATTGAGACCTTGGTGAATTGCTTTAAGGTAGCTCATTCCATAAACATAATTCCACAAAATGCTTTCTCATATTTATGAAATGAATTGTGAAAATGTTTGCTTGCACTTCAATCATTGGATGAAATGATTATATGAAATGATGATTTATACATGATGTGTTTACTAGAAAGATAATGAAATGAAATTATGTTTTATTACTTAAAGTGAGTTGATTTGAAATTGCTAGGTAATGTTTTGAAAAATATCCATTTGGGTGGATGCCCATGAAGTTCCTCTGGTTGTGGATTCCTAAGGAATGGAAAAATTATGTGATGATATGAGTTTCCATTGGTCATGGATTCCTAAGGAAAAGTAAAATTATGATGACATGCTGGATGAGGTTGATGCATGCCTAGTTAGTGGCCATTAATGTCTAATGATGATATGTTATGATTGCCCATTCTGGTATGGGACTGAATGAGTAGGATATCAAGATCCCCATGTGGTGGTTGCCACATTTTGCAATATACCATACATTATGGATAAACATATGGTTTTTAGAAACTTCTTAATGTAGATGCCACTAGGACCAAAGTTTTTTTTAAAATGAATTTATGAAATGCAAATATTTTATTTTCCAAAATAATTTATGACAAGGATTATGAAAGCCTGATGCTTCACATAGCAAAAATAATGAGAAACATGTATATTTTCCTTGTGGCAAAGAAGTTATTTATGCAAAGCTTTATATTTATAGTTGGAAATATATGCTTTATATCTTTACTAGCTACTGAGATTTTTATCTAATCTATACTTTTTCTTTCACTAAAATTTTTAGGTAAAAGGATGCATTTTGATAAGGGAAAGCATTAAAGTGAATACCTTAGTTGAAGCTTATTATAATGTAGCCAATGTATAAGCAAAACTTTAGCATCAAAAGTCGTAATCAAAGTTTTATGATATGTATGACTTTTAGTGAGTTATTTTTTGTTGTTAACATGTTGAAACTATGTTTATTTGAGTTTTATATGGATGCCTATGTAAACGTTGAAGTTTAGAGTGAATGTATGCATGTTTTGATGGAGTTTGGAGTGTTTGGTGCAATAGCTGGAGAAGAACATAGATAGGCCTTCTTATTTCACAAGGGCTTGTAGAATAGGGCAATTTTTTGATGTGGTTAACACGCCCAAGTCATGTTGGCTATCAATGAAGTGCGTTTTAGGCTATTTGATGTAATTCCTAATGTTATGTTATAAGTAATGAATGTTGGGACTTAAATATGTTCAAATAGGATGCCTAATTAATCAATTAGATGTTGATTACTTAGTTAATTATAATTTAATTGGGTTAAGATTATTTACAATAGTTATCTTTTGCAAGTAAATGATTGATAGTAATTAGCTTAATTTAGTAGCTAAATATGGAAATAGAACAAGGTGTTACACATCACATGTAGAATGGAAGGATGTGATTCACATGAGTTAAAGGACTTACAACTGTTGCTTATTTACCCATATGGTTGCATGCACAAAACTAGAGATCTTCAAAGGTTCAGTTTGGTTTAGTTTTGTGATACCTTAGCTACCTTAGCCTTTTCATCCCATTACCAAGGGTTAGTTTATACACTTTACATGAAGAGCAATATTTTCAATAGCATTATCTTGCGTTACATAAGGCCCAAAAATTTCATTTGATGCTTCTGGACCATGTAAACTCATCCATATCATTTTCTACCCATATTACATCCAACAAGTCATAAACCTCACCATTCATCTCATATATCTCAAGCTAGGAACTATACATTACATAAACCAGATTTTGGCCTCGGGTTCACTGTTCTAGTTTACTAATATGAACTTTGAAAAATCATAATTAATTTTAGAAAAATTGAAATCAAGCAATCCATACCATTTTGGAAAGCTCTGAATGTTAACTACTGACTAAAAATAGTTCTAGATCAAAACAGAAGTATTTAACTAATAAAAATTGATGGAATAGTACCAAAGGTCAGGCTGCATTACTGGTACCATCATGTAATTTTAAAAATTCAAAGAACCAAATAGGGTGATCTCAATGGATATGGAAAGTGTATGGAATCTAGTTTATTTTTGTAAAATTTTATGAGTATTAGATATTATTTGACCCATGTGTGACATAGAAATATAAACTGACAATATGAGCAATGCTGTTACCATATCCGCAGAATTTTTTTAACTTTAAAAAGTCGTAATAAATTTTCTAGAGCTCCAAATTGGGTACTCTTTAACTCTATGAAAAGCTCTAGATGAGACATATATTCATGCCAAATTTCATAGGAAAATTTATCCATTTGGTCAGTTTGGGGTTTAGCTCAAGATTTGGTCAGTTAATACTATAATTGGGTCAAAGTGGCACCAAATGTTCTTCTTAATATACCATAGCCACTTGAACATGTCCCATAGCACAAACATAGCCTAGGAAAATATCTCAAATGGTCCTAAATATCATGGAGCTCAAACTCACCATGTCACTTGCATCCTTACACATATACATAATAGCATATGGGTGGCAAAATCTCACATTTCCATATATATTGTAACACCATAATTTATCTAGCTTGCCTCATGCCATTTCTAAGTCTTATTCCATGCAATTCACAATGGAGTAAGAAAGATAGCATTGGAAATAATGAATAAGTCGCATTTCGCTATAGGAAATTTTTTTTGTTTGGAGTCCTATAGACCATATGGACTCATCCGTTTCATTCTCATATTTAAATACATAATTGCAACTCATAACAAGGTCAAAAAGTGGCCTATACCTCAAGCAAAGGGAGCATATACACAAAACACATTAGTGCAGCCTTAGGTGGAATTCTAGATTCTGTGCCTAAACTTTGAAAAATCATAAATATTTTTAGAAAAAATGAAATCAAGCATAATATACCATTCTAAAAAGTGTACAAATATCTACTTTATACTAAAAATAAATCCAGACCACAATAGAGGCTGCTAGCTATCAGAAATCGATGAAACAATACTAGAGGTCAACTATCATCACTAGTACTAACCTCTAACTTCAAAAATTCATCCCTATTTAGAGGTCCAATTAGGGTGATCTTAGTGGCCATGGAAAGCTTATCATGTCTTATTTATGCCTATAAAATTTCATGAGCATTGGACATCATTGGCCCATGAATGACGCAACCTAAGTTTCTGACCATGTATCAGTTCAACAAAAAAATGGCAACTTTAGAAATTTATAATTAATTCCACAGAACTCCAAATAATTTAGTCTTTGGCTTCCCAAAAAGCTCTTGATAAGATCTATATTTATGCCAAATTTCATGGCAAATTCATTCATTTGGTCAGATCTTGACATTGGATTGCAAAATAGCTCATTTGGTGTCATCAAAGGGGTCCAAATGGTCTATATTTTATTCTAAGGTAACCATGACCACTTGAGCACGTGGGAATACACCAAAATAGCTCTTTAAACTTATCTCAAAGGTGTATAAACCCAGATTTCTTAAACTCACTCTCTCATTCCATGCCATACACATGATTTCACAAGTCTAGGCTTGCCATTCTATACCCAAAATGCACATCACTATTCATTTGGCACTAAAACTCATACATACATCAACATTTGGGTAATTACATATGTTCATATGATTACATAACAATTTCATCATAGGATTACATCACATGCCATGTGTATGGCTACAAAAGAAACAAAACTAAGCATTTTCATACACTTTGATGTCAATTTCCTTCTTCTAAACTTGGTGGCTTCCATTACTTTGATCAATTGCTTCACCTAGTATGTTAGGACATTGGAGAGGAAGGAATGAGATTCAAAGAATCCTAATAACTCATCTCCCTTTCAATCACGCATAAAGTATGCGATACAAGCCTTGAAAATGTATGCATGAGCATATTAATATATGTAAGCATTCAAGAAACATCTTTGGCATTTGAACTAGTCATACATAACATACATAGACTTGCCAAGTGAGTGGATTAGCCTCACCCATTCACTTATGGATTTTGGACTTGCTTCACCTATTTTCTCTAAGAGGTTGTTGGGAGTCAACCTCACTTTTGGGAGATCATTTGCTTTGTCTCAATTAAGCTAGAAGGTTCTTGACTTATTTTTACCATGGTTAGAGGGTTCTTGGCTTCTCCACATTCAAGCAAACCAAGGCAAGCATATAAAATATCATTTGAATGCATAAAACCTCATCATGGTACCATGGAATAGAAACTCATGCTAAAATAATTTTCATAGCTCAAAAATACATATACACATCCAAAGACAATGTAAGCACACATTCATGCATGAGAGAAAGTGGAGAGAGCTACCTTTGCTACACAAGCATACTTCTTTCCTTAAGCCTTGAGTCCTTTCCTTTGATCTTACATACCCAAGGAGGTGGAGATTATTTCTCTTGGCCTAGACACATCATATGGAAGCCAATTATACTCTTGAATTAAATTCTAAGGCCATATATTCACTAGAAAAGTTAGGTGACTCATAAGGCTCTTTTATGGTTCCATAATGCATTTAATGAAGAAACCTTAAGAAAACATCATCTTGGCTCCATTCTCTCCATCTATTTATGATTCTTGACTCCATTTAAACCTCTTGGAGTCATCACACAATCAAATCAAAGAGCCTAATTAGGTATTGCTTCTTTAAGCCATATTATGGAACATACAAGACCATCTCACTTTCTATAGTTTTCTAAATTTTTTTCAAGACTTCCTCTCACACTCTCCCATCATACATGATGCAAAACTAAATTTAGAAGGAATTAAAACACTCCTTAGTTACATGAACTCTCCTTAGTCGAAGCTATACTTCCATATGACACCAATGAAGTTTCTTTGCTTCCTTTGACGGGAGAATCATATAGGAAGCTCTCTTGGTGTCTTAAGAGCCTATATGAACTCTTAAACATTATAAAATATGGCTAGGGTTCATGGTAGAATTCAAGGTGCAATCAAAACCCTAACTTCCCTATCTTGCAAATCCATGGCTTTTACTTGAATTTTTTTGTATATTCTTACTCTCCTCCCTTAAATTCCTAGAATTCACCCTTGGTTCTCCCTAAAATTTAAGACCTCTTGCAGCTACACATATGGGGCAAAATATGGAGATGAAGGGGGAAGGAGTAGCTACCATAGGATGGAAGTTTTACCTTGTTTCTATAACTTTTCTTGCTTGTTTCTCACTTTTCTTGGCCTCATCTCTTCAAATACGAATTTTTCCCTTTGTTCTTCCCTTAAATAGATCCTTAAGCTTCAATAAAACCATAGGAAAGAAAGGGAAATGGAGAAGGAGGGATTTGTTAAAGAGAAAGCATGAAAAATCAAGAAAATCCATACCTTTCTACCTTGTTTTTCTCCTTCCTTTCTTCTCCTCTTGGTGCGCCTCATCCCTTAGGGTTTTTCTATGGTTTAGGGCAGAAATAAGTGTGGCTAAATGAAAGATAAGATGGGGCGCCTCATATATATAGAGAGGTTTAAGAAGGATTTTTCAAAAATTTTCATTTTGCCCTTCATTCTTGGCATTTTCATTTCTAACTCTTTTTAGCTCCTTTTTTAGAATCATCTTTTCCATCATAAAATTTAGATTCCAAATTTAGTAAAATACCTTTGGAATCACTCAGATCAGAGCTAAAACCTTCCTGAACAAATCTATTAAAGTTTGGGCTCACCGCTGTTGGAAAATGTCCACTGGAGGGGTTTTAGCTGTCTCAGGACTTTCCATGGTTTTCAGGGCCACTAAGAACTTTGGATAACTCAAAAATTTCATTTAAAAAGCCCTTTTGTGAAAATTTCAAAATTTACTCAAAATTACGAAAATGCCATTACGTTTCATCAACTTTCTGTTCAAATTTGTTTCTTCATTCTAGTTTCTTTTTTCTTTCTGTTTGAGCTTGGGATTCTCATTTTTATTAGTCTAAAATGCTACATAAATTTTTTGGGACCTCAAATCACTCTATCTGGGAGACTTCCTTTTACATCCGGTGAATTTCGTTCGTTTACAAAGAAAAAGTATGTTATATTTCTCGCGTTTTCTTTCGTTTTCTAAGAACCAGATATTACACATATAGCTCCAAAATTCATACATACATCACATATATATACATTCAAACTTGTTCAAATGGTTACATCTCATATACATCATATGAGTACATTTCTTGACATTAATATGTCCTTAAAATAACTAGTTAGTTACTTCCTTGTCAAAGTATCATGCTCCAAGGCATTTGGTTTCCTTTCCTTAGACTTCTTGACTCACTTAGACATAATAAGCATATGGTAAGGGAAGTGTGAGACTCAAAGAATCTCAATATCTCCTGACCATTTTACACATACATAATGGATGCATTTACAAGTCAAAGAGTACATGCATGGTAATTTAGTTACTAGTGGGCATTGGTTTAGCCTCACCCATTTTCTTTAGGACTTTTGGACTTGCCTCACCCACTTTCAAAGGACTTTTGATTAAGCCTTACTTTTTTAGAGACTTTTGGCCTTTGTCTCATTTAACCCTGGAGACTTTTGGCTCATCTTCACTTTGACTAAGGGAGTTTTGGTAGCATGATACCCATTCAAGTCAAAATATATTCATAAAATATATTTCAAGAACACCATGGTACCGTGGCATGTAGGCAATAGCTAGAAACATTTCTCATGGCAAAAACATGCATACAAGTACTTAAAGATAAGAAAACATCCAAACAGTATATGAGAGAAAGGTTAGAGAGCTACCTTGGAGCAATGCATACACTTTTCTCTTAGAATTCTTCTCCCTCTTCTCGGCCAAGCTTTACAACTAGGCAGACCTTGGTTCTCTTGACCTAAACATATCAAAAGAGATATGGATCATACATGGAAGTAAGCTTTGGCATCACACACACTCTATGTGAAGCTACTTTGTTCTATGGCTTTATTATGCTTCCATACAAGACCTTATAAAGCAACTATGAGAATTCATAATCTTGGCTCTATTCTATCCCTCAATCTAAGTCTCTTGATTTCATTTAAATTCTTTGGAGTCATCACAATTTCATTTTAAGGAGCCTACATATTAGTTGCTTCTTAATGTTTCATTATGGAGCCTACACCTTCATCTCATAATCCATGCTTTTTAAAATTTTTTTAAGGCCTCCTTTAATGTTCTTCTATCATATCTAGTCCTATTCTAGCCTTAGAAAAATTTAAAACACTTCTTAGGTGCTCCAAGCCTCCTTGGCCAAGACATAGCAAGTGTATGGAGTCCATGGACTTTGCTTCAGTTCCCTTAGGGTATGGCCACTTGTAAGACTACCTAGGTGTCTTGAGAACTCATATAAACTCTTAGATAACTTAAATTACTACTAAAAAGTTTCATTTTGGCTTAAGTGCAACTAAATCCCTAGGTTTTGTATCTTGTTGTTTATAGGTTCTTTTTGAGATTTAATTGCTTTATATGTTTCCTCTTGCCTCAAGAACTCATTTCCTATCAAGTTTAGGTTGAGATAAGGTTTCTAATATCTCCCCCTATTTTGATTGAAATAGTGAAGGTGAAAGTGTAACATCCGATATTTTTGTAAAAACATTGTAATAAGTTAATTTGAAAAACAAGTCCCTTGGATTGAATGATTTAAGGCCAAATAAAATTAGAATAAAATTTTAAATAATAAAAAATGAGGATTTGAGTGTCGAGTTTTCCAAAAATCAGAGCAGAGTGGTTCAAAAAATTTATCGAAAGTATAGTGGCATTTTCATAAATTTGGAAACTTTTTAGAAAACTCACAAAAGGGGTTTTAAACAAAAAATTTGAGCTTTATGAGGTTTTTAGAGGTCCTAAAAATTATAGGAACCCTTGGGATAGTTAAAACTTCTTCGGTGTATATTTTTGAATGTCAATTGATTTGAATTTTGACTGCTTCATTCGGGAAAATTTTAGATTCAAATTGAGTGATTTCAAAGCTATTTTATAAGTTTGAGGACCTGAATTTTATGATGAAAAAGAAGATTCTAAAAAAGGAGTTAAAATAAATCTAAAATGAAAATGCCACGAATGCGAGACGTAAACGTCATTTTAATGAATAATTCCTTCTTGATTATTCTTTATCTTAGGTGTCCCACTTGCTCTCCCATTCTAACCTACTCTTTTTTCTACTTAAGACCACAGGAGAGCTTTGTTAAGAAAGGTGCACTATAGAGAAGAAAAGAGAGGGAAGAAATCAAGGAGAAAGGTAAGAAAATGGAAGAATTTCATGACTTTTCCTTCTTTAATGTTCTCCTTCTCTTAAGCTTTCTTCCTATGGTTTTGGTTGTTTATTTGGGTCTATTTTAGCCTTGGTTCAGAGGAGAAAGTTTAGAATTTCAAGAAGGAAGCTATAGCAAAGAGAAAGACTCTTGAAGAAGCAAGGAAAATAAGGTATGAATCAAGGTTTTCTTGCTTCCTTTCTTTGCTTCTTCTATGGGTATGTTTCGACCTTCCACAGAACAGCCAAGGGGGAGTCATTTATGAGCTAGAACAAGCAAGAATCTCATGATTTAGAGTGTGGAAACCTAAGAAATGCAAAGAAAGTGGAAGAAAAATCATTGAATTTCAAGATAGAAAAGTTAGGGGTTCTTGAACATCTTGTAAAATATATTTTGATCCAACAATTCCCTAGCCTATATGAGTGTTTTTTTTAAGTTTCTAAGACCTCTACGAAGCCTCCCAAGTGCCTCTCCCTTCAAGAAAAAATTGCAATGTCCATGGGTTCATAATGCCTCACTTGTCTTGGCCTAAAGGGGAGGAGTAGCTAGGGAGTGTTTTAATTTGTTCTAAACTTGGTTTGGGACTTTGTGCAATGGAAGTAGATGAGAGGAAGCCTTGAAAAAAATTTAGAAGCCATAGATTGAGAGTTGGAGGTATGGATTCCATAATATAGCCTTTAGAAGCAACTTGTATCTAGACCCTTGAAAATAAATTTGTGATTACTTCAAGGAGTCTAAATGGAACCAAGAGGCCTAGATATAGGAAGAAAAGGAAGCCAGGTGTAACACCATAATTCTGAGGCTCAACTCATGCAATTTCCATACCTCATTTCATGCTAGTTCTATAGGAAGCAACATAATGGTATTGGAAATCATGGAATAAGTTTCATTTCGTCATGGGAAAAATTTAAATTCGATGTTCCATGGGTCATATGGACTCATCAATCTCATTCTCATATTTAAATACACAAATACAGCTCATAACAAGCTCAAGAAGTGGTCTATACCTCTAGCAAAGGGAGTAGATACATGAAATTCATTGATGCAGCCTTAGGTAGAATCCCAGATTCTATACCTAAACTTTGAAAAACTATAACTAATTCTAGAAACATTAAAATTAGGAACACTATACCATTCTAGAAAGCTATAGATGTATACTTTATGATAAAAATAAATTTAGACCACAACAAAGGATACTAACTACCAGAAACTGATGGAACTATACTTGAGGTAGACTATCATTACTAGTACTAACATTTAATTTTAAAAATTCATATCTCCTGGCTCAGAGGTCCAATTATGGTGATCTTGGTTGCCATGGAAATCTCATCATGTTTAGTTTATTCTTGTAAAATTTCATGAGCATTGGACATTATTTGACCCACGAATGACATAACCCAAGCTTCTTACCATATGAACAGTGTCTACATCAATTTAGTAGAAAAAATGCTAACTTTGGAAATTCATAATTAATTCCATAGAGCTCTAAATAATATGATCTTTGACTTTCTAAAAAAATATGGATAAGATCTATATGTGTACCAAATTTCATAGGCAAATTCGTTCATTTGGTCAGATCTTGATATTGGGTTGCAGAATGGCTTATTTTATGTCATCAAAGGGGTCCAAATGATCCATTTCAAGTTCTAAGGGAACCATGACCACTTGAGCACGTGGGAATGCACCAAAATGGTTCTCTAAACTTGTCTTAAAGGTGCATAAACCCAGATTTCTCAAACTCACTCTCTCACTCCATGCCATACACAAACATGCATACACTTTCTCTTGCCATTCAATACCCAAGAACTACATTATCATTCATTTAGCATCAAACCTCATTTATACATCAAATATATGGGTATTTACACATGTTCAAATGATTACATAACAATTTCATCATGGGATTACATCATATGCCACGTGTATGGTTACAAAAGAGACAAAATTAGGCATTTTTATACACTTTGATGTCAATCTCCTTCTTCTAGGCTTGGTGGCTTCCATTACCTTGCTCAATTGCTTCACCTAGCATGTTAAGAAATTGGAGATGAGGGGATGAAATTCAAAAAATCCCAATAGCTCATCTCCTTTTCAATCACACATGAAAAATGCAATATAAGTCTTGAAAATGTATGCATGGGCATATTGAAATGTGTGAGCATTCAAAAAAACATCCTTGGCATTTAAACAAGTCATACATAGCATACATAAGCTTGCCCAGTAAGTGAATTTGCCTCACCCATTCTTGCCAAGTAAATGGATTTGCCTCACCCATTTACTTATGGATTTTGGACTTGCCTCACCCATTTAGTCTAAGAGGTTTTGACTTAACCTCACTCTTAGGAGACTCTTTACTTTATCTCAACTAATTTTAAAGGTTCTTAGCTCATCCTCACCATGGCTAGAGGGTTCTTGGCTTCTCCACACTCAAAAAAACTAAGGTAAGCATGTGACAATCCTATCTTCTTTACATGGTAATTATAGTTGAACACACATTTAATAATTAATGATCAAAGGTTTGGAATCGTCACATTGTAATACATTATGGAGATATAGGAAAATTTGAACCTTGATGTTAGGGTCATCACTACAACCACAAAGGTGAGAATTACATAAAAGAAATTATACTATCATAAGGGGTTTGTGATTCCTCCGTTCATCAGTTTCAACACACAAAAACCTCTCACAAGTGTTTATATATCATTCCCTAGCATTACCATTGAAGGAATTGGGGTTTCTAAGCTAAAGGTAGGAGTTTGGGGTCTTGAGCACCAGCCCCGACCTTTTGCGCCATGGCTAAATTACTCTCAGGAACCACTGGGCAACTTTCTTGAAATTCGCCGCGGCGAGTTAAACCATCACCGCGGCCGGCCTACATGGTGTCGTAGTGAAAATATCTCCTGGAACTACTGTTCTAAGTCCCACGATCCTCGCCTAGGTAGAATACACTAGCACTGCGACGAGACACGTTATTAGACACACCTCACTTTGTTTCCTCGACTAGCGTCCTGGTGGTACATGCTGCATCACGGCGAGGTTTCATTCTGCCACCCTCCTGGGCATTTTTTTTCGCACTGAGCCACGGTGAGATTCCTCAAGCTGTGGCGTTCCTCGCCACTATTACTCCCCAGGCCAATTTTCTTCTCTTGCATTGCGACGAGATGCCTCATGCCGTGGCACCCCTCACCTCTGTCACTCATTTGGCCGTAGCGGGGCCTTCTTAGCCCCGCGTGACTCCCTCCTGTAACTACATCTCCTAAATTTTATCTCTTACACTCCAATTCTCATCTTAGGAACACCTTATGATCCTTTCCTCTCATTTTATGTGACTCTAATAGTATTTATCTACCCTATTCACCCAACTATTCTACCATTACCAATTCAAAACTTAAATGTAAATTTCCACTCCTCGAACTACCCAATATTAGCAAGTCTATAGAGGAATAACAACAAGAATTCATGCACTATTGATAATTAATATTCGTTACACATTCTGCTAGGGATTTCATACATCCATGGTTCATATCAATATCTAATGCATCACATAATTATATTTCTAACAGTATACCATACCATAAATTCAATAACATTCATACATCAGGTGTTATGGGTTCATACATCCAATATCAAATTAAGATGAGGCCTAACTCCTCAATAAATACATTCTAAGTAATCAATCTATAAGAGCCTACACTTGGCAACATGATTACATGATGATGCTATACAAAAATAAATACAAAATTTAGCATCTATACTAAATAAATCAGCCTTAAGTGTAGCCTTCTCCTAACATGGTTAGAGCTCATGGATTTTCATCCACTTGCTTTCCCTTATCCTTACCAGAAAAGCCTTCACCTGAAAATATAATCCCATGAAACGGGGTGAGATGCGAATCTCAGTAACCAAGACAAATTTCATCATATATTCTAGTTTAATTAACATACATGCATGATTCCACATAAGCATCATAAAAACATACCATTCACAATAGTAAATGAAATAATTAGGCTATCTTGATTATTATCCCATACTAGCAATCATAATTCCACATGTTAAAGGCCAATAACATCGGGAGAGGGCTGTCCACGGCACCTACTCCCCATTGAGCACAACCAGGGCTCAGTGCATATGGGGTTTGATCATAATTCGGTACTCGATCGAAGTATATGCATGGGTGGCAGCCGTACCACAGCTCCACCATAGACTCACAAGGTCCAAACACAATATAATAGATAGCCAACTAATTCATTTAGCATTTCAAATCATTCATGTACAACAAATATGAAATTAAAGCAGATATATGCATGGAATTAATATAATCTCGATTGCCTCCCTTGTAGACAAATTGCAAAAGCCACCAGTGGTACAAAATCCTCCCACACACTACAAAGTCTCAAAATTCGGAATGAAGGTGTCCTCTACCAAAAACTTCAATATGTCACCCTAAATCCTAAGCAAATTCATGAAAAATTAATATCCATTCTATAATCCAATCATTAGGGTCTCAAACCAGCAGAAATACATCAAGAAGATGAGTTTATACTTACCTAATGTCAACTTTAGCCTTAACCTACGAAATTTCACCATGGAAACATTAAATGGCAAGCTTTAGATTTTGGGTGTGGGTGAAAGTGCTCTAATTGGAACATTAATTAGGTCAAATTAAAGAGAAAGATGAGAGGATTAAGTTATATAACTATTATCTTGACTGAATCTTGCTCTAGAAGTGGAAAAATATGGAAACGTGCCAAGAACCCTAACCTCTCCTTTAGGCCTCCGAATTTTGTGTGTGTCTCTTGTGGTTCTACAGAATGGGGGGTGGCAAGGTTAGTTTTTAGGGTTTAAGTTAGGTTTTCTATGGGTTATGGGCTACTCCAAGATCCAACTCCAAATGGGCTTCAAATTTTTAACTTTGTTGGACTAGCTTTAAGGTGTTTGACTACAGAATTTCATTGGGCCAGACCTAGTTTTAAGAACTCTATTATTTTGGGTTAGTACAAGGTTTATTGGGCCATTTATAAGAGCCTATAAAAGGTGTTTATCGGATTGGGTCTGCACCTAACTTATTGAGCCTCAATTAGCCTCTTATCATGATCTCTTACATTAATTTAGGCCTAGATAAAATTTCTATCTCAATTAATTCTCAAGTCATATTAATAATTTATCTCTCAAAATTTTCATTCACTTAACTTACCCGATTATTCCATATTAATCATTCTTAATTAACCTAAATCCATGATTAGCACCTTAATTAGTTTTGGGGTGTTATAAAGCATATAAAGAATTATTTGAATGCATAAAATATTATCATGGTACCATGGCATATGAAATCATACTAGAATACTTTTCATGGCTTAAAACACACATACACACATCCAAAGACAATGTAAGCACACATATATGCATGAGAGAAGGTGGAGAGAGCTACCTTTGCCACATAAGCATACTCTTTCCTTGAGCTTGAGTACTCTCTATTGACCTCACACACACAAGGAGCTAGAGATTATTTCTCTTGGCCTAGACACATCATATGAAAGCTAATTATACTCTTGAATCAAATTCTAAGGCCATACATTCACTAGAAAAGCTAGGTAGTTCATACAACCCTTTTATGGTTCCATAATACACTTAATGAAGAACTTTAAGAAAACATCACCTTGGCTCCATTTTCTCCATCTATTTATGATTCTTGACTCCATTTAAATCTCTTGGAGTCATCACACAATCAAATCAAGAAGTCTAGCTAGATGTTGCTTCTTTAAGCCATAATATGGAACCTATGATACCATCTCATTATCTATGAATTTTAAAATTTTTTTAAGGCTTCCTCTCATCCTCTTTCATCATACATGACTCAAAAATAAGTTTAGAATAATTTAAAACTATCCCTTGGTGCTCCAAACTCTCTAGGCTATGGCTATAGACCAAGGAGACACCAAGTGAGTTTGCTTTATTTTTTTGATGGAAGATGCATATGAGGAGCCTTCTAGGGATATCAAGAGCTCATCCAAAAACTCATTTAGGCCTAGGAACAATTGCATCAAATCATATTTTTAAGGAAGTACTTAAATCCCTAAGTGGTGCCTCTTGTTCTTTAATGCTTTTTACTTGATTCCAATTTTATATTCTTTATCCTTGTACTCTAAAACCCTTAGTTCCTCTTTGGTTTGGATAGAAATCATCCCCTAGGGATTGGACTCCATGGTGGTCAAACCATACAAGAGAAGGGGGAGGAAGAAGCTACCATAAAAGTAAGATTCTACCTTGTTTCCTTAATTCTTCTTGCTTGTTTTTCACCTTTCTTGGCTTCCTTACCTTAAACACAAAATTCCTCTCTCTGTTTTGCCCCCAAAACAGTACCAAGACTTCATTAAAACCATGGAAAGGAAGTTTGAGAGGAGAAGAACAAGTTTGGAAGAAAGAGCATGAAAATCCATGAAATTCTTTACCTTTTTCTTGCTTTTTCTCCTCCTTTCTTCTCCTCTTTGGTGCGCCTAAGAGAGCTAGTATTTTTCTAGTTTTTGGGCAGAACAAGTCGTGCAAATAAAGGGGGAAAAGAAACAATAAACTTAAAGAGTGTTCAAGAAACTTCCATTTTTTAAAAATTCTAATTTTGCCATTCGTTCTTGACATTTTTGTTTTTAACTTGTTTTAACTCCTTTTTTAGAACCATCTTTTTTGTTATGAAATTTAGGCCTCTAATTTAGTAAAATACCTTTGAAATCACTCAAATCGGAGTTAAAACTTTTCCGAACAAATTAGTCAAAATTCGGGTCAATTGACATTGCAAAACATCCACTAGAGGGGCTTTAGCTATCTTAAGACTTCTCATGATTTTTAGGGCCTCTGAGAACCCCAAAGAATTCAAAACTTTCATTTAAAAAGCTCTCTTGTGAAGATTTCAAAATTTACTCAAAATGACGAAAATGCCTTTACGTTTCATCACCTTTTCGTTCAAATTCATTTTTTTATTCTAACTCTATTTTTCTTTCTGTCTGAGTCTGGGATTCTCATTTTTAGGAGTCTAGAGTATTATATACATTTTTTAGAACCTTAACTAATTTATTTCGGGGGACTTACTTTTGTATCCAATGAATTTTATTCATTTACAGAGAAATCGCACATTACGTTTCTTGCGTTTAGAACCGGATATTACACCAAGAGCTTGAATTATGGTGGTTACTTCATTAGGCCTTTTATAGAACTAATATGTGACCATAAAGCCAAGTGTGCTTCCTTGGTGTGTCTTTAATGTTGTGGCTTTAAGGGAAGAATTGTGTTTTACTTTAAAGTAGCTCTTCACTCCTTCTTATTTGCATTCTTAGATATGTAAGTGTCATTGTATACTTGTATGTGCATTTGTATTATGAGACATGTCATTTGATGTTGTCTTGTTGCATTGGTACCAATATGTTTCATGAATTATGTTTTGGTTGTAAATTTCTCTTAAGGGTGAAGTAGTGCCAAAAGTCCCTTGAGATGGGTGAGATGAAACCAAAAGTCCCTAGGCATGGTTGAGACAAGGCAAAAAGTCTCATAGATGAGTGAGGCTAAGTCAAAAGTCCCTAAACCAAGGGTGAGGCTAATCCAAAAGTCTCAAAAATGGGGTGAGACTAGACCAGGAATCTCTAAAGCTTACTCTTGGCCTTGATATGTTTTCATGGCATGTAAATTATTATTTGAGTGATTCTTAACTGGATTGGATACCTACTTATATACTTTGACATGTTTATATGCCTTGATTGTTTACTTGAATGGGTGCTTGAACTATTGAGATTTTTTGAATCTCATCCCTTCCCTCCTTCATTTCACCATGTTTAGGTGGAGCTCACGAAGCTAAAGATGGAAGCCAAGGAGCATAGTTAGTTATATTTTGACACTAGAGTAGTTTTTGATGTATTCCATTGTCAAAGTTTGTATATAAATATTATTTTTGAGATGTGAACCCTTGGGCAAATGTAAAAATGTATAAAGATAGTGTATGAATTAAAGTGGTAGCCAAATAAATGAGAAAATGCATTTTGACTACCTGGTGGCCTATCCTTGATTGTGTATTCTTGTTTGTGGCATAGTGAGTTTAAGATGTGTGATGTGTTGGACCACTTGGGAAGCACATACATGCTATGTTTATGTTTTGAAACTTGTCCAAGAGGTGGTAGAGAAATTAAGAAGCCATTTGGATTAACTTTGACTCTTATATGATGTCAAATTTGCCATATTCGTGAGCTATATCAAGATCGCACCAAATGAGCTTTTTTTGGCCTGAAATTTGGCATACATATAGGTATCATTTGGAGCTTTTTGGAAAGTTGAAATTGATATTATTTGGAGATTTAAAGAATTTTTGATGAATTTTCAAAATTGGCAAATTTTGATAGTTTTAGCCTAGTTATTGTGTAAATGGTCAAATTCTTTACCTCTGTCATTCATAGGCCAATTGTTGTCCAATGGCTATGAAATTTGATAAACATAAACTAGACATGATAATCTTTTTGTAGCACTCAAGAGCACCTCATTTGGATTTATATAGAGAGAGAAACAAAATTTTGAAATTCCTGATTAGTATTAGGGATGCAGTCAGACCTCCATTACTGTTCCACAGGTTTTCATGGCCTAATTGCTTTTGTTTTGGTCTGGACTTATTTTTCCCTCTAGTTAACATCTATAGCTTTCCAGAATTATATGCTTTGCTAGGTTTTGATTTTTCTATAATTAGTTATGAATTTTTCAAATTTATATCAATAACTTGTGACAACAAATTTGTGCAGTCATACCATTGGTGTTTTTCTAATGTCAACTATGGTCTAGCTAGGTTTTTATGGCCTAGAATTATTTTTAACCTATAGTTAACATCCAGGGCTTTCCAAAAAGCTCTCATTTACTTGATTTTGATTTTTTTTCAAAGTTTGTATCAAAAACTTGTCATTTGAACCCAAAAGCAAAAATGAAATTTTTTGGTTTTTGGTTCCAAATTCATGGTTCATGGTTCATGAATTGTATAGATGGAGTATGAGTTGAGAATGTTATTGATGGGTTCACAAAACCCACAGAGTGAGATTTAAATTTTTAAAATACTACACAATATAAGAAAATGCTATTATTTTATTCCTTTTTTCTTTAGAATTATGTAAAACCTTGTGAGATCAAGCTTGAATATGAGGATATGGAGTTTAATAAATTATGGTATTATAGAAAGGAAGCCAAGAAGAAGCATGAAAACCATGTTTTCCTTACCTTATTTACACGCTTTTCAAAGGAACTTTGTTATGCTTCCAAGAGCTCTTGCAATTTCTATCCTCTCCTTAATGAACCATCCACCAAACATGTTCAAATTAATTAACAAAACCATAAGAGAAGAGAGGAGAAGGAGGAGAAGAGGTTTAGTAAAAGAAAGAGCATGAAAAACTAAGAAGATCTTACACTTTTCAAGCTTTCTCTTCTTCCTTTGACTCCCCTTCTTGGTGCGCCACTCAAGCCTCCTTTGGAATCTTTTGGATTAGAAGAAAATCAGTGGAGAGATTTGGAAAAGAATGGGACGTGATTTATAAGCCTAGGAGTCCATTTAAGCAACTTTTAAAATTTACAATTTAGTCCTGATTCTTGGTTTTGTCCAATTAGGCTCATTTCAACTCCTTTTCGAGAACTTCCTTGTCCATCATAAAATGTAGGTCTTTTAACTTATAAAATGGCTTTGGTTTTACCCAAATTTGATTTGAAACCATTCTGAACTATTTAGTCAAAGTTTCTATAAATTGATGGCTGAAATCGCTCATCAGAGGGGTTTTAGTTGTTTTAGAAGTTTCCATAGTTTTCAAGACCTTTGAGAACCTCAGAAAACTCAAATTTCTCATTTAAAAGGCCCTCTTATAAGTTTTCCAAATTTTCCAGAAATTACAAAAATGCCCCACTTTCTTTCACAAACTTTTCTAGCTCATCTAACTTGGATTTCTGAGCAACTCAAATTCAAATTCTCATTTTTTATTATTTAAAACTTTATCGTAATTTTATTTGGCCTTAGATCATTTATTTCAGGGGACTTATTTTTATATTTGGTAAGTTTCGTACATTTAAGGAGAAATCAAATGTTATAGGTTTTGGACAAAAACTAAACCAAATAGAACAATTATGTTTTTGCAAAATGGAAAACCTATTCGATTTTGGGTTATGGTAAGTTTGGTTCGATTTCTTGGTTTGGTTTGGTTTGGTTTGCTTTGCTTTGCTTTATGCTTACTTTTTTTAAGTGATTTGATTTTTTTTTCCTTTTGTTTCCTAAACGTTTGTTAGATAATAAAGACTTGGATGTCACTTAACTCAAATATTCATCATCATCAACTTGCTTCTCTTCTTCTTTAGACAATAACCCCTTACAACTTATAAGTTATTTTTCCCTTTAATAAACCGTTATCCATACAATTTACCAACTACTTGCAAATATCAAATTTAACCTTGTACAAAAGGTCAAACAAGAAGTTTTGATTTGTTATTAATTGCAAAATCCTTCATTATACTTATCAAAGTTGCATATTAAATATGAATGGAAAATAAAAAACCTTAAAATTAATATTGGTTTAGTTTGATTTGGTTTGGTTAAAACCAAACCCCTTTAAACAAAAATCAAATCGACTTGGTCAGGTTTGACAGTTTTGATATGTAAAAAATTGATTTAGGCCTACTTTTTTTTGGTTTTGTCCAATTTTGTTTTGGTTTAGTCCATTTAGTTTGCTTTGATTTTGAACACCCTTACCCATGTGGGTTGTGTGCTCACAATGCTTATCTTATTATGAGAAAAGTCCTTCAAACAAAATTTTTCTTTTTTTAAAGATCTAGTTTAGAAACTTCCTAATTTAATTATAACTCTTGAAACATACATACTTGCTATTATTACTTTTCTCACTAATTTATGATTATGTAATGGTCATGACTTAGCATGCACTTCATATTTGAAAAAATTACATAGGCCTCCCTTGAGTTTTGCTAAAATTACACAAACCTCCCTTCTATTTTTGAAATATACATAAACCTCCCATGAAACAGAAAGTTATCCTACATTTTAGTCTAATTTTAAATTTTTTAACTAGAATAGCCTCCATTTATTTTTTTTAGTTTTAAAAAATATGTACATAGGTTAATTGAAGGTAGAAAAAATTTAAAATTGGACCAAAGTATAGGGTAATTTTTTATTTCAAGGAAGATTTGTGTATTTTTTTTAGAATAAAAGGGATGTCTATGCAATTTTAGTAAAATTGAAGAAAGGTTAAAATTCAGGAAAGATTTGTGTAATTTACTTTTGAACTTTTATTCATATGTTACCTTGAGAAGCATGATTTCACACTTTTAAAAGCTTCCATACACCCATATGATGCCTTATTAGTTTAATTATTTATTTTATAATTTATTATTTAAACTATGGAATGTTATTTACTAAGTAAATATTTGGGCTTTTAGATGATAAAGTTAAGCCAGAGTTTACACCAACAGCATAAAAGGGACCAGCCTCTCTTTTAGTAAGCCTCAAATTATTCTATGAGGGTGTTACATATTTTGTTGATTGCATGAGATGTAAGTTTGTAATCTAGTTATAGTTTCATAAAATCTACAAGCAAGATCCCCTATCCTAATGTAGGTTATCTAGTTAATTGGTTTGAGAATGGAGCTCTCCTACATATATTGTTGAGTTTATTATCATTGTCAAAATTTTGGGATGTCCTATCTTCATGGGGTACTTTGGTGAAATTTATGTAGGAAAAAAATGAATTAATTCAAGTAATTAAAGGTGTTAAAATGAATAAAGGGGTATTCTTTACAATTATGAGTTCTTGCGTTGGATTTTCTTCTTGCTAATCTTTTAGTGTGGTATGAAAGTAAAATTCTATATTTTTCTACTAGGCTTATAGATTTGAGATTCATCTTGTAACCATTCTAATCACATCTCTAGATTTAAGGTGCGAAAAACTCTTCCCTAAAAAAACCTTTTAGTTAATTACTTAAACATAATCTATATAAGTGATCATATTGTTTTCTTTAAAAAAGATGTTTTGAATACTTAAGAAGTGGATAGAGGAGAAAATGAAAAATGTAGGGCAAGCTTTGGTTTATTAAGAAAAACATTTTTCTTCCTTATTATTATTTTGCAACAACAAACATTGGAAAGTGGAAAATCAATTTCCAACATATTCCAATTTACTTTGAACAAAATTGAATTATTAGCCAAAAAAAAGAGTAGACTCAATGTTCTTATTATTCAAATGCAATTGTGACATATAAAATTTTTAAAGAAATAATATATATATAAAATCCAAGATCGAAATAATTAAGCCATGAAGCTTAAATTTTAAATGCATCATAAATTAATATAGCAAACATCTATATATATATATATATATATATATCATCCCATCATTCCATTCTACAAGGTTGCATGTTCAACCTGTAAAACTGCATTTTATGCATACTAGAACAAATTGATGTTCAACTAAGAAAACAAAAATGAAGACATAAAGAAACAATAATTAAAATCTAATTTAACAGTTATTCAACTAGTGGTGCCTCCAATATTTTGCAAAAACATGATCTTGATTTTTTTCAATGACACAACAACATCTGTCATATTAATTCGTGTCTCAGGTAAATCAATGCAACAATTTAAGGCCAACTCAAAAATGGATGATATATGTGTCAATATGTTACCATTTTTTTGATTGTCTCTTTGCAACAAATTGGCATCCAGAATATTGATGATTGAATGTGGTGTTGATTTGCTAACCCAGTCTTTCAAACTTAGACCTTGAACAAACATGTCATCTGTTGGCTTCTTCCTTGTAAGCATTTCCATAAGCAAAATACCATAACTATACACATCTCCTTTTATGGAAATAGCTCCTTTCGATCCATACTCTACACGTCAATTTGAATGGTAAGTAAAATAGCCATTATGTTGAAAAAAAATATAAGTTGTATGGTTAAACATTTTGTATATCTAATAGAAACCTTCACATGTGAACACAATAGATATTTGTTAGTAATTGAATAATTTAAGATTTTGTATAGCATATATATGTATATAAGAACCCAGAACATACAAATAAAATAAAATAAAATAAAATATGATTATTATATCATCACCTGGTGCCATATAACCAAGTGTAGCCAAAGTATTGGTATAAATTTCCAACTGCCCTTCACCTAATAGTTTGGCAATACCAAAATCACTAAGATGGGCCACCATATCTTCATCCAACAAAACATTGCTTGGCTTTACATCACAATGAACCACCGGTGTAGAAGAACCATGATGAAGATATTCTAGTGCAAATGCCACATCAATCATTATATTCAGCCTTTGCAAGATATCTAAGCAATAGTTATGAGAGTACAACCATTTGTCAAGACTTCCATTGGACATAAATTCCATTATTAGAGATTTAAAATCATCATTTGAACAACAGCTGATGATCTTAATGAGATTGTGATGACGTAAATTGCATATGGTAGCACATTCAGTATTAAAACTTCTTAATGCTTCTTCAAAGTCTAAGTTAAATATTTTAACAGCAACTATCTTTCCACTTGAAAGAATTCCTTTGTATACTGATCCAAAACTTCCCCTTCCAAGAAAATTACTCTCATCAAATCCATTTGTTCCTTGTAGAAGCTCATAGTAAGATATCCTAATTGGTGTCTCCAAATTTAATAAATCCTTGTTGGTCAAATCACTAACATAATCTCTTTTACGTTTTAGAAACACTATGCATGAAACAACCAAAATGATTGCAAACATGATAGGCAATGAGCATTTGATCAAAAGCATCATTTTAGTTGACCTATGGTTATTTCTTTTTCTACATGGTTGGACCTGTAGTTGGGGCTTTCCACAAAGATCTTTATTCATCATAAAAGATTCAACTGTAAAATTTTGAAAAGGTCCACCATTTGGAATTTCTCCATGTAATAAATTATAGGAAAGATTAATATATTTAAGATGGACAAGTGACTCTAAGGACTTCGGAATCACACCAGACAAATGATTTTGGGAAAGATCTAAGAACTCTATGCTTATCATGCTGCCAAGTGATTCAGGAATAAGCCCTTGCAATTTGTTATGTGCCAAAGATAGGCTTAGCAAAGTTTGTAGGCCACCAATAGTTGTAGGGATGTTTCCTGAAATTTGATTTCCTGACAAGTTCAATAATATAAGTGCTCTTAAGTTTGAAATCTCAAGTGGAATTCTTCCACTCAATGCATTGGAGGAGAAGTCTAACTTTATGATGTCTTTGAGACTCCAAAGAGGATAGGGTATATGAGAAGTCAATTTGTTAGAGCTCAAGTCCAACTTTCGCAAAGAAGTAAGATTCCCAAGGCACCTTGGAACTAATCCCAAAAACATGTTGTTGGCTAGATACAACTCACTCAAACTTTTGATTTGGCAGAGTTCATCTATGATGGAGCCTTGCAATATGTTGTTACTAAAATCTAAATATTGAAGGCTTTGTAATTTGTTAACTGTTGTAGGAATAAGCCAATTCAAATCATTCCCATTTAAACTAATTTTGATCAACTTGGTTAAATTCCCAAGTGCACTGGGTATAACTCCATTAAATTTATTCAACCCCAGCTCTAAATAAATGAGATTAGAAGCATTGGATATGCTCTTTGGGAGTTTTCCTATGAGTTCATTTTGTGATAGAAGTAGCTGCTCTAGGTTGGGACTAGTTTTCATGTTTGATGGGAGAATGCCAAAGAGGGAATTGCCTCCAAGATCCAAGTATCTCAATGTTGAAATGTTGAACATATTGGAAGGAATGGGTCCTTGCAAATAGTTATTTCCCAATTCTAATTGTTCAAGTTTGTCAAGATTGCATATCTCCTTGGGTATAAGACCTGGAAACATAAAAACTAATGGATAATAACATTTTTATAAGGGAATGGACTAGTAAAGAGAAGAGAAAAGGATAATAATATTATTGATTGGTATGCGTATGCATTTAATAGATGAGCACATGAATATAATTTTCAAGAAACTATACAATCTTATTAATTCCATGAATTTCTAAATTTTTTGTTATGCTAGTTGATCCATACATGAATATATTGGAAATGAAGCGAAGACAAATTATATCTATCTATCAAATTAGTATCTCTTGCCAACCAAAAAAAAAATAGTATATCATCTTATGAGAATGGTCCAAATTTTCAGAAGATGCTGTTCTTGATCAAAACCATTCAAATTAGATCTTCTAGTTTTTATTTTTTTTAATTTCGATTTTTTTTTAATTTTAAAGGAAGAAAAACACAAAATAAAAACAATTTTCTATTTTGCCAACTTAAAAAATAATGATTTTTTAGATTAAAAAAAAGAAATTTTGAAATTTGGACAACTTAGATCTGCTCTAGGCATCATTGGAGCAATAGGCAATCTGTATCCATCATTTTAGTAATTGCATTTGCCTTTGTTAAAGTTCTTCTACAAGAAATTACCATTAATTCATTGAATATTTGTTATCTAAGCTAAACAAAGCATATTAATACCCAAAAATAAATTTTGCAAATTTTTAATCATAGAAAGTAAATTTACATTTCTCAAGATTGTTGGATCCAATATTTAAATTAAATTTTTATGATGATATAATTTGAGAAACAAGTCTTATTATTTGCAATCCCTAACCATTCAAATGTTTTATGAACAATGATTATAATGAAATAAATTATTTTGCAAAAGTACATACTATATTTGTTCTAAATGCTATTAACGATTATGATGTGCTAACCTATGTTAGAGAATGTAAATAAAAGTAGAAAAATATGATAAAGCAAGAGTCATGGGCCCACAGATACTATTTAACTTGTATAGAAAGACAAGAAATCGAAAGGAGAAAAACAAGAAAGACAGAAACATAGTAAAATCATGCAATAGTCTGGTTTTCATTCGTAATTTAAAATTTCATCGCTTTAAACTAGAACTTCCATACTCTTGTTTAGAGAGTTATTCGGGCTAGTCTGAAAGAGCCCAAGTTGTTAATGAATACGTGTGTCACATTTTCCTAGTCTAGAGAGAGCACAAGTATATATAAATGTTACCAAAGTCGTGGAGTAACTTAAAATCCCAAATTATTTTCATGTTGATAACTTAAATCTATATTATTATTGTTTATCTTGTCTTATCATCAATTGTTCGAATATTTCTTCAGAAAATTTTTAGAAGCCATTTTTTTAATAAGAGAAACATGGTCTTTATGTGCTGTCACATTTTACCCAATTGTTGCATCATTCTTCAAAATAAAAAATTAATGAGTGAAACCATAATTTTGCTAATTTTGCTAAACTTCAAATTAAATTGAGTATAATTTTTATTTTATTTGCTATTATAGGGAAAATTATTTCAATTAATAATATCTGCTTACTTAGTATTGGAAATTGTTAAAACTAAATTGCTTCACAAATACATCACTCAAAACTTGAACTTTCTTGTTTAATATATCAACAACCAGAATATAACGACCATTGTAAGACCATTGCTATATTAGTACATATAATTACTTAATTGAATCCTCAATTGCTTCAATAGATGAACTATTTTTACTTTCAATGACTCTAATGAATAGAGTGTTTTTTTAATTGTTAATTACCATTGTTGGAAGATTTTGCTAACAAAGAAGAGCAAGCAGCCATTTTGGTAATTGAATATTTCTTTGGTATACTCAGCCAAATATGTGCCACATATGTACTAAAAAGCAGTTAACCTTTTTTCCTTTTGAGCTAACTTAATAATTATTGAACCGTATGTAAGAGAACATTTAAAAAAGGGGCAATTCCAAGCATGCAAAAATAGACTGACATGGGATAAGCAAGCAATCCATATCTCAAATTCTAATATCATAAATACAACACTATAAGACCACCTGATTTATTTAATTTATTAAAAGTAGGTTAAGAATTAAGTGTAAGTGTTTGAAAAGTAATTTTTGATGTTTACTATTATTTCTTTCCATATTTTCATGTTTGAATGAAATTAATTCAACAGATGAAGAAGATAAATATATATATATATATATATATATATATAGACAACAAGGGTATACCTGTAAATAAGTTGATACCAAAAAATAATCCTTTCAGATTTGTGCAGTTGCTTATTGATTTTGGAATACTTCCCTCAAATTGATTTCCAGTTAATTGAATATATTCAAGTACAGGAAGCTGATGGCATATCTCCTGTGGTAGATTACCATGTAAATGGTTGAAGCTAAAGTAGACCTGTCTCAAAGAAGGTATGTTGAATAGAGAAGGGGGGATTTCACCTACAAAAAAAATACACAATTTATGAATTTGTTTCCTTATTTCTTGATTTATTGGTAACTCAGGTCCATCTGCCTTGGTATATTTATACAAGATTGCCATATCCATGCCTCACTCATGTGACATTTAAATTAATAATAAGCCACTCCAAATGTGAATGTTATAGTATTTTCCTTTCCAAATGAAAGTGAGTTGTGAAATAGTGTCAAACTTAGAGAATGAAGAAGTAAAAACAGATTGACCAGTACAGGAACAGAACACACGGATAGTTAATTCTTTTCTAGTGTTATTTTTCTAATTCCAAGGCTGGATAATACATGTATCAAAATATATTCTTTAAATAAAATGTATTTCACTCATGTATAAATATTCGTCTATATATTTAGTGTCCAATGTCAACTAGTATAGTTAACCCCCTAGTTACTAACTTCTACCCTTCTTTAATTTCTTGAAGGGCCTCCCTCCATTATTAATCATACTCAATGCTTTATACGTTGGACATTCACTTAAACCGACGCAAAATTGATGAGATTGTACCAAAGAAAGTGCACAGAATATCATCATGTTGAGGAGGGAAAATGATATATCATAGAGAGAGAGAGAGATGGGTAAGATCTTAAATTATGATGTTTGGTGGCGATGATGTCATCCTGATCATGGCTATTCTCATGCATAAGAGAATATGATAAAAATAATTAGTTGTCTTTAGTGCCAAATAAACAATCATGTGGGGTGCACAATCATATATGATCTACAACTATATTAAGGTCGATCTGCCTTGACATGATTAACAATCCAGTTCAAGTATCAATACTATATTTAATCTTTCTATTAATTTATGGATGAATCATGTCGTTACAAATTGGTATGAGTGCACGGGAAACGTGCCTGTGATATTGACAATATATATAAACTAACAATTATCCATGCCATATTTATGAAGCCTAGATTTTAGTATTAATTCTTTAATCTTCCACTAAGCACAATGGATGAGTTTCAACTTCCATGGATATGAAGTTGGTGTTTGGTAGTGCCATGCAGCATTTGAATAAACGGTGAATTTAATCCTTTTGGACTCAGCATTTTGTTTTTTTTCCCATTATGCATTTTCCGAAAGAAGACTTGTACAACATTTCTTTAATTAAAAGTTTGAAGTTATTATATGTTAAGAAAAATTGATTCTGTCAAAAAATATTAAGCATTTGAAAACATTTTATTAATTTTAAAAAATAATTATTTGTAGTAAACCTATAGTTTTGGATATAAATGTTCTTGAGGTAATAACTTCAGTATTAGTATAAATGAAGGTTAAGAAATCAATTTTATGTTCACACCATAATTAAGTCTTCCAATGATATATTTTGTTGGTATTATCTTTCCTTATTTTCCCAACGTGTCTAAGCACAAGAAAACTGAGAAGTATGTTACCTAACACTTTTTAAAGGGTTGATTCCAATAACGATGCCTCATGGGAGCTACTCTATTTTGTGCCTAACCTAGTTTGATGTGCCGTCCTTGTTGCACAATTTTGGGGTATTGCAATATGGATATGTTTTATGTAGACAGTCCTTTCTGCGACATTTATGAATCATATTTATAAATGAGTAAGAGTTAATAATAAAATATATAACTTCAACACTAAAAAAGTCTCCTAGATCTTGTATTGCAAACTTATTTATGAGTGTAATCCATAAATAATGTGTAACAGAGACTATTCAAAATTACTTCATTTCTATAGAACTTTAGAGCTAGTTTGGGACAATGGCTGCAGAGGAGTGTAGGTTAAAACAGATTCTAAAGCTGTTGTTGCGGTCTCTCTTTTGTGCTCCGGTAATTAAACTTGCTAAAAATTAATGTAGGGCTAACGTGGGACCCAGCCATTATGATACATGAAGAAGATGAAGATGGAATTCAATCTGCTTAAGAAGTTTAACTATCATGTAAATTATTTTCCTCCGGCTGACTTCTGCTAAAGAAGAAATTATGAAGAGAGATAATAGGATTTCACCTGTTTATCACTAGTATTTTAGCAACAATTATCAAATACTGATATAAAATCTGAAAAGAATACTCGTACAATCTTAATTAGTCTAGCTAATGTATTTGTTTCGAATGTTCTAACAGCTCGATGGCACTGACATCCATGTTCAACATTAATTAAAATGCAATTGATGTCTTAGAAGAGGAAATAAGACAAAAGCATAGAAGAAAAGAGGAAAAATTCTTGTATTCATATCAATTGGTTACATCTTTAACTAGGGCTTATCGAGATATTTCTAGGAGAGTTAGAGGTCACATATGAAGATTGCTTTCCTTGAGTTGTCCGTGTCTTTTGAAAAGCAGGCAAGTCCTGGGCTTCCAACCATAGAAACCTTGAAGTCTTTGTTATTTTTGGTGGATAGAAATTTTTGCTTTGGTTCAATGGCCATGGTAGTTTATAAAGTTTCATAATTTTATATAATTTCATCTCATGATGCCAAAATATAATTAAGATTTCAAATTTAGATCATGTTGTAGAGATATGTTCTATTGCAATAGATTATCACTAAATTAAGCATTTATATTTGTTTCAAATATTTCTTTCTATGTCATTTATTTTCTGGTTTACTATGTAATGTTATTTAAACATAAAAAAGATATGTTGTTTGTATTCATTGAACAATGTTTATGTTTTATAATTTAATTTTTATATGTTTTTAATTATATTTTATAATTTTAATTTAAGTACTTGATCAAGGAAGTAAGCATTGAGTAAGTGTAGTAAAACATTTTTCACTATCTTTCAATAAAGAAAAAAAATATTAATACATTTATGACCTATAGGATCTTTTGTTAAATAATATCGTAATTATAAGATTTATCTATTGATTTGTATGACTTATTTATTGAATTGTAGAATTTCTTTTGTTTTTATAACATTATAATTGCATGTATTAAGTTTAATTTTTAATTTTTATATCTAATTATAATTTAAATATTATTTTTTTGTGATTATTGTATATAAGTCATTTTTAGCTATGTTTATATTTAGGTTCAAATATTAAGAGAAATAAAAAAAAAATTGAAGAATTACCCCAATAAAAGCGTCGATTGTAACAGTCGCTATTAGTTTGTTAAGTCCACAACCGCTGCAATAAACTTCTGCGACAGTCGTTCCTGCAGATGTAAACTGTCCAATGTGACTCCCGGGGGACCTCTGTGCAGTAACCGCTGCTAAACTGCTGCTAGCGATTACAAGCGTCGCTAGGTCCTGAAACAACATTCCTACTTTCCCAATTTTCTTGGTAGTTTACATCATGTCATTAATCCAATGAGCTAACTGCTCAATAATAGTTTTTCCACTTGTTGGCATCACGAAGCATCCAGAGTATATTTACACTATGAATTAATTACAAACTTCTAGGAGGTTTTGGACCAGAGTCTCAAAATAAGAGCTATCTCTCCTTTTCATCTGATTAATTATATTTGCCTCCCTCTTATGGTTCTATTTCATTCTTATTAAACAATTTAATCATAAGCTAATAGACACTTGATCATGTTTTGACAAGAAAACATCACATCTATAGAAGTAACCCAATTCACTGCCACCTTGTCTGTTTTTTGTTGGGCCAACAATTAAATCATTATTAAGTCATTATTTATGCTAGAAAACTAATAAGTTTGTACTACAAATTGATGACCTCTAGTTGAAATATCAAACACAAGAAGAAATTTTTTATGATCAAACATATAATTTAATTAAGATAAACAAATAGCATATATATATATATATATATATCATGGGTAGAATTAAAAACCATACCTTCCAAGTTGTTGTTGCCAAGATATAAGAATTGGAGGCTGGTCAAATTTCCAATGTCACCTGGTATGTATCCTCTATTGAATTCGGTATCGTATAATAACAAATATTTCAATTCTTTGCATTGATGCCAAATAGATGGTATCTCACCAGTGAAGTGATTTTTATATAGATAAAGTAACTCAAGTTTTGGAAGTCCTTGACATATATGTGATGGAAGAACACCAGCAAAATTATTAGAAGAAAGGGAAATTTGCTGTCGCTCTGAGTTATTAAATATTGTCGACGGTATAGAGCCAGAAAGCTGATTATTTGAAAGATATATTATCCTTAATTGTGAAAGAGCACCAATCTCTCTTGAAATGCCTCCTTCAAATATTGAAAAACAACCATGAAAAACACTTCATTAGCCTTAATTATTGCAATATATCCTTCAAAGTTTATGCTAAAGTCAGATATAAGTTGGTAGCAACTTTTCATTAACATTTAATTTAATGTCATGTATCATGAGCTAATATGTTGTTCTCAAAACAAATTTATATTTGTATAAATGAATTTTTAAATAAACTACTAATTAATCGTTATTCCATAGGCCGACCGACTGCATTGTACCCGTGGAAATAGACAGGTAAAACTTGGTGGGAAGTTACTGGTTTTCAAACAAACAATTTTAAAATTTAATATTCTATTTAGTGAAATTTGGACAACTTATTTAAAAGACAAAGCTAACAAAACTTGGCTAAACATGAAAAGAAAATGCGGGAGAAACACAAAATACGTAGAGCAAGAGAAAAAGAAACCAACCCACTAAGTTTTCCAATTGATCACCCCTATTTGATTGATTGATTCTATCATACCAGCCTAATAGACATGAATCACAAACCATCCCGAACATACTTGATAAAGTATTATAAGACAATAATTCAATATGTTTTAAATGATAAAATAGAACTACATTTATTTTCAAAGACTGATGAATTTACCAATCTGGTTGGACTAATAACAATAGCACAATTCCTTTTTCCTATGGTGCAACTCTCTCAACTGTGTGGCAAAGGTGCTAACTCTTATTTGAATGCATTGTGGTAAAGGAAACAATATTTTAGCTGTTTTAGTTTTGGATATGTGGTTTATTGGGAAATTTAGAAAACCCATTTTAAAATAGAAAAAACTAAGAAAAGTTGCCTAAAAATGAAAAGAAAACGCAAGAAAAGACAAAAAATGGAAAGCAAGAGAAAAATATCCAAATCCAGCAGGTCCTTTAATCATTCCTAACTAATTATATCATGTTAGTCAAATAGACATGTCCAGAGCAAAAACAAATATAGATACTGCAAATCATCCAAAACATACCTGATAAAGTGTTATAAGCCAAACTCAATAATTCAAGTGAAGATAAGTTGGAAATTGTTTGGGGTATGATTCCTGAAAGCTTGTTGGCTCCAAGTGCTAAAATCTTTAAGTACTTAAGTTTTCCAATCTCAAGTGGAATGGTCCCCTCAATGAAATTCTCTCTCCAATCTAAGGTCTCCAATCTTAACAAGTTGGACACAGATAATGGAATAAATCTGCTAAAACTATTATTGCGAAGATTCAAGTGTTGAAGCGTAGATAAATTCCCAATCCATGTTGGAACTTCTCCATCAAATTTATTGTAACTCAAGTTGAGTAGTTTTAATCGACGCAATTGAACTAACTCTTTTGGCATTTGACCATAAAAATTGTTGTTACCAAGATTAAGCTCAACAAGGAATGAGAGATTTCCCAGTTGTGGAGATATATTGCCTGTCAGACCCATGTCACCAAGATTCAAGGAATGGACCCTCCCATGACGAGTATTGCAAGTGACACCAACCCAATTGCATGGAGAAGAGACAGACCAATTAGCTAAAAGATTGTGTGGATCCAAGATGATGAAAGACTTAAAAGCAAGAAGTGCAGATTTGTCAGTGGTGATGTTTGTCTTACTCCAAGCTAAGGTGGCCATAAAGCAATGAAGTATGAATACAAAAACAGAGGAACGAAGTTTTCCCATGTTCAGCATATCAGATTAATCAAAACTGCGAGTACTGAGCTTTGAGGAATACTCACATCATATTATATTTCTCCACCTTCAAATGAAGGCAAGGCGTGCGGAGACAATGCCAAATTACAATAGGACATCTCTCATGCATAGATTAAAAAATTAACAAAAAAAAATCAATTGTCATTTTGGGCATATGGTCAGGTTCATCACATCACATCTGACTTAATAATCCAAGCTTGCCAAAATAATCAACATTGTCGTCAAAGCGATAAAATCTCCCTAGCTATAGTAACTCTATATAAATATTTTTGTATTTATTTTGATTGTATTTGTTATTTTCACAGAGATAAAAAAATTGCCAAAAGATATATTTGTGGTTTTGTAATTATCGATAAATTTCGTTGTGAATTTTTTTTTAATATTTGTTTTGATATTATAAGATATTTGTAGAACATTCTCAAAATTTAATTTAACTTCATAGATATCAAATTTATCCTGGATACTTTGTGCCTTTATTAAAATATCCAAAGTCTTCGGACCTTGAGTATCTCTCTTTTCACCTTTTTATTTTAATATTCTAAATTTATGAATATGTGATTAAGTGAAATTTCACTCTACTAAAATAAAATTCAGGTGGAAGAAGTTTATATAAAACTACATAATAAACTGTATGGAGCGTGGGTTAAGTAACTAATTAACGATTTCTTTTAACTTGTGCAAGATGTATTATATCTATCACCCCTTTGTAGGCAAAGTCTGGCAGGCTTGACTTGTGGAGTGGACATGATAGTCACAATCAATTTGGCAAGAAACAACCTGAGAATGTCTCATCAAGAATGATGATAGGAAACAAAAGCTTCAGGTAAAGTATGGTAGGCTTGATTTGTTGTGAGTGCTCCACTTACTTGTGTTGATAATTTTCCGGTGAGTAGTAAGAGTCTGTAGCTAATGGGTGCTATTGGCTATTCATTATCATTTTAGAAAGCAATTGTAGTGTTTTTTTATTTTTTATTTCTTACAATTACCACAATTACAAGAACGATAATTTAAAACCATGGTAAAAAATTGGAGTCTAGTGTGAGCATCTTACTTTAAAATAATGATGGGCGTATGACCTTCACTCAGTATTTTTCCAGGTAATATACCACATAAATGTTTGTTTCTTTACATATAAATTAGACAAGCTAGCACAGAACATGAACACAACTTGAAACAATCTTTATACAATTTTCACAACTCTTTATTGAAAAGTCTGAGATAATTTCTCCATGAATTGAATAATTTTCATATCTACATATTTATTCAAAACATAGAGCAACAAGAAATGAGACATTTAATGTGACAATGTGGACACTTGTCATGCAAATAAACAACCATAAAGCAATGAAGCAAGAACACAAAAACAGAGAAGTGAATTCGAGTCTGTTTGATTCTATTTTTTTTAATATTTTTAAAATAGATATTTTTTAGAATAAATTTTGAAAACAAAAAAATTAAAAAATATGTTTAAATTATTATTCTAAAACATAGTTGTTTTCTATTGTTTTTTTTTATTCTGTAAAACAAAAGTTACAAAATATCTAAAAAATGTTTTAATTTTTTTGTTTCTGAAAATAAAATTTTATTTTTTTGTTTTACAAAACATTTCATTAAAAACACATTATCAAACAATTTTTTTTTTATTTTTTCACTCTTAAAAACAAAAAATCAAACAAGCCCAAAAAAGTTTCCCCATGTTTTAGCATATCAAACTAATCAAAGCTTCAATGAGCATTAAACAACAAGCTCATCATATTACATATTTCCAACTTCAAGTCAAGTCAAACCAATTAAATTGAGAGGTAGTCACCCATGCTAAGATAAAATAATATGAAATAAAAAAAAAAGAAAAAAAATAGATAATTGGCATCCGGGGTATTGCCAGGTTCATCATGAAAGCAATTCTATTTTTTAATTCCGTCATGCTCATGAAGAATAATATGACATTTGACTTAAGAATCCCCAGGCGGCCAAAGCGTTCAACGGCATCATCGAAGTGGTAATCTCACTAGGAGCAGTTAGTCCACATGAATATTTTTTTATTATATTTGATTGTACAAATATCTGTCATTTTTTGGAAATAAAAAAAAAAGTTGTCAAAAAGCATAATTTTCATTTTGCGATTATCGCTTTTAGATGTGATATTTTTATTTTTGTTTTGATGTTAAGGATACTTTGTGCACCCATGAAAATATCCATAGTCTTCATACCTTAAGTATGTTTCTTTATTCCTTTTTTATTTCCGTATTTCAACTAATAAATATATGACTAATTGAAACTTAACTTACTCTAGTAAAACATAATTTAGGTGGAAGTTTAAATGTAACTACATAATAAATTATATAGAGTTTGGATTGAGTTAACAATTTCTGTAAATATTATCATGTGAGACATATTAACAATTCCTTTGTGCTTGACTTGGTGATGAACCTGAAATCATAATTAGTTTGGCAGGAAACAACTTTAGATTGTCTCACAAAGAATGATGATGGGAAATCTAAAGCTATTATCTAAGGTTTGTTGTAAGTGCTCCATTTACTTGTGGGCAATTATTTTCATTCTGGTGAGTGGTGAGAGTATGAAACTAATGGGCTATTGGCTATTCATTGTCATCTTTAAAAAACAAATATAGTATATATAACTTGCTGTGGCCTTGTCCTATTTTTTGATTTTACAATTTGGGTTGAGTTAACAATTTCTGTAAATATTATCGTGTGAGACATATTAACATTTCCTTTGTGCTTGACTTGGGAATGAACCTGAAATCCTAATTAGTTTGGCAAGAAACAACTTTAGATTGTCTCAAAAAGAATGATAATGGGAAAACTAAAGCTATTATCTAAAGTTTGCTGTAAGTGCTCCATTTACTTGTTATTTTGATTCCGGTGAGTGGTGAGAGTATGAAGCTAATGGGCTATTGGCTATTCATTGTCATTTGAAAAAAAAAAAACCAATATAGTATGTATAACTTGTTGTGGTCTTGTTTGTTTGTTTTTTATTTTTTAATTTTACAATTACCGCAATGACGTAACTACGACAATGACGATAATTTAAAACCATGGTAAAAATTTATAGTTTAGTATGAATATTTTAGTTTAAAGTAATGACGAGTAAATGAACTTCAGTTAGTGATTCTTAACTAATATACCATATAAATACATGTTTCTTCACATACAAATTTTGCGCCGTATAAAAGACAAACTTCATTTATTAAACAAATAATCTTTATAATTAATTTTGATGAAATGGTTATGGCTTCTAATAAAAATCCTCAAGGAAGATGTAAAATTCTCATATTCTTTTATTGAGTTGATTTCAGTTCAGTGGTTTGAAAATGCTTGAATTTTAAATGAAGTTGCTCAATTGATTCCGCCATGGGATCTCAATTCTCTTTCTCCTTCTACAACTGACACGTGGTTATAAAACTTTAGATAAAAAATTATGGTCACATATTCAATAAGTCCTCATTTTATTTGTTTTAATCAAGAGGTAATAAAATATATCAAATTATTGTAAAATGAAATTTTATTATCTGCTTTATATTGTGAAGTGGCAAAATTTAATTAACTAAAATTTAATTGCTTATAAATTTTCAAGACTTGTTTATAAACTCAGACATGCTAAGATGTGTGTGTATCTATATATGCATAAGCTTATCTGAGGACATGCCAAGTATCTTTTTGCGATCATGTCTTCTTAGACCTATTCTTGATGGAATGCAATTTTGGTAATAATATGCCATTTTAGTTAGAAAGTTTTATTTATGTTATAACTCATATCCCTTTGGACAAATTCCATTCCCATTAATGGACACGTGCCACACACATTAAAAAATGGGAGAAAAGTTATGAAAATTTCCACTTTCTCCCCTTAAGAAATATCAAAGTTACATGAACCTCTCTTTATTTTAAAAAATTACACTCCGCTTCTCAAAAATCAAAAGATAAAACGCACTTTAATCTAATTTTATATATTTTATTAACATATTTGTGTTTAGAATACTAAGGTACATATATAGTCTTCTTTCAAAAATCAAATTACTTATATGCCTTTGCTTATGGCACACAGTGTCAAAAAAATAAATAAAAAAGTTATATATAATTATTTATATATTTATTATTAAGTTTTTTAATTAAAATATAATATATATTTCTTCAATTAAACTATACACACATTTTAATTAAAAAAATTCATACATTTATTATATTATAATTAAAGAAGCTCGTGGCGAAGATTTAAAAAACTATATCTAAATCTAATCCAATAAAAAATCCAAGTCCACCGTGCTTTCAAGTTGGCTAATGGCACACACATGCCAACAAATTATCATACTGTGATATTTCACTACATCAGTTAGTATACTGTCAATTTCATTCGTTTAAAAGAATTATAAAGCTTATAAATACCAATATCGTTTAAAGTTCTGTTATAGAAACTGATCATTAATCTAATAGTATAATGTCATTCCCCTCTTCTTTTTCAGTCTAATAGAAAACATAACACTCAACTGTAATTTTCTCTATCTTCCCTCGTATGAAGCACACTATGAAATAGATTGGCACCAAATCACAGAATATAATAGTACTGGACTCTTCTAAAAGTAATATACATTTCATAAAATGACAGACTATGACACCTCTATTGTTATATTGTGGTTTGAGTTGATATTTCCTTACGCTTGAGGTTCTGTCATTACTAAACTGACGAATATTCCTATCTGGTATTCATGTAGTACAGATCGTTTCAAGCATTTTTTTTTTTTGGTGCCTTATGAGGTGAATGTAAAGGGACGCAGTAAGAATTTAAAAAATTGTATGATCTTTGAAAAATGAGAATATAAATAGAGGAAAAGGAAAAAAAATTAAAGAAATATTAAATACGTAAAATTCCAAACAAACACTTTCAATTCTGCTCCTTTATTCCAATAGACTTCGGGACCTGGAGAATGAAGCAAGAGCTTAGAAAGGTTCTAATTTTGTTGAAGGATAAAATAGAGACTGCATGATTGAAGTTAACATCATCACCTGTTTGTTACAGACAAGGGATATGATTGATACTTCTAAAACAACGGAGTATTAAGCATAATTTTGAAAAATTTTAGGGGAAGTCAATGTAATTAAGAAATAATCAAATATGCCTTGTAGTTTGGACACTTCAAGAACGGCCTCCCTGGGATGTCTTGAGATGTCAGAAAACATAGCTTCGCAGCCACAATGGTAATCGTGGTCATGTTTACTTCTAATATTTTGAGAAGTTGCATCCACAGTACGGCAAAAAAGTTATTGCCTAGTTTCAAAATTCCTACAATGCCCATTTTTAAAATCCCTAATAATATGCTTAAGTTAAACAACTGCTAACAAGACCACGACAGCGTGCCAAGATGGTACTAAGTGTTTGGCCACATCATCATTTTTTGAGTAATTACATCTATTTTTGGGGAGGTATTTAGACTATATATATCACCAGTTACATATTACTAATATGGTTTGGTGATAAAAACTCAACTAAAATGGTCTAAATTTAAATATTCGATTGAAAATTCTTTTAGTATATGAACTAAATACAAAGGGTAAAAAATTACAAGGATTAAAAGAATAATTTAAGAAAATAAAAAAAGAAACAGTCGCGCAAATCTGAGTAGCAGAGTCGCTGTGGTACCTTCAGATAGTAATAATTGACCAAGATAACTAATTTAAGTGGAATTATTTACAAAGAAAGAGCCTAGTGTAATAGCTGATATATTGGTTGAAAATTAGTTTGTCTGAATCACTGTGTACAGTACTACACAAAATTTCCTATTTCTGAACGTCTCGTTATTCAGAAAACAACAATAATTGGCTTCGTTATTATATGGCTGAACCAATCTGCTTATCATATGGTACAACTCCTTGTATTAAAAAAGCTGGAAAGTATGTTCTCTAAACAGATGAGGTAAAATATCAGGATACCTTAATAATGTCTCTCTGATGTTGTTTTGATCCGAGAGTTCATTTATGTTTGTCTCTGTTTTCTCTAAGTAATCAAAATATCTTTATGAATTGAGTCTACAATTTACATCTGGGTAATTTTGATACAGGCTTTGCATTACATGCATATGATGGAAAAATATTGGTTATTTGTTCTAAATTCTAGTTGCCCTGATGATTAATTGTGTACTGATTTCTTTCAGGCTTTCTCATTTAATGCTAACAAAAAACTACTGAGAGAACCTCGAGCGGTTAGGGTTGATATGATTCAGAATGCTTTTGCCCTTCCAACAACTGCTCCCTTTTCTTTGTTAATATCAAAAGAGGGTATGTAATGATTTTGAAATTATGAAATAATGACAATACTGCAATTAGTTAGAAAGGAGAGGGAGAAAAAGAACTAGGATAGGAAATAGCGAGAATATGTTATATACATGCATTGCTTTCAATGAACATGCTCTTCGGGATGCAGTACTGTATTGAAATGGGTTCTTAGAGCTGAAAAGGAATGACACTATGATCAATAACTCTATATGAGAGGAAGGGAGAGAATTGAGGTGTAGACTGAGCCTTTTACTTCATTAAATTAATGCTTCATGCCGACGTTCATGAATTTTCTACATTGTTCTGAGGCTTCTTTATTATCCACCATCACTTGCTAGCTAGTTCTAGAAGATAATTGGTTGGATTTTGTAGATTAAAGTTTAATACTATCTTCAAGAAGCTAAAGCCAATTAATACTATCTTGGCTTCTTCAATCCCCTGGGCACGAAGATGCAAGAGATGGATAGAGGACACAGAGAAGGAGGAGCAAATCTGAAAATAGGAGAGGGAGCAAACTTGCAATACCCCAAAATTACTAAGGAAGCCACTTTTACTTTTGCTAATAAAACTAATGATTTGGGATTTATAGCAAGTGCACTAGTCATATAAATAATAAAATAGACAATAAGTTTGTGTATTGATCCCACAAGGATTGTTGGGCAATAGTGAAAAGTTCTCAATACCAAAGAATGAAAAAATAGGAAACTACTTAATTACATCTACTTATGTTACATACTAATATCTCAAGTCTCCCAAAATACTAGTGACCGAGTATTGGTGTAAAGTATAGGTATGAAATGAAATAAAAAGAAATAAAACAAAAGACTCAAGACTCTCACTCAAAAAGAAAAGAGTTAAAGGTGGATTGGATTCATACTACTAGTTCATTAAAAGTTCAATGCTCAATATCTTATGTTTTATTATTATGGATAACTATATCTAATGTAATAGCAATATCCTATCCTAGATCTTAGTCTTCTCTCAGAAAGCTAAAGTTAGGATACCCTAAGTTGGACTAACCCTAACTAGCATTAACCAAATGAATTCCTAAGCTTCAATAGTCGATAACATAGGCCTATTTGACTACCTTATAGCTAACTTCCATTTAAGTGATTTAAATATAGTTCTCACTTAGATATGATTAACTGTAGGACTCATTGAAATTCAATGAGTTCAGGACTAATTATAAAAAATTAGACTCCCATTAGAGGATGAATTCAATTATAATTATCCTAAGCTATACCCATCATAGACAATGAATAGCATGCATTGATCATTAATCATTCATATGCACAAACTGGCATAGCAAACCTAATAACATATAAACTTAATTGTAGAATTATGCAAAAGCTAACATTAACACCACTACCTGACCATTCCTAACTAACAATAATTAAATAGTGATAATTAATCTAGTTAAGGAATAATAATAACGAACGCATTAAGTATAAATACATACTCAATGGAAAATAAAATCATAACATATGTCACCACAATAATCCATACATGAATAATACAAATTCCAATCCTAAATTAATTAATACAATAAGAAAAAAGAAAAAATAAAAAATAAAGTGGAGAGATATTGGGAGACATTACTTAAGACAAGTGTCTTAATCAACTAACAGCATAAAACTATAGATCTTTAATCTTGCATAGCCTCTACCAATCCCTAAACATTAATGGTAGTTTGATCATCAAATATACACTTTGGTAGTGTAGCAACACTCCACTAATGTATCTTTCTCTTTTCTCACGTCATGAATGGGGTATTTAAAGGCTAAAAAGTGAGAAGGAGGACTAGCTTATGTCATTCATGTTATACATATCGTAATTGCAAAAATCTTTGAGTCCTAGAGTTCTAGAGCACCCTACATCACAATTACCAAAAAAAATCTTTTACAATTGCCATCACATCCCATTAGGGTTTCTCAACCTTTGCATCACAACTATGAAAAACATCTTTCATAACTACAAAAACATGTTGATTCAAGCTCTATTCAAAGATTTGACTTTTTTATTTCTCTCAATGTCTACTTGCCATCAAAATGCTTCCTATATTGATAAGCACTTCCTCAACTAGACTTATTTAATTATAAAAAATTAATTAAATTTCCTAATTTTTTAATTATTTACAAAAAATATAAAAATAAAGAAAAGCATAATAAAATACTATAAAATTGACTAAAAACATATGATAAATCTCCAAAATAAATATAAAAATATAAGTATAATCAAGATTTTTATATCACACCTTAAACTTAAGCATTTGCTCATTCCCAAACAAAACCCAATGATTAAGCTTAAAAAGAATAAATAGATTATCCTACATAGGGCTATTCAACCTATTATAAAAGTCAGATGAACACTCAGGAAGTGTGTATCCTAAGATATCAACTAGGAAATATAAGTTATGCAGCCAACATCAAAGGCTAATAGATAATAATAACTTTTTTCCCACTCTTGATGTGTGTGTGTGAAGCCATACATCAATCTAATTATTAGTGTTAGAGTAGATTACATAGGACAAATTACACAATAGATGCATGTAACAACCGGGAAAAAGAAAGAAGAAGAAAAGAAAAGGAAAGAAAAGGAAAGAAAAGAAAAGCTGAAAATTTTCAAATGGCTGAAAATTTTCTAAGTCTGCTAGCTACAGCCCGACTATAGCGAATGTACCTGTTCGCTATAGCGAGAAATGGTCTAGCTATAGCGAGAGTGCCTTCTCGCTATAGTGAAAATTCTTCTAGCTATAGCGAGTGCAGGCATCTCATACAAAATCCAGGGAGCTGCTCGCCGTAGCGAACGCCATAGCGAACGCAGAGGTCTGGGACAGACATGAGCTCGCCGTAGCGAGGGTTATGGCTCGCTATAGCGAGGGTTAGTCCGGAAAAGCGAGAAAAAAGAGAATTTGATGTTTTAAAGAGTTCCAACTCATCCCTTGTCTCAGAACCGCCTTAAGCTTCGTCCAAGCACAGAAAGGAAGGCTTGAGAGAGAGAGAAACAAGGAGGAACCAAGAGGGAAGGAAGGGAAGCTAAGGAAGAAAGGTAAGGACCTTCAAAACTCTTTATGCTCCTTCTTCTTGATTCATTCCTCTCCTCCTGAGCTCCCTTTTCGTGGGTTGAGGAGTAAGAAAGTTTTGGTTCTGACCTAGAGGGAGTAAGAACCTTTACAAGAGAGTGAGATGAGTTGAGAAATGCAAGAAAAGAGAAGAATAGTTGGTAAACTCTTAGAGAGAGAAAGAACCCTAGCTTGTACATGCTTGGTAGGGTTTATTAGAAGACATCCCTTGCTTTATGAATAAGGTATTAAGAGTGTAATCCTATGCTTCTTGTGTGTCTAAGCTCAAGAGAAGCACTCCCATCTAGAAGTGATTGTGATACCAACAAGGGAGGAGACAAATTGAAAGGAAAAGTTGTGAATAGCCAATAAGGTAGCTCTCTCTACCTTCTTTCATGCATAATTGTGTGCTTACATTGTCTTACTTGTGTGTATGTATGTTTTGAGCCATGAGAAGAATGTTAGCATGATGATACCTTATGAATTTAAATGATATTTCATATGATTGTTTGGGTTTGCTTGAGTATGAAAAAGCCAATAACCCTCTAACCATGGTGAGGATGAGCCAAAATCCCTCAAGTTGGTTGAGACAAAGTAAAGAGTCTCCCAAAAGTGAGGTTGACTTCCAAAGAGTAAGGGTTGAGTCTAAAAACCTCTTAAGAATGGGTGAGGCAAGTCCAAAATCCACAAGTGAGTAGGTGAGGCTAATCCATTTACTTGGCAAGCTTTTATATGTTATGTATGGTCTACTCACATGTTGAGAATGCTTTTTCTTTTATGCATGGCCAATTCAAATGTTGCAAATGCTTTTCTTGTGATTTTATATGCTAACATGCCATGCATACATTGTGAGACTTGTTTGCATGCTTAGTGTGTATGATTGAATGAGAGATGAGCTATTAAGATTCTTTGAATCTCACTCCCCCTCTCCATCATCCAACTATGCTAGGTGGACCAAGTGAGGCAAGAGATGGGAGCTACCAAGCTTGAAGCTAGGGGATTTCGGTAAAGAAAGTGTAAAGAGCCTTTTGTTATCATCTTGTAATTAAGTCAAGAAATGTAAATTAATGATGTATATGAAGTAGCACCTATGAATGTTTGTAAACCAATGCATTTATCATGTATATATATGAGAATGAGACCATTTTGAATGAAGAAGCAAGTTTTGTTATGAAAAGCATGATTTTAACATTGGCCACATGAGTGTATAAGTGGGTGGGGGATAGTGAGTTTCTCCAATCTGGGTTGTTGCACACTTGAGCTATGATTGATAGCCCATATGGATGCTCTCTCATGTGCTCATAGAGCCTTAGAGGTAGAAGAACCCAAATTGGACCCCATTAGCCCCTTTTAAAACAAAAAAGTGGCCCTTTTGCACATGATGTCAAAGTCTGACCAAATGACATCCTTTTGTCTTAAAATTTGGCATGTGACTAGATCTTGTCTAGAGCTTTTTGGGAAGCTAAAGATCAAGTCATTTGGAGGTCTGTAGAAATTCTTATGATTTTTCAAAGTTGGTATCAGAAATTCGGATTTCCAGAAACACTGTTCCTTTGGTCAGTTATGGAATTGTGTCATCTGAGGGGCAAAAAATGGCTACAAAATTTTATATACAGAAACTAGATAGTCACAGTGACTTATAGGAACTGGAAGCACCTCATTTGGAGGTCTAGAGAGGAAGATATGCAATTTCGAAGTTCCAGCCCAGAATCAGTCATCCCACCAGACCCGAGGTACTATTTCATCGGTTTCCGGGAGTTTGGCTAAACAAACTGATCTGGAAATATTTTTTCTCTCTAGATAACATCCACATCTTTCCATAGTGACATCGTTTGCAAGAATTGGATTTTTGTGGAATTAGTTAGACATTTTCAAAGTCCATATCAGTAAACTGGGATAGTAGCAAAGCCCCTCCGACCAGTAGATGATTTTGCGTGTCAAACGCATTATATGTGAGACTTTATAAGTTGCATATATTTTTACCATGAAGTAGATAGTCTAAGCTTTCTAGAGTGACCAAGGGAGCATGTTTTTGATTTTTCTGTATTTAGTTATGAATTTCCAAACTTTGCCCAGAAATGAGGCCAAATCTGCTGAAAACGAATTTGCATGTCTCATATCCCTCTTTGCTTTCCATGGGTTTAAAGCATATTTTTGGGATTGAAATGAGTCTAAATAGCGAAATTAAACATGAGGATGCATAGAAGGAGCTTACCCGGTCCATGTGACACTAAAGTGAATGTCTACCCATGCATGCTTCCATGAGAAAGAATATGAACCCAAAGAACATGATCCCCTTTATGCTTCCCATATGTATATGAGCATGTAAGGCATGATGGGTATGAGCTAGAAATGAAGGTGTTATAATGCCTAGTCTAAAAACTTCATATGCCTACTTTTCTATTTTCTCTCCACCAATATAGACTATGCATAACCTACAGATCATCAAGTCTTTATAGCTTGTAATATGGCCAAGGGGTTAAAGTTATCACAAATAAAAGGTATGGGACAGTAATGAGCAAAGTTTTAGAGAGAATACAAATGAAAACAAAGGCAAAAATATAAACTCTCTTTCACGTATATATATATATATATATACTCACCATCTCCTTACTTTTTCTTTTTCCCTCAAACTATTTCTTCTTTTCTTTTCTTATTCTCTTATTTTTGTATTTTTTAAATACCCCAAAACTTTAATTTTTATTTTTTTAAACCATATCTTTCTTTTTCTTTAGGATATTTCATTCTTTTTCTTTTTTTCTAAAAATATACAATAAGGTTCAAAAACTAAATCCGCCTAAAATTAATATTTCTCCTTCAACACTCCTATATTTTACTAAGCCAAAAGGTAAGTCTCTTAAAAGAGGTAATGTCACGGTTTCTTGGGCTACGTAAAATAATGCAAGTAAAAAGAAGAAAATTCATGCATCTTATGCATATATCATCATTAGGCTTAAAAGAGAAATTGTGATAATATAGAAAAGTTAAGCTCAATAAGCCCAACATATCAAAGAATGTCTAAGTCATAGATATAAATCATACATAGCCTAGGATTTTTCCTTGAGGTCATATGTAATACCTTAACCTTTTTAGCCTTCCCATTCTATCTCAAGCTCTAGTTTAAAGAATTACATGGAAATCATCATATTTAATGCTATTTATGTAACACTTAAAATTTTCATTTCATGCTTTATGGATCATATGAACCCATTAATATCATTTTCTATTCATAACATATCCATACAAATCATAAACATCATAAAACATCTCATGCTCCATGGGTTTAGCATCACACATCAGAAAAATAATGGTTTGCTCTTGGGTTCACTATTCCAATTTACTATTATGAATTTTGAAAATTCATAACTAATTTTAGAAAAATCAAAATCAAACAAATGATAGCTTCCTGAAAACCCTAAATGTCAACTAAAGTCTAAAAAGCATTCCAGACCATGACAACATCATTGGATTACAAAAAACAACAAAACAATACCAAAGGTCTAGCTAGCAGGTCTATTGTCACAAGTTTTTTATATAAATTTTGAAAATTTATAAGCAATTCCAGAAAATTCAAAATCAAGCAAACCATTAGAAAGCTTTGGATGTTAAATAATGATAAAAATAATTTTAGACTAATGCAATGGCCTTTAGCCTATAGAAATTGATGAAACAATATTAGAGGTCGAGTTGCATTATTGATACTCTTATGCAATTTCAAAAATTCATTCCTCCCTTTACAAAGCTCCAAATGAGGTGATCTTAGTGGCTATGGAAAGCTTATAATGTCTAGTTTATGCTGTAAAATTTAAGGAGGATTGGATATCATTTGACCCATGTGTAACATAGAAACATAAACTGACCATATGAATAGTGCTACTATCATTTTAGCAGAATTTTTTTAACTTTGAAAAATCATCTTAAGTTCTCTAGAGCTCCTAATTAGGTACTCTTTAGCTCTATAGAAAGCTCTAGATGAGCCTTATATTCATGCCAAAGTTCATGAAAAAATTCATCTATGTGGTCAGTTTGGGATTAAGCTCAAGTTTTGGTTACTTTTAGCATTATAATTGGGTCAAAGTGGCACTAAATGTTTTTCCTAATATACCATCGCTAGCACTTCCCATAGCATAAACATAGCCTAAGGAAACATGTCAAATGGTCCCAAACATCATGAAGCTCAAACTCACGATGTCACTTGCATCCTTACACATATATATACTAGGATATAGGTGGCAAAATCTCACATTTCCATACATATAGCTCCAAGATTCATACATACATCACATATATATACATCCAACTTGTTCAAATGGTTACATCTCATATACACCATATGAATACATTTCTTGACATCAATATGTCCTTAAAATAACTAGTTAGCTATGTAATACCATATATATCTAACCCCATTGATGGCATTCATAAGATCCATATCATCATGTTCATAAGAGCACATGGAAAAGGAACCAACAATAATGGATTTAATCGCATTCCATCATGCTTAAAAATTCACAATTGGTGTCATGTGGACCGTGTGGGTTCATACTATGCATCCTTATATTTAAATACATCATTACAACTCATTTGCATCACAAAATCTTGCTCATGACTCAAGGAAACCGAAATGGAGCATAAATTAAACTTATTGAATTTCGGCCAGATTTGTCCCCATTCTGTCCAAAACTTTAGAAAATTATAACTAAATCTAGAAAAATTTAAATCATATAATCTTGGTCATTCTAGAAATCTTGGGATGTCTACTTCATGCTAAAAATATGTACAAGTCATAAAATCCCACACACAGAGCGTTTGACACTCAAAATAGTCTAGAGTTCGGACTAGGTCCTGATGCTGTCACAATTTACTGATATAAACTTCAAAAATGTTCAATTAATTCCAAAAAATTCCAATTTGAGTAATGATACCAATATGGAAAGCTGAGGATGTTAGCTAGAAGAGAAAAATAATTCCAAACCAATTCAAGCTCACCCAATTCCTGAATTTCGATCAAACAATGACTAAGGTCTGGTTGGACTCCTCACACTGGACTGAATCTTTGAAAAATCGTATCTCCCTCTCTAGACATCCAAATGGGGTGATTCTAGTTGGCACAAGTCACTTGTAACCTCTAGTTTCTGCTTATAAAATTTCATGGCAATTGGACTTCATTTGACCCCTTAGTGATAGAAAAACAATTTAGACCCAATGGAACAGTATATCAGACCATTTCAAGAATTTTGGCCAACTTTAAAAATTTATCAAATATTCTTTAGACCTCCAAAAATTATGTACTTTAGCTTCTCAAAAATCTCTCAACATATTCTAATAGAATGCCAAATCTCAAATCAAGAATAAATCATTTAGCTAAAAAGTGACATAGGGATCTCTTTTTGGTCACTTTTGGCTCTATGCAGGGTACCAAAATTGCCATTTAGCTTCTCTTTGGTCTTGACACCTTTTGGGCAAGTCTAAAAGTATATTTAAGACTTATGAGAGCTACCCAAATGGCCCCAAACCATTTGCATCTCATTTTGGCCTTTTTACCTTCACTTATACACATTATACCAAGCTTTTCTCAAATGCATACATTAGCATAAACACTCAATTTATGTTCTAAAATACATACACCATATTCATTCATTTATCTATCACATAATATCATTTTTACATTTATCCAAGGGGTAATATACTATTTACAATAGTAATATACATCATGAAGTCTCATTATAAATCAAAAGACAAAAATCAAGCATAAGGGTGGCAATCTTTTTTCTTCAATGTGGTTGGCTCCCATTGCCATATCCACTTAGTCCACCTATCATATTTGGACATTTAAGAGGAGGGAATGAGATTCAAGAACCTCAATAGCTCATCTCTCATTCCATCACACATAATATGTACAAGCAAGTTCTATGAATGCATGTGTGGAAAAAATAAGTCATGAACATTTAAAATCAAGCTTGGTATAAAAACACATCATACAAGGCATTCAAGAGCTCACCAAGTATTTGAATTGGCCTCACACTTCTCTCCATGGTATTTGGACTTGCCTTACCCATTCTTTTGGACTCAACCATACTCTTTGGGAGTCTACTTTGCTTTTGGGAGACTCTTTACTTTGTCTTAACCAAACTAAAGGGTTTTTGGCTCATCCTCACCATGGTGAAAAGTTCTTAGCCTCTCTACACTCAAGCAAGCTCAACCATACATCATATATTTATTTGAAAGCATAATGTGGCATCAAGAGTCATAGTATATAAGAGCATGCTAGCATACTTTTCATAACTAAAAAAATATACATACATACATCATAAAATAAGCTAAACACACATCCATGCATGAGAGAAGGTGGAGAAAGCTACCTTGTACAAATCTACACACTTTTCTCATTGGATTTTCCCCCTTTGCCTCAGCTATACACCCACAATTTATGGAGATGGTTTCTCTTGTCCTAGATATGATTTAAAGGAGCTAATTAGGTTCATGAAACATATTCTAAAACTATACAATTTACTTAAACCCTAGATTACTCTATAGGCTTCATTATGGTCCATAATAGTGCCTAATAAAGCAACACTTCTCAAATAACTTCTAGGCCTCATTCTTTCCTCTCAATTATGATTCTTGACTCCTTTTAAATCTCTTAGAGCCACCACACCATTAAAACAAAGGGCCTAGTACCATGATGCTTCTTTAGGTCATAATATAGAACCTATGACCCCAATTCACTTTCCTTGAGTTCTAAATTTTTTCCAATGCCTCTACTCATCTTCATTCATCAAATGTGACTCAAGAATGGCCTTAGAAAAATTTAAAAATCTCCTTAGCACCATGAACATGGTTTGGCAGAGACTATGGAGCTCAACGGCTTTTTTAGAGATGCTTTTGTTTTCTTGAAGGAGGAAGTTCGTGGGGAGTATCTTAGGGGTCTCAAGAACTCATTTAAACTCTTAATTAAGTCTAGGAAGTATCACATAAATTCAGAATTTGGAAGGTGCACTTGGAACCCTAAGCATTGCACCTTGATTTCTAATGGCTATTTCATGGTTTTCTTTACATATTCTTATTCTCCTCCATCAAATACCTAAGATTCACCCTTGGTTTGGTTGAAAATTTAACTCCCTAAGGCTGTCCTATATATGGCCAAAACATGCACAAAGAGAGGGGGAGGAAGACCAAATGGAAGGATTGCATAATACTTTGTTTTCCTTGCTTTTCTTTGCTTGTTCTTTTCCTTCCTTAGCCTCCTTACTTGATTTTCAAAATTTCCCCTCTGTTCTCCCTTTAAAACAGCCCTCACAATTTCAAAAAAATCATGGAGAAGAAGAAGGAAAAAGGGAAGAAGAGGTTAGCCAAGGTGAAGAATGAAAAATAAAAAAATTTCTTTACCTTTGGCTTGAATTTTCTCTCCCTTTTCTTCTTCTCTTGGGGCACCTAGAAGAGCATAATGTTTTTCTGTCTTGGGGCAACAAGAAGGTCGGCCAAATAAAGGAGAAGAAATGTGAGAAATGGAGAGAGTTCAAGGAGCTTCAAGAATTCTAATAATTCCCATTTTGCCATTTCGTAATAGCATTTCCGTTTCTCCTTTGTTTTAGTTCCTTTTTTAGAAATACCTTTTTCATTATAAAATTTAGATTCCTAATTTAGTGAAAATGCTTTTGGAATCACTCAAATCAGAGTTAAAACTTTTCCGAACGAACCGGTCAAAATTCAAGTCAACCGACATCGGAAAGAGTACATCAGAAGGACTTTATAGGTCCCAGGACTTCCCATGATTTGTAGGGACTCTGAGAACCCTGGGAAACTCAAAATTTTCAATTAAAAAGTCATTCTAGGTACTTTTCCAAAATTGTACTTATTTATGAAAATGCCACTGGCCTTTCGAGAAATTTTTCGAATCACCTCGACCCCAGTTTCTGGGAAACTCAAGGCTCAAATCCTCATTTTCTATTATTTAAAATTTTTTTCAAATTTTATTTGACCTTAAATCACTCATCTCAGGGGACTTACTTTGAAAACTGACCCATTTCGGTGTTCTACGAAAAATCGGACATTACAAGCTACTTCCTTGTCAAAGTATCATGCTCCAAAGCATTTGATCTCCTTTCCTTAGACTTCTTAGCTCATTTAGACATGAATAAACATATGGAGGGGGAAGAATGAGATTCAAAGAATCTTAATAGCTCTTAACCTTTTCAGATATACATAATGAATGTATATACATGTCAAAGAATGCATGCATGGCTTTCAAGCTACTAGTGAACGTATACATAACATTTTTCATGTTCAAGAAACTCATACATAACATACATAAGCTCTCAAGGGCATTGGTTTAGCCTCACCCATTTTTATTAGGATTTTTGGATCTGTCTCACCTTTTTTCGAGGAACTTATGACTAAGCCTCACTCTTCTTGAGACTTTTGGCTTAGTCTTATCAATTCTAAGGACTTTTGACATCACCATACTCATTCAATCCAAAATATATTCATAAAACACATTTCAAGATCATCATGGTACCATGACATATAGGCAATAGCTAAAAAAATTTCTCATGGCATAAACATACATACACACATTCAAGGACATGAAAACATCCAAAAATACATGAGAAAAATGTTAGAGAGCTACCTTGGAGCAATTGCATACACTTTTCTCTTGGAATTCTTCTCCCCCTTCTTGGCCAAGCCTTGCAATTAGGTGACACTTGGTTCTCTTGACTTAAACATATCAAGTAAGACATATTTAGATCATGGGAACAAACCCTAACTTCCCACTAGCCCTATGCTATGCTACTTTCTCATATGGCTCTATTATGCTTCGATACAAGATACAATGAAGCAAACTTTGGATTTCATGATCTTGGCTCCCATTTCTCACTCAATTCTAGTCTCTTGACTTTATTTAAACTCCTTGGAGTTATCACAATTTCATTTTAAGGAGCCTACACATTAGTTATTTCTTCATGTCTCATTATGGAGCCTACACCTCCATATCATAATCCATGCTTTCTAAAACATTTTTTTAAGGCCTCTTTTAATGTTCTTCTATCATATCTAGTCTCATTCTAGTCTTAGAAAAATTTAAAACACTCCCTAGGTGCTCCAAGCCTCTTTGGCCGAGGCATAACAACTGTATGGAGTCCATGGACTTTGCTTCCTTTCCCTTAAGGCATGGCCACTTATAAGACTTCCAAGGTGTCTTAAGAACTCATAAACTCTTAGATAACTTAAATTACTACTAAAAAGTTTCATCTTGGCCTAGGTGTAATGAAATCCCTAGGTTTTGTATCTTGTTGTTTATAGGTTCTTTTTTAGTTCTAATTGCTCCATGTGGTTCCTTTTACCTTAAGACCTTATTTCCTATAATTTTAGGTTGAGATAAGGTCTCTAATATCTCCCCCATATTCTGACCGAAATAGTGAAGGTGAAAGGAAGCCAAGAAAAAGCATGAAAACTATGATTTTCTTACCTTATTTACAAGCTTTTCAAAGGCACTTTGTTATGCTTCCAAGAGCTCTTGCAATTTCTATCATTTCCTTACTGAACCAGCCACCAAATATGTCCAAATTAATCAACAAAACCATAAGGGAAGAGAGAAGAGGAAGGAGAAGAGGTTTAGTAAAGGAAAGAGCATGAAAAACTAAGGAAATCTTACACGTTTCAAGCTTTCTCTTCTTCCCTTGACTCCCCCTCTTGGTGTGCCACTCAAGCCTCCTTTGGAATTTGTTTGAACTAGAAGCAAATCGATGGAGAGAGGTAGAACAGAATGGGATGTGATTTAGAAGTCTAGGAGTCCATTTAAGCAACTTTTAAAATTTGCAATTTAATCTCTATTCTTGGTTTTGTTCAATTGGACTTATTTCAACTCTTTTTTTAGAACCATCTTTTTTATCATAAAATTTAGGTCTTATAACTTATAAAATAGCTTTGGTTTTATCAAAATTAAATTTGAAATTATTCTAAATCATTCAATCAAAGTTTCGATCAACCGACGATCAAAATTACTCACCAGAGGAGTTTCAGCTATTCTAGAGGTTTCTATGATTTTCAAAACCTTTAAGAACCCTAAAAAGCTCAAATTTCTTGTTTAAAAATTTCTCCTATGAGTTTTTCAAATTTACCAAAAATTACAAAAATACCCAACTTTCTTTCACAAATTTTTCTAACTCATCTGGTTTGGATTTTCGGGTAATTCAAACCTCAAATCCTCATTTTCCTTTATTTAAAATTTATCCTAATTTTATTTGGCCTTAAATTATCTATTTTAGGAGACTTTCTTTTATATCTTGTGAGTTTCGTGCATTTACCAAAAAATCAGATGTTACAATATAGGGTAGGTTCTAAAGTTCTAAGCTTAAAAGGATGGCGAGAAATTGGAAAGCCAGGGTTGGTAATTTTATTATGCCAAAACATGGATGGAAATTCAAAAGAATGAGAATTTGAATACTTCATAACCAAACATAGGAAAAGTAGGGAATCCAATTTATTTTTATCTATTTATATATATATATTAGTTGAAAATTGAAAAGAATGAGAAGGAAGCACTTACTTTTGATGTATTTATTTATTTATTTTTTGTTGATTCTGATTTTGATGCTTACTAGAGTCTTGCTGGTGTTTTTAAAAATTCTCATGCTTTCCAATTCTTAAAGAAATATGAGTACCTATCTCAATTTTCGCTGATCAATTAGTATGAGATAGTGCTAGCTTTTCCATATTTCAAACGCTATCTGACTACTTGAACTCTTTACTTAATTACTTGAGAGGAAAATATTTGAATTCTTTATGTGATACATATCAAAATATTTGATTCACATTGAGGTCTAATTTCAAATATTTGTACACTTTTCGAATTCTTAAAGAAATATGATCACCCATTTCGATTTTTGCTTATCAATTTGTATAGGATAGTGCTAGCTTATCCATATTTCAAACTGTACTTGCCTACTTGAACTCTTTACTTGATTCCTAAGTAGAATATATTTGAATTCTACATGTCATAAGGAGAAAAAATACAAAGTAGTTCATTTAAAAGAAATGTTATATTTGGATTAATATGATTTATTTAGCTTTACTTTTCTTAACCCATAGAATATGACAATAATGATTACAATAATTACATATGACCAATTTGCACATCTTACCTAATATGTTTATCATGTACTATCTATCCTCTTATTATTGTCCCTAAAAGGCATTCAAAGGTGATAGTGCTTAAATATCAACTTAAAATTAGATTTTTCCCCTAATTTATTATGCAAAAGTAGAAATTTTGCTTTCCTTTAATTTGGGTGTGCACTTAGCTTTCTTATGCACTTTAGCAATAAAATATGGTTACTATATCTGATTTTACTTTTATCTCATCATGCATCTTATATTTACATTCTCTCTTTGTTATTGTGCAGGGTCCATTTGGTCAAAAGCAATTGAGCTTTGACTATTTATAGAATTATTAGATAAAGCATAATCATCTCCTAGTTCTAGTTAAAGCTGTCTTATTATAAAAGGAAGACCCCTTCTTCTTATTATTATTTTTTTCGCATTGCTATGATTGTTTGTGGAATGATGCATCTTTGTATTAACATATTACTCAGTCACTCCGATTAATAGTTTGTTATGTATTAGATAGCCACTTTGGTTGTGGCCTATGAAAAGATTGTATGTTCTAGGACCCTATTAGATTTCTTTTATAAAAAATTAACTTTTAAATTATCATAAAAAGATTTTTTTTGTTCTCATCCTTTTGACTTACATGTTGTATTAAGTATCCCTACATGTGCACCTATATTTGTATTCATATCCATGGATCTATGATGTTAACACCAGTAAGATCACTATATAGACTATTAATGTTACTTACATACAAGAAGTTCATGGTTTTTTAACACTTCTAATAAACTGACCCTACTTATAATTCATGTTCTGGGTTGTAAAATGAATTTTTAAATTTCATGCATGTTCATAAATGTGTGGGATTGCCAAGAGAGGCAAATAATAAAATTGTGGGTAATCTATTGTTAAACTCCAAGTATTTAAACAAAATGCAGCACTAGTAAATAATTTAAAGACCAATAATTCAATTTCCATTCAAACATCATTGGTACACATTTATCTAAAAGATACTTACAACAAATATTAAATACCTATTAATACATACTAATTCAAAAACCAAAAAGTCACATAATAATAAAAAATCCAAAATGTTATACTAAAAAGTCATATAATAGTAGTTAACAATACCTTTCAATTTATACTTGAGTTTTCTTTTATCCTTTTTTTTTAATACCCCTACTAAACCATTTAGATTTTGACAATTTATCATTTGCCTCCTTGCTACATGTATGTTTGTTATTGATCTTCCTTAATTGACATACCTTTTGTCCCTTCAACTTCCCACAATATCTCATCCAATCATAGTTAGGCTTACACCTTACTCTAATCCTTTCCTTGTTATTCATGACAATATGAAGCCTTTTAAATACATGCACAGCATAAAAAACTATAGCCTCTGTAAAATCCTTTTATGGTTTTGTAAAGGGTTCCTACTCCCACTTGTACTTGAAGAATGCACCTAGAGGGGGGTGAATAGGTGCTTTTGTAGAAAAGTAGAATTAAAGACAATTAAATCAATTATATATTAATATCAAATGATTTCAGTAAAAAAAACTTGATAAAGAGTACTAGTGTAGAAACCTTGTAGCCAAACTAAGATCTTGTAAACAGGATCTTCTAAAAAATAACTGAGAAGTAAAGATCAAGGAGATAAAACAAGACCTTATCGATAAGGTTTTAGTACAGAGGCTGAAATAGAATAAAAGACAAAATAAAGGAAAGAAAACACCTGATATATCCTGGTTCGGTCCTCAAGACCTACGTTTAGTCCCCTTAATACACAACAAGGGATTTTCACTATAAAATTAGAGTATACACCCACAGAAACTAGGTTTCCAAACTCACCTAAAACTTTTACAATACTTGGGTTTCACACAAGCTTGCCCAAAACTTACTTTCCTAATACTTAGGAAAGATTTATAGAAGAATGATATGAGGATATATTTAAAAGCCTTATCAATAAAGGATTACAATAAGCTCACTTAAAAAGCTCTCACAAGCCAGATTTACCTGGAAACTAAGCTCAGAAATTTAAGATGAGGAGAACAATAAACATTGTAATATAACTTAGCTCTTTTTTCTTTGCTTCAGTTCTCTGTCAGCTTCAGTTCTTCATCTTACTATTAAAGGAGTTATATTTTTGGCTGCACAAGCTATTTTCTTCTTTTTTATTTTAAATCCTTGACCTTACTTTGCTTCTTCTCTCTCTCTTCTGCTACTTTTCTTTCACTTTTGCTGAACGAAGTACTTGGTTTTGTTGATAAAGAAGAATTGTACTGACACTCTTTCATATATACATACTCTTTCTTCGTGTCTTTTCCTTAAGTCTGTGCAGTGCATTTCTTTATGAAGCTTTTGTATTGTTTTGAAGATTAGAAGTTTAAAGTAAAACACAGTGAATGTTGAGACAAGATGCTTTAACTTCCCTCTTTCCCATTCTTTGTCTTTATCTTTTTCTTTTCCTCATTAAAGCTTCTAAAAGAAAACTTTTAAATAGTCCTCTATCTTCTTGCTTTGTCTTCTTTCTCTTTTCACAAATTTGCCTCTACAACTTTACTCAGATGAAGATAAAAGATTTTGGATAGAGAGCTTCTGAAAAGATCAGAATAAGTTGACTTTAGAAATCTCTAATATTTTTCTTTGATTCTTGAATATGGAACTTATAATGTTACTACTGGTTTGATGAATCAGAAATTGCAAAAAGAAGAATTTGTACTATTTTTCTTTCCTATATTCCTTCGTCTCCAGCAATGGTCTTTGCCTTTTTTATCTCTGTGGCTCTTTTCTTCTTCTTCGATGTGCTTTTCTGATTGGTGTGGAATGGAAACTTACTTTTACTTTATGGCATCAGATTCCCTTTATTGCTTCTTGAGCTTTTGCTTTTACATTGTCCAATGTGTTCCATTAAGATTTGTAAAGGGATGTGATAGCTTATTTCACTTTCCAATATTTTATTTAATGTTCTGCAAAAGCAAAAAATGATCCTCCAATATAATATATAAATAACATAACTTTTCCCAAAAGCATTCACATAGTCACATTCTAAGCACTTGAATTGCTATCTTCTTTACATACTGCACTTCATTTTCTTAACTAATTGTCATTACTTATAAAATTAAATTAATAACAAAGATTAACGCAATAAGTAATATTTAATTATTTTTAACTTAATGCTTGTATAAATTTTAACTTAATAATTTTGTTATCATCAAAATAATTAAATCAAAACCTTGGAGCTAACAGTACTCATTCATGTCTTATAACAATTTATGCAAAGGAAACCTTTTCTTTTGGGATCCATCTCTATCTCCATCTTCTTCTTTCTCACAATTAAGGCTTTCCAACCCTTTACTCATCATATGAAATTCCTTTAAATTGCTTCCTTATGACACTTTTAGTTTGCACATTGATCTCATCATTGTGACTAAGATATTGTTCATCATTCTTAGAATAGGTATAATGTTTATAATTTACAACAACAATAGGTAAGACTTAGTTAGTGGGCCCTTTCAGTGTAGTGGACTACACTTGTTCAAAGTCATCCTCTTCATATACCACTTCTTCTTCACTGTAATTAAAGTGAATGTTCAAGGCATTATCCTTTTCTTTAACCACTAAGGCATCATCGTCATTTTCTACTCTCTCATCATCTTTTGTAACATGTATTACATGCATATCAATTCTTGCTAGCCAACGTGCAAACATGACAACATGGGCCATTTTGGCCTTTTTTATTTTTGTTATTGTTTTAGGTTACAAAATTAGATATGAAGATAAAAATTGTAACTATAAGGTCAAAAATTTTAACCATGAGAAAAAAGTACATTTTAAAAATGTTAACTATGCATAAAGAAATTATGTAAAATGCATTATTGTTATCTTATCTAGATTCTTATACAAATCAATATAAACTAGAAGTTCAAAAAATTAAGCATTTATAAAATATTACAAATCAATTGTCAAATGCATTTATCGATCTAAAAAAGAATTATCAAATCTCATATACCAGCTAAAAATGCTCCAATTTGAATTAATGTCTCAGTAGAACAATCTATTAGTGCAAATGAAAATAAACTACACCTAAAGTGTGGTAAACCTATCCGTTTCAAAGATAAAAATTTTAAAAAAGAAAAAAGAAAGAAGCAAATAACCAAGATGGTCCAATTGAGGAGGTGCATTCTCTTGAAGACATAACTAATCATCAAACCCTAAAAGAGGTTCAAGTACTTAAAAATAGTGACCTTGATAAGTTATGTCATTACGAGAAAAAGATGAAACTAAAAATATACCATTATCAACAACATTTTTTTCCATACAATGTTACTATTGAAATCATAAAAGAAAATGAAGATCTTAAAACAAAAGCTGTCAAAGAATGTAGATAGAGAGATGATTGACCAAAATAAAAATAAAAAACAAAAAACATAACAATTTTGGACCTATAGTCAAAACGCCTGAAGTGTATAGCCAATATAGTATAAATGGGTATTTATGTTAAAACAAAATGAGAAAACTAAAGCCATTAAACACAAACATGACTTGGTAGATGAAATTAGTTTTGATATTTTATTAGTTTGGTAATATATGAAATCCTTGATATACATCTAATGAATGTTGTTTTTGCTTATTTATATGGGTCACTATATAGTGAAATTTATATGAAAATCTTTGAATGATTTAAAATACTAGAAGCATGTAAAGATTCCTTAGAAAATCATTCAATACAATCACATAAATCCTTATATAGACTAAAATAGTTTGGACTTATACTCAGCAAATATTTGTTCAAGGTTATAAAATGATATAATTTACCCATGTGTTTCTATAAGAAATTCTGAATTAGAATTTGTCATAATTATTATATGTGGTAATGAGTTAAATATTATTAGATCTAAACAAAAATGAAGTTTTGTCTCAGTTTGTTGATCAAGCACTTACCAAATAGAAATTTTTTTTCATTAATCAATATGTACTAAAAAGATCTTAAAGCTTATCTATATGGATAAATAACATCCATTAAGCACCCCCAATGATTATAAGATCACCATATGTAAACAAAAACTCTTTTTTGTTCTTGAGAGAATGATAAAGAACTTTCTTAGTCCTAAAGTACCATATTTTAGTGTTATAGGAGTATTAATATATCTTGCTTATAGTACATGAACTAATATTCATTTGTTTATAGTTCTTAGCAAGATTGAGTTCTTCACGAACAAAAAAACACTAGAATGGTGTTAGTATTTATTGCAATATCTCTATATAGAGTTATTTTATTCAATTGAATTTGAATCAAAATTAGTTAATTATGCAAATGCAAGATGCTTATTTGATCCATATAAAGTTCAATCTCAAACATGTTATTTCTTTACATGTGGGGATACAACTATATCATAGTATTCTACAAAACAAAATTTAGCTTTTACTTTATCAAATTATGTAAAAATAATTGAAATGCATAAGGCAATTCAAGAGAGTGTTTGGCTAAAATTAATGATCCAACATATCCAAAAGATGTGTAATTTGCCTTTAGGGAGATACATTAAAGGAGACAAAATGAAATATATTTCACCAAAATTCTCTTTTGCTTATGATCTTCAAAAAAATTAGTAATAGAAATGTTCAACAAATCCATTCATATGATAATCTAATAGATTTGTTCACTAATGTATTATCAACAAACACTTTTGAGAAATTGATGTACCACATTGGATGCACTAACTCAAGAACAAAAAGTGACATTGTTGTTAAGGGGTGTGAAAGACATACTATACTTTTCTTTCTTTAACCAATGTGTTTGTTCTACTTGGTTTTCCTAGTAAGATTTTTAATAAGACAAGTTATATTATAAATATTGTGTACTTTTTTTTTCATTAAGTTTTTTTTCCTAATAATGTTTTAACAAAATATATTATTTGTTAATAGATATCCAAAGGGAATTGTTACAAATGATATAATTATGTGGATATCTATAATCCACCTTCTAAGATCCCTTTTAATGGCATATAGCCTATAACTCCAAAGAAGTTGTATTGTATAATTATATGAATTAATTTTTTTATTTATGTTATTGTAATACTCAGTTTGATTTTTATAGATAAAGGTCCATAAATAAAAGTTATGCATTAAGCGAGTGATATGTAAATGAAATTATCCACTTTTTCTTCTCTCAAAATTTTCTATTTATCTTATTATATTTCTTATAATTTTTTATTAGTTTTATGACATGAAATATATTAATATAGATACTTAAGCCCCAAGCCCTTTTTGGCACTTCAACATGAAAGGATTCTAAGGTTAACTAAACCTTTGAGATTTGTCTAGTGAGAATATAGGTCAATTGATTTGGCTAGGGAGGAAAAAATCAAACCATATGTCATCAATTTTAAGGAATTTACATCTCTTTTTAAGTCTATTTTGATATTGAGCAATCTAAGCCCATTAATTTTTTTCAACTATTTTTCATAATTTAGACCCTAAACATATTCATATAAAGAGTAAATTATACTTTCTATTATTTGTTTGAGAAATGTTTAAATTACATGACTCTCCTTTCTATTTTAAAAATTTACATTTATTTTTTTTAAATCAAAAGACGCATTATATTGACTTACTTGTAACAAAGAATGAGCTATAATTATATTTATTTTAATGAAAATATCCTTATATTTATTATTATATAAATATATATAAAATAAATATTAAAAATATATTTGACCAATATAAAAATGATCAATTTTCTAAATTTAAAATAAATTAAATTTATAATTTTCAATAAAAATAAATAACATTAAAATAAAAGTTTAAAAAATATATTTTGTAATAGGTAATATATTTAATAAAAAATATTATTCTTTGAGAGTATTCTAATTATATTTTAACTCAAAAAAATTTGTATATATTTTTATTATAGAGTTGTATAATATAAGTATCTTTTAAAGAAAAAAGACCATAATTTTATTACAATATAAAGGCACAAACGGCTCTTTAACAATATGCCCCATTGTAGTAATTTATTTTTTAGATAATTTAAGTCCAAATAAACCAATCAAAAGAAAACCATTATGAAAAAATAAGCTAACTTTTTTATCATAAAATTAATTAAATAATTATTAGTTTATTTTTTTTTCTTATTAAAGATCCACAAAACCAATTTGAAGCTAGCATGTCAAGTAAAGTAACTAAAAATTAAATCTTTTTTGCATGCATGTGCACACACAAACATGCACACACACACACCCAAAGAGGTTTGGTCTTGTTAAGTGTAGATTTTAAGAAAATAAAAAATAAATACACATACACACATAGATGTTTGGTCTTATTAAGGCTCCATTTGATTCACAGCATTGTGAATATAATCCTTTTACATACCTTGTATAATGTTTATTATACCCTTATATTTATTATTCTATTTATCAAATCACTTTTTTAAAAATAGAGATAAAATAGTCATTTTTAATCTCATCTATTCCCATCTATCCACATTTTATATTCCTTTTACCATTACATCTTTCAACAAAACAAAACATAAGTGTATATTTTTTTAAAAAAAATAAAAAATAAAATAAAAATAAATATAAAAAATACATTAATTTCTAGCATATGATATTTATCGCAAACAATTGAAAAATCATGGTTTTTGGACAAATATTTATATCACTATTTTCGTTGTGAAAATTTTTTTCTTCCAAACATTTCTATCATTATTTTCATTATTCTTTTCCTTTTTCCATGCTTGCATCTCTTGTCATATTATATTAAATAAATATAAATTTTATGGCATATGAAAATTTTATTTTATACAAATATAATATTAGCAAAAATTTGAATACTAAAAAAGAATTAGAAATAATGTTAATAATAATTATTTTAAGTAAGTTATTTAATTAATTAATTATAAATAATGTTAATAAAAATAAAAAATATGCATTTATAAATTTTAAAAAATATAGTAAAAGATATAAAAAATATGTTCTAATAACATAGTGACCTTATCACTATGCTGTCGAAAACTATTGAAATAATTTTAAAAAATTAATAAAATAAAAATATTTTTAATTTTAATTTATAAAAAGTATCTTTTATTAATAAATAATAATATATTTTATTTTCCATGTTAAATATTTTAAATATATATATGTTGTAATAATTAATAATTTATTATATATATTTTTAAACATATTTTATTTTATAATATGATTGTTTAGAATTAAAAATAATTTAGGTTATTTTTTATTTAGTTGGATAGTCTTTTGAATTTTTTAGTGTTTTTCTTGGGCTTCTTTTCTACATCTCATTTCATTGACTTTGATATACTTTCTATGTTTCAATTCATCTTCTCTTTTCAAATTTTTGGATTCTTTCATTCGCCAACTTTTTTGAACAAAAAAAAAAAGGTGCAAATCAAATCAAAGAAATGAAATGAAATTAATTAATTAAATCAAATCTAAAAACACATTTGAAGCAGAAAAGAAGCCAAATCCAAATACCAAAATTTTTAAAATGCAACTAGAGAAATTTTTACCTGATCATAGTTTCAAATAAATACCTACAAAAAAGAAGAAACAAATGAAGTCAACAATAAAAAAGGACAAAGATAGAAAATTCAGTCAAACATAAATAACTTACAATACAACAAAAATCAAAATAGACAAAAAACTCCCAAACAACATAACCAAAAAGAACTTACAAGCAAGATGATATTGAAATAAATCCAATAAATAAAAGAAAAGATAAAAAAAGTTATACTAAAGAAAAGATACAAAAGTTGAATAGCTATAATAATGGATGATAAACTAATAGAGATAAATAACTTTAAAAAAATGACCAAAAAAAAAGAGGAAATAAAATGAGATATCCAAACCTTAAAATTAATATAGAGAAAAATGAAGAAAATTGGTAGGCAAATTGTTAAAAACAGAGAAGAGATCAAATAACATAGCAACATTTTGAAATTTATAAAGAGAGAAACCAAAGGGAAAAAAATTAGTAAGGCAATAGTTTTCTTTGTTTTTCAAATTAGCGCCCAAGATAATTTTTATATTAGTAAAAAAATGATAATTACTATATATATATATGTGTGTGTGTGTGTGTGCATGTATTATAAACCAACCACTTTTCTATCACTATTTTGGGTGATAGAGAAGTGGTTACACACACACACATATATATATATAATAATATATTTTTATAAAAATAAAAATATTTATGATTTAAAAATTTTAATATAAATTATATGAAATTTAAATTTTAATTAATTAATATATAATAAATTAGATATAATAAATTTTAAATATCTACTTAATTTAGATTATAATTATAAGATAATTTGTATTTTGTACATTTATTATTAAATATTAGAAAAATTTAATAAAACAATTCATATATATATAATTAAATTTATCAATGAAAAATATAAAAAAATGATTTTATGAAAGTAAAATAGTAAATTTAAACAAAATAAGAATTAAATTTGTAATTAGTATTATTTTTAATGTATGGATTATTAATAATTCATTTAATAATGTTATTAATTTAATTTTTGATTTTCATAAATATATGCATATATATATATATTTCATTGTTGTCATTTCATTTATTTCTAAACATATATATATATATATATATGTATATTACATAATAATATATTATTATAGTTATTATTTTATATATAATAATATTGTAACTTAAAAAATTAAATATAAATTACAAGGGATCTAAATTAAAATGAATTAATGAATAATAAATACATATAAAATTATAAAATTATTTATTAGTAAATATTAAATAATTATTTAATAAATTAATTCATATTTGTAACGTCCGGTTTTTCGTAAAATATCGAAATGAGTTAGTTTTTAAAATAAGTCCCTTGAGATGAGTGATTCAAGGCTAAATAAAATTTGGATAAAATTTTAAATAATAGAATATGAGGATTTGAGCCTTGAGTTACCCAGAAATTGGGGTCAGAGTGATTCGAAAAATTTATCGAAAGGCTAGTGACATTTTCGTAAATAAGTGTAATTTTGGAAAAGCACCTATGAGGGCTTTTTAAATGGAAATTTTAAGTTGCTCAGGGTTCTTAGATGCCCCAAAAGTCATAGGAAGCCCCGTGACCGGTAAAGCCCCTCTAGTGTTCTCTTTCCGACGTCAGTTGACCCAAACTTTGACCGATTCGTTCGAAAAGGTTTTAGCTCCAATTTGAGTGATTCTAACACCATTTTTCTTAATTGAGAACCTAAATTTTATAATGGAAAAGAAGGTTCTAAAAAAGGAGCTAAAATGAAAATGCCAAGATGAAAGGGCAAATGGAAATTTTTGTAATTATTTGGCTCTTGAAGCCCCTTATAAAAACGTCCCCATCTGCCCTCCCTCTTCACTGACTTTCTTCTGAACAAAAAATAGAAAGAAGACCAGAACCTTTGGGTGCACAAGGGAGGAGGAAGAAGAAGAAGAAAAAAGCCAAGATAAAGACAAGAAAGGGAAATTTCAAAATTGGAGAGAGCAAGCCAAACAAAGGGAGAAACATCCAAGAAAGACAAGGAAATTAAGGTAAATTGTTAAATCCCAAGCTTGTTCTTTCATTGCCCTCCTCTTGAATGTTGTGTTCCACTTCTAGCCAACCAAGAGGGGTTGGTTTTTTGATAGAATCAAGAGTGAATCCTAAGAAAAAGAGTGTAGGAATTAAGACTATGCAAAGAAGACAAAGTAAAAATTATGAAATTAGAAGATTGAATTGTTAGAAATTCAAGAACACATAAAAACTGATTTGATTCATGCATTCCCTACCATATGTGAGTGTTTATTTGAGTTCCTAAGAGCCCTAGGAAATCTCTCAAGTGACTCTCCCATCAAGGAAAAATTGGAAACCCTATGGAAGGCCAAATGCTCCCATGTCTCGGGCAAGAGGGGTTCTTATAGGTGGGAGAGTTTTAAATTTTTCTAATGCCATTCTTGAGTCATATTTGATGAATGAAAGTGAGGGGAGGCCTTGGAAAAAATTTAGAACTCATAGAAATTGATTTGGTGCCTTAGGTTCCATAATATGATCTAAAGAAGCAACATAATGCTAGGCCTTTTGTCTTAATGATGTGATGACTCCAAGAGGCTTAAAAAGAGTCAAGAATCATGTGTGAAAAGAAAGAATGAGGCTTAGAGGTCATTTGAGGGGTTTTGCTTCATTAAGTGTAATTATGGACCATAATGAAGTCTATAGAGTAATCTAGTAGTTCATCAAGTTATGTAGTCTTAAAATATGTTTCATGAACCTAATTGGCTCCCATAACTTGTATCTAGGCCAAGAGCAACCTCCCCCACACTTGTGTGGTTGTGTGCCCAAAAAGAGGAGCTTAAATTCAAAGGGAAAAGTGTGTGAATTGGTGTAAGATAGCTCTTTTCACCTTCTCTCATGTATGGATGTGTGTTTAGCTTGCTTTAGAATGTGTGTATGTGTATTTTCAAGTTATGAAAAGTATGCTAGCATGCCTTTATATGCTATGATCCTTGATATCATGTTATGTTTTCTAATGAGTGCATGATGTTTGTATGAGTTTACTTGAGTGTAAAGAGGCTAAGAACTCTTCTCTTTGGTGAGAATGAACCAAGAACCCTTGAGTTTGGTTGAGACAAGCAAAGAGTCTCCCAAAAGCAAAGTGGGCTCCCAAGAGTATGGTTGAGTCCAAAGTGCTCAAGAAATGGGTGAGGAAGTCCAAAACCTATGAAGAGAAGTGTGAGGCCAATCCAAACACTTGGTGAGCTCTTGAATGATTTGTATGAGTTGTTCACATGCCAATTTTACTTCTAAAATGCTCATCGCTTTTATTTTCTCCATGTATGCATTTGTAAAGCTTGCTTGCACATATTATGTATGATTGAATAGGAGATGAGAAATTGGGATTTTTTGAATCTCATCCCCTCCTCTCCAATGATCTAAGTGGACTAAGTAATTATGGTGAAGGGAGCCAACAACCATAAAGAGCAAAGATTGACAAGTTTATGTCTTGTTTTATCTATTTTGGAACCATAATGATGGTTCATAATATATATGATGTTGTAAATGTATTGTAAACCTTGAGACATGTATAAAGATGCTACTAAGTGATGTTTATAGCTATGGATATGATGTATGAGTTATAAAATACAATTTGAGTATCTAATGCCCAAATATGCAATGTGGAAGTATGAAGTAAATGTGCATAAGTGTGGGTTGAAAGCCAAAATGAGATACATGAGATTTGGGACCATTTGGGCAGCTCACTTAAGTCTCAAATGTACTTTTAGACTTGCCCAAAAGGTGTCAAGACCAAGGGAAATCCATTTGCCAACTTTGGCATCCTATAAGGAGCCAAAATTGACCATTATGGAGCCTTATGTCAGTTTTTAGCCAAATGAGTTAGTCTTGATTTGAGATTCGGCATACAATTAGGTCTCATTGAGAGATTTTTGGGAAGTTAAAGATCATAATTTTTGGAGGTTTACAGAATATTTGATAATTTTTCAAAGTTGGCAAAATTTATGGAAATGATCTGATGCACTGTTACAAGGGTTCGAAATTGTTTTCTATCACATGAGACACAAATGATGTCCTTGCCATGGAATTTTATACAAAAAAACTAGGCAATCACATAGACTCGTGCCAACTAGAAGCACCTCATTTAGAGGTTTAGAGATGACGATATGAATTTTTGAACTTTCTATCCAGTATCAATAACCTTGCCCAACCAGAAGTACTGTTCCATCAAATTCTGAGGTCTGGTCTTGATGAACTAATATGGAGATATTTTTTCTCTCTATTTGACATCCACAGATTTTCAGATTGGTATCATTTGTATGGATTGTGTTTTTGTGGAATTAATTGGACATTTTTGAAGTTCATATTAGTAAACTGTGACAGCATCAGGACCCAGTCCAACCTCTAGATTATTTCGCATATCAAACGCTGTGTGTGTGGGATGTTATGACTTGTACATATTTTTATCATAAATTAGACATCCCAAGATTTTCATAATGACTGAGATTGCATGATTTTAATTTTTTTAGATTTAGTTACGATTTTTCGAATTTGCCCAGAAAAGAGGCCAGTTCTGGCCGAGAACGAAACCCCATGTTTCACCTTCCAATTCGGTTTCCATGAGTTGTAAGCATGTTTTTGTGATGCAAATGAGTTGTAATGATGTAATTAAATATTAGGATGTATAGCATGAGCTCACACGGTCCATGTGACATCGAAATGAATTTTTAATCATGACGCAATGTAAGGAAATATGTTATTTTAATGGAATTTCTCACTTCCTTCTCACTATATATCACATGAACAAATAAAGGATGATGGATATGAGCTAGAAATTATGGTGTTACAATATTTATAATTAAATTTATTAATAAAATATATATTAAATAATTTTATGAAAGTAAAATAGTAATTTTGAACAAAATAAGAATTAAACTTATTATTATTATTAATTTATTTAAGGACATTATTATTATTTATGAAAATCTAAAATTTCATAATGTAAAAATATAAAACATAGATTATAAAATTCTAAATCATTAATCTAATTTTAGATTTTCATAAATATATACATATATTTATATTTCATTATTATCATTATATATATTATATAATAATATTGTGTTTTAAAAATTTTAATATAAATTAAAAGCGATCTGAATTTAAATTAATTAATTAATAATATATATAATAAATTAAATATAATATATTCTAACACCATAATGTGTTAATCTCAACTAACTTTCACTTAGGCTTGATTCCATGAATTTTCAAAGAAAAGAGTAAAAATCGTGGCATTTCAATGTTATATGTCGGGAGTTTAAACGGTCATACTTTGTCCCGTGAGTCCGGTGAACCCATCAATCACATTCTTTACTCAAACTCCATTTATACAATTCATACATAGCATAAAACAACTCATGAACCATGGATATGAAGTCAAAAAATAGAAAATGTAATTTCTCAAAATGAGCCCAAAAGTCAGATTTTTGGTTCTAACTTTGAAAAATCATAACTAATTCTAGAAAAATGGGAATCAAGCAAACCATATCTTTATAGAAATTTTTAGATGTTAAATTTACATAAAAATAATTACAAACTACAATCTCAGCATTTGGACCACTTTTGATATCAAAAATGGCACAAAGGTCCGCTGCCCTTGATACTGATACAGTTTGTTGTTGTGAATTTCAAAAATTCATAGCTAATTTCAAAAAAATCCAATTTGGGTAACCTATACCAATTTGGAAAGCTACAAATGTTAACTAGAAGAAAAAAATAAGTCTGGATTATTTCAATAGCATTTAGACCTCAAAACTGATGAAACAGTAACAAAGGTTGGTTGGCATCCCTGATGCTGACATAGAACTTTGGAAAATTATTTCTCTCTCTACAAACCTCCAATTGAGGTACTTTTAGTTAGTATAAGTCACTGTGCATTTCTAGTTGATGCCCATAAAATTTCATGATAGTTGGACACCATTTGCCTTATGAATGACAGATTTATTTTCGAACCCATTAGTATAGTATACTAACCAAAACTAGAAAATTCTCCAACTTCAACAATTCGCCAAATATTCTTTAAATCTCTAAATATTATCCACTTTAGCTTCTTAAGAAACTCTTAGTAAACTATAGATGCATGCCAAATTTCATATCAAGAATAGCTCATTTGGTTATATCTTGATAGAGCTCACAAATTTAGCAAATTTGACACCATAAATAGTTCAAAGTAGGTCTAAATAACCTCATACATGCTCTAGCACCTCTTGGACAAGTTTTAAAGTATAAATACTGCATATATGAATTGGCCAAATGGTCCAAACCATCACACATCTCAAACTCACTATGCTACGAACAAAAATACACTACTACATACAAGCCACCAAAGGGTCAAATCTCATATTTTCCATTGCTTTAGTTCCATACATGGTTCACACATCATTTATATATACTTTTACACTTACTCAAATATTTACATCAAAAAAAGAATATGTATACGTAAGCACTTTGGCTTTCCTATACATTACATTATGCATAAGTATGCAAAAATGTTAAGGGATGGCCATATATGCCTCATAGCCTTCACTCTTTGGCTCTTGAGCTCCACCTAGACCATATAAGATGGAAGAGGGAAGGGGGTGAGATTCATGGAATCTCAATAGCTCCTACACTCATTCAAGAAAGTAATCAAGGCATATAAATAAGTCAAAGTATGCAAGTAGGCATCTAACCATTCAAAATCATACAACACATGATTTACATGTCAAGAATAAGCTCTAGGGACTTTTGGTCTAGCCTTACCCTATTTTTAAGATTTTTGGATTGGTCTCACCCTTGGCCTAGGGGCTTTTGACTTGGCCTCACTCATCCATGAGACTTTTAGCCTTGTCTCACCCATTTCTAGGGACTTTTAGTTCTACCTCACCCATCACAAGGGACTTTTAGCACTACTTCACCCTTTATAAGAGTAATTTTTACAACCCAAAATATAAGCAAATTGGTACCAATGTATCAAGGCAATATCAAATGACATGTCTCACAATACAAACACACACACAAGCATACAATGACCATCATACATCCAAGAATGCAACAAAAAAGAGTGAAGAGCTACCTTACAAGCCAACACAAGCCTTCCCTTTTGATTTATCCTTTCCCTTCTCGGTCTCACAATCACAACTAGGTGGAACTGCTTGTCTTAAGCCTAGACACAACAAGTAGCATGCAATTACTCTCTTGGAACTCAAATAATTACTCACAAAGGCTAGGGGATTGAATCCCTAGTTTCTCCTTCTTGAATTTCACTAGTTCTTCTGTTAATTCCTTTACATTTCTTAACTTCCCATACTCTAATTTAAGGATTTCTTACTTGTTCTAGGTCAGACTTCCTTCCTTTCTCAAGTTCTCAAGTTGGTGGAACTAACATACATAAGAAGCAAAGAAGAAGAAACAAAGATACATAAGCATCTACCTTGAGTTCTAACCTTCTTCAAGAGTGGTCCCCTTTTGCCTTCACCTTCCTTTTAATTCTCCACTCTCTCTCTCTTCTAAACTAAGCTCAAAACAAAGCTAATTTAATAACCAAAATCATAGAAAGAGAGGGTAAAGAGAGAAGAATAAAATTCTAAGAAGAGAAGTTAAGGAAATCTTAAGTTTTGCTTACCTATTCCTTGTTCTTTCTTCCTTCTCTTGGTCTCTCTCTTGTCTCTCACTCTCTTAAGCCCTTTTTCTCTATTTTGGTCAAAGCTTAAGTCGGTTAGAGAGGAAGAGAAGGTTCTGGGATCTTTAAGAAGCAAAAATATATTTTTTTCACACTTTTCTGGACCCACCTTTGCTATAGCAAAAAATAACCCTTGCTACGGTGAGTATATATTAGTCCCAGACTCCTGTTCTCACTACGACGCACTACTACGAGGAACTCTTTGGTTTTTGTATGGGATGTCCGAACTCGCTATAGCTAAAAGCATTTTTGCTTAGCGAACTAGTACATTTGATATAGCTATGTGGATTCTCGCTAGAGCGAACAAGTACATTCGCTATAGTTAGGCTGTAACCAGGAGACTTAGAAAAATTTTAAGACTTAAAAAATTTTTAGAAATTCTGGTTGTTACAAAATGGAATGAAGTAAGAAGAGGGACTAATTTGTAATTCTTAAAAGTTAAAAAAATGGACCTTTTGGCTTCTTAAAACACGTCCTCTTCTTCTCTAGGCCTCACAACTGACTTACTTTTGGTCTAAACAATTTCAAGCTCTATCCTAGAAGGCACACAAGTGAGGGAGCCAAGGGAGAAAGAAGAAGCTTAGAAAAGTGTAAGAATTCTTTGATTTTTCATGTTCTTTTCTTCACTAAACCTCTTCTCCTCTTTCTCCTCTCTTCTCCTATGGTTTTGATGACTTATTTAGGGATGTTTCATGGTTGGTTTAGTAAGGGGAAAAAAGAGTTTGAAGGAGAAGCTAGAAGCAAGTGAAAGTTCCTTAGAAAAGCTAGGAAATAAGGTAAACTTCATGGCTTTTCTTGCTTTCTTTTGGTTGTTCTACATGAGGGTGATTTCGGCCAGACCTAGGCCCAATCAATAGGGAAGGAATTCAAGTCATAGCAAGGTAGAGATAAGGGATTTAGACCATGAGGAAAAGGAATATGCTATTGAAACTAAAAAAGAAGCCTTAGAATTCAAGTTGTATAACTTAGGGTTCTTGGTACACCTAGTCAATTTTAAAGCTTTCTAATGATAATCTAGTCTATATAAGAGTATGTAAAAGATCATAAGACATTTAGGAAGCTTCACAAATGCCAATTCTCTAAAGAACATCAAACAAACTCCATGGATGCTCACTTTAGGTAATGCCTCAGCCAAGCATGCTTCAAGCACCAAGGGAGATTTGTAATTAATTCCAAGGTAGGAATGGCCTAGATATAATTAGTAAACACTAGGAAAACCATTGGTTTGAATTTAGAAGTCATGATTTGCGATATGGAAGTTTAGGTTCCATTTTAAGGCATAAAGAAGCAACTTATGTTTAGACTTCTTGAAATGAGTTAGAGATGACTCCAATAAATTTAATTAGAGTCATATGACTTAGATTGAATAAGAAATTAGAGTCAAGATCATAAATTCTAGAGGTTGCTTCATTATGCCCTTTTATGGAACCATATTGAAGTCATAAAATAAAGTAAGCTTGTATAGAGTTTAGATGAAGCTAGAATTGGTTCTAATGATTGAATTGTATTTTATTTGATGTGTCTAGGCCAAGCAAACTAAGATCCCTCTAGTTGTAAGTGTGTGCCAAAAAGGGGAAGTAAGAAAGCAAAGGAGAAAGTTATGTTTCTTGGCTCAAGATAGCTCTTTAGCCTTTTTTTGCATGTGCTCCTTAGATGCTTAAGTGTTATTGGATGATTGTGTGTATATTTAAATCATGAGATATATTCATAGCCATTGATTATATGTTATGGTACCATTATGCTTCTTGAAAAAATATTTTTGAATGCAAAATGGCTTGAATAAATATGGTTGTACCAAAAGTTCTTTAGAATGAGTGAGGATGAGCCAAAAGTCTCTATGAATTGGTGAGACAAAATCAAAAGTTTCAGGAAATAGTAAGGCTAAGTCAAAAGTCTTTAAAAATGGATGAGATAAGTCTAAAAGTCTTAAAGAAATTGGGTGAGGTTAGACTAATATCCTTTAAAACCTATATTTAGTTTGTATGAGTTTATGTAATATGGAAATATGCCCATGTATGCTTATTAGAAGTTTTTATGACATGCTTGTATTCTTTGACATGAAAATGTATCATATATATATGTTTAAAAGGATAAAGAGCTATTGAGATTTTTTGAATCTTACTCTTCCCTATATTATATCTAACCATGTCTTGGTGAGCTAAGTGTACCAAGAAATGAAGGCCAACCATTTCAAAGAATAAGACTTTGATAATAGAATAGAAAATTAAGCATTTTAATGTCAAAGTTTGTAATCATATGATGTATATGTGATGTAGCCCTTTGATTATATTTAAATGTATATAACTATGATGTATATATCAATTTTGAAGTCAAATGAATGAGTATATAATAATTTGACATCATGGAGCCTTGATGTATGTGTGTATAAAGTCATGTAGGAAAGTGGTTTTGAGATATATGATAATTTGGACTATTTGAGATGCTCTCATAGGTTGTGTTTATATTTTTGGATGTGCTCAAATGGTTATGGAAAGAATAGAAGACCATTTAGTGCAATTTTGACCCTTTTATGGTTCCAAACTTTACATAATTTTGAACTAAACTACAAACTGACCAAATAGATGATTTTGGGTATGAAATTTGGCATGATTATAGGTTTCATCTAGAGATTTTCATAGAGTCTAAGAGCACCCAATTTAGAGCTTTAAAAAATTTATTATGAGTTTTCAAAATTGGTCAGATTATGCAAAATTGTTCAAGTTAGTGTTCATATAGTCATTTTGCATTCCTATATCAATCTTAGGCCAAATGAACTCCAATACTTATGAAATTTTACAAAAATATACTAGACATCATAAATTTTCTATAGTCACTGAGAGCACCCCATTTTGACCTGTATTGAGGGAGATATAAACTTTTTAAGTTTGAGTTCAGTTGCATAACGCCACCCAGACTAGTGTTACTGTTACATTAGTTTTTGTGAGACAAACTTAGTTGTTTTGATTTGAATTTTTTGTGGTAGTTAGGGGACATTTTGAACTTTCTAGAATGGTATAGTTTTCAAGATTTTGATTTTTCTAAAATTAATTATAATTTTTCAAAATTCATATAAAAATATAAAAAACTTGAAAAAAATGCAAAGCAACATGCCATTCCGTGATGCATGGTTTATATTTGACTTTTAGGCTCTAAATTGAGTTAGTTTTGATTGAGCACACATGTTAAGGATGAAAAATAAATATGGTAAGCTCATATGACTCATTAGGCAAGTAATGAATTATTTTAGCTTTTCATATCGGTTATGTCCATTGCCTAAAGTGCAACATTTATTAAAATGAACTCTTTGAACCCTTTGACATGCATATAAGTAGCCTTCAGATATGGTATGACAAGAAGAAGGTTATAAGGCTTTTAATATGGCTACATATTTTAAAGAAATAGGAAATCCCTTCTTTTTCTTTTATCATTTCAAGGTTCCCTGGGTGATGAGTTGGAGCTTCTCAACACAGACAAAAGTGAATCCTTGCCTCATATTGAGTTATTTAGTCAAAAGGATTAAAGTAAAATGGTAGAAGAAATACAACCAAAACTTTGCAAATGTAATTCAAGTTAATAGATGGAATGCAACCAATACCATATTTTTAAGAAAAGAAGATATGAAGAATATTTCTTCATTTTTGACAAATGAAAGAAAAGTAATGGTAGAATTAGCAACAATTTCAGATCCAAAAGATTTTTCCAAAAAGCTATAGGAAATAACAGCATAGATAGCCTCACCTTCAGATGTTAGGTCATCCATTCAAGGAGCTAAAAATAAAGACGACTATTTTGGAATAGAGTATAATGAAGAATTTTAGTGAGGTTGGACAATTGGCATTCATCCAGTGGTGCCAACACTTCTTTATAACTAAAAGATACCTTAAGACAACTACAAGAAAAAAGATGCTTTGTTAAAAGCCAAAAAAGCATGAGTTCATACAGCCATTATTGTCCCTTATTTTAACAAAAGAGACTTCCATTAGAAATAATTCTCTAGCAAAAATATGCTATAACAGATGAAATTCATATTCACATGTAATTCAATGTAATGTTTGTATTTAATCATCTATATAAAAGTCATTCTTTGCATTTGTAAAGGCAGGCTTCTAAATATACATAATCAAAGCTTATTTCTTTAACCCTAAACGTTCAAAACATTTTCCTATTGAGGTCAAGAGCACCTTCAACAACATAGCTTTTGAGGTAGAGAAGCTCCACCATGGTGCTAAGGCTCAGGAATTTTAACCTTACTGCTTTGTTCATGCATAGTTGATCAAGGGTGCCTTACAACTGTAAGTGAAGTTTGAACATTAAGATTAGAAGCTTCAAAATCATTATCTGCAACAATGCAATACACAACAAAAGAATAGCATCTTCTCTCATGTTCCACATCAGATAAAATGTAAGATAAGAACTGGGTCTATAATTATAAATAAAGAGTCAACCCTGTGTATGCAACGCTCCTATCTGGATTGTACTAATAAATTATTACAAAAGCCTATGGTCTATACTTGTATTATTTAAAACTGAATTATTTGTTGACTCATTTTGGTTTTTACTAATTTGGCTAATTTTTTATTAGCATAGTTAGTTTACGACTTATTTTTTATTAAAAAAGCTTATGGCTTGGACTTATATTATTTAAGATTAGGTTGTTTGTTGAGGTTTTTACTAATTTGGTGAATTTTTTTATTAGTATGGTTAGTTTATGACTAATTTTCTTTTACTTAGTTTTATGGTTTAAATGGATTCAAAACAGATTTCTATCCATTATTCAGTTTTCTTGCGTTGCTTGTGATCCCTTTATACTTGTCTAATTATGTGACTCATTTTTCTTACTTTTGTGAATTTCTCTAACAAAAAATTATATATATATAATTATAATTATTAAGTAAACTTGTATATTTACTTGTTTAATCATTAATTCATTTTTTTAAATAATTAAACTTATACATTTAAGAAGAATATATTACTTAAATATTTTTTATATATTTTGTATCTATTTTTTTAGATTTAATACTCTATTTTAAAAAAAAAGATTAAAGTAATTCAAATTAAGGTGAGAATAGGGGTTGGAAAAATTTTTCCCTTGCAAGGATGTGTACAAGGGATAATTTTTGCTGTCAAGGATTTTGGGGCAGGAAAGAAGAATTTTGTTGTCTTTTCTTATATTTTCATGTTTTCATTATTTAAAAAACTCATAAATAATAAGGCCCTGTTTGATTTAATTCTGTAGAATAATTTTTTTGTTTTCAAAAACAAAAAAATAAAAAAATCTGTTTGATAATGTATTTTTAATGAAGTGTTTTGTAAAACAAAAAAACAAAATTTTGCTTTCAAAAACAAAAAACTCAGAATACTTTTTAAGTGTTTTATAATTTTTGTTCTACAAAATTAAGTAAAAAACAGAAAATAATTATTTTTTAAAATAATGATTCAAACAAATTTTTTAATTTTTTTATTCTAAAAACTTTGTTCTTAAAAACATGTATTTTTAAAACATTAAAACAAAAATAATTACAAACAGGCCCTGAGTAGTTAGGCTTCTCAATCGTTTTTCTTTTTTAGACTCATAAAAAACGCCAAAAAAAAAAAACTCAAATCCTCAATTTGTTCATTCACTCCCGCTCTGCCACCATCTCAAGAGTCAAGGTTCTTCTTTTGCTTTGGGGAACTTTTGAAATTGTTTTTGTTTTAATATTTTTAAAATATATATTTTTAATAACAAATTTTTTAGAATAAAAAAATTAAAAAATCTATTTGAATCATTATTTTAAAAAATAATTATTTTTTATTTTTTACTTAATTTTGTAGAACAAAAATTATAAAACACTTAAAACGTGTTCTGAATTTTTTATTTTTAAAAACAAAATTTTATTTTTTTGTTTTACAAATCACCTCATTCAAAACACATTATCAAACAGATTTTTTTTTATTTTTTTGTTTTAAAAAAAAAATTGTTATACAGATTTATCTCTTTTTTTTTTTTCCCATTTTTCCCCACATTGTTCTTCTGCTCTGCTGCACCTTCTCTTCCTACCCCTATATCTCATGCCTGAAAATTTCAGTGCCACGCACCGTGTGACTGTGAGGTATCTTCGTCTTCGATAGAAAACGATAGACCTGATGGCCATTCGCCTAGTCAATTGAGGCCCCTCGCTTGCTCTCGGGGCGTCCTCAAACGTGCCCATGGCTTTGCCAGCTGGACTCAAGGTGTCTCGTTCCTTTCGTTTTCTATCTATTTTTTGGTTTTTGGTCATTTATTTTTTCTATATCATTCTTTCAGTTTAATGTTGTGATTGCTATAAATCGGAGTTACATTGCAAGTGGGCAGTTGTACTCTGAGTGTTTACTTTTTATTTATTTATTTATTTATTTTTATGTTGTTGGACCTTTAGTTATAAGACGGTTTGATGGGGTTGTTTTTGAAATATTCATTTTGGATTTCATATCTTTTTTTTTTAGGGGGGACCAAAGTTCTTGCTGCAGTTTACGGACCCAAAGGTGGGACTAGGAAGAATGAAAATCCCGAAAAAACTTCCATTGAAGTTAAATGGAAGCCTAAGACAGGACAGATTGGTGAGAATTGCTATTTTTTTTCTTTTATATTTGTTTCACAACTCTACATGTGCGTGTGTGTGTGTGTGTTTCTTTCCTTTTTTGTTTTTTTCTTTAAGGAAAAAAAAAACACGTAGCCAAGCCTAATTTGTTTCCTACAACTTCAATGTACAATTTATTATTGTCCCTAAAAGAAGGAAGTAGATTGACAAATTATTTAATGGATTTGGAAGGAAATGATTCAACACGCCTCTTCTGATTAATTTTGAATGGTTGAATGTTTTCATGGCTTAGGAAAATTGGAGAAGGGGTGTCAGATGATATTAAAGAAAACTCTGGAAAGCATTTGCATGCAAAGCATATATCCAAACACCACGACTTAAGTTATAATTCGGTCAGTTTTGTTTTTGCCCTGGGAATGAGATACTTGTTTTTTGTCTTTCTTACATACTTATGAAATTGTTAATGGAAAGAATATGTTGCAAAAAGCTGCAAGCATCTTCCTGGATTTCACAAAGACTTGGTTTGCAAATAGAATCGAGAAGGCCCAATTTGTTGTGTTTATTGTTTATTGTTACTTGCGTTGTGTAAGTATATTCTGAACCTTTCCAATTACTTAATATATGCACCTAGGTAAAAATCAATGATGCAATTTTGTTCTAATATTACAATAGGAAAATAGGGGAGCACTGATGCGAATGCTAGCCTATGACAAAAGATAATTTAATAGTTTTTATTGAGTTTATTAATCATTACGAAACACATCTGGTTCTTTTGACTTCATTCCCTGATGCCAGATTAGTATATTGACATTTCCTCCTCTTGTTTTGTAACTGTTGTTAAGTTTTATGTGCATGTTATTCTGAAGTTATGTACAAATAATATATTATCTGGAGTGTTACATGGCATGATTGAATACTCTTTGTTTCTACTGCAGGTTGTCCATGATTATGGTGCTATATCCTACTGGAATATATAATTATATTATGATGCAATTGGTAACTGTTTCTTTAGGATTGTTATATCATATACTGTGACCGAAAGCTTTTGTTGTAACTAGTGCTACACCTCACTTTTAGAGGATGTGATTGAAATTTTAGTGATCAGTACTAATTAATGCTACTGGAATATATAATTATATTATGATGCAATTGGTAACTGTTTCTTTAGGATTGTTATATCATATACTGTGACCGAAAGCTTTTGTTGTAACTAGTGCTACACCTCACTTTTAGAGGATGTGATTGAAATTTTAGTGATCAGTACTAATTAAATTTTGCATTGCTTCCTCTGTAACTCTATATAAGATATTGTAAAGATTTTATGGATATTTTTTTAACCCTCATTTTACACCCACCTTCAAATTTACTAATTCTTAATTTCATCATGATATCTTTGCTGTTTCACCAGTCTTAGATTAAGACAAATATTATTTTCTGTTTTGAAATTATTAGAGCAAAGCTACCAGAGCTTATCTTTGGATCCCTTGTAGCATGCACTACAATTTAGAATGCTCTTACTGAAGATCCTTTTTTCTTATCGGATACATGCATGGTTACAATTTGGTCTCTCTTCTCAAACTCATTATATTTCATGTCAAGACATTAGATCATTTAACCATTTTTCTAATTCTTGAGAAGTAGGTTTTGGGTAGAGAAATAGATGGATAGCAATGGAAGGAATTATCTATTCTGCCTCCTCTACCAACTTATCATACATTTCTACAATTTCTGTGCTTCAGGTTCAATATTTACCTCTTAGAATGGGTTTCGTGATTGGTGACTCTCTTGCGGGTCCAAGTCCTACCTTATTTGACTATGAAGTAACAAAATTGGACAACCATCAGATATCCACATAAACAATTTGATCTAACTATTTATTACAGAAGAGGTGGGGGTCAAAGGAGAACAATATTTTATATATATGTATCTGGATCTTTTGTTGCTTTTGCTTGACTTAATAAGTAGCTTCTTCCATGTGCCATAAATGCTGCATGTGCTGCCCCTTGTGGATGCTGGAATTCCACTGAAGCATCTTGCTGGTAATCAAGACTAATGGCATGCTATTTATTGGTTAACTTTTGTAATTTCATTTGTTGAAGCATAGTGACTTTCTCATGCTTGTCTCTACAGTTGCAATATGTTGTTGTGTAGCAGACAGTTATGTTCTACTGCACCCTAGCAAACTTGAAGAGTATGTTCGTAGCATTTTTTTCCATTAAAAAGTTGTTCATTTAATAGCACATTATGTTTAATCAGTTAAGTCAGCTAAATCTGGTCTGCATTTACATCACGTTTGTAACTGTTTGTTGTTGACTTTTAGCTAATTAAGTAAATGCTCCAAGTACTGATGTGGGTGGAAAAAATTTCAAACGTGTTAATGCATCTTATCAAAGAGATTCTCGAAGAAAAATCCAATTTTGCAAATAGCTGTAACCATTGTCTAAATTACCTCTCAGATGGTCCCCACCCACGCCTATAAACAATTTTTTTTATTGGTTTATATGTTGCTAAAATCAACCATCTTATCAGGATAAATGTTACTAAAATTTGTGCAGAAGGGGTATAACGTGTGTCAAAATTTAGAGTAAGGGAAGTATATGTATCTTTTAAGATAAGTGATCAAAAGTGTAGTATAGTGAAACCTCAAGCGTGGTCAATGTAATCTTTTCCATTTTCCCTTTCTTAAAATTTAATACGTTATAATATTCATATAAGTGGGGTAGCTTATTATATGGTCTGAGTTGTTTCTACTTTTATTTTCCCCTTGCTCAAGCTCTGGAATTTTAAAACTGGAGTCCCAGAGCCCATGCCTCTTGTACATAAATCTAATTCAGTATTTCTCTTATTTAATGGCAGAAAATGAAAGCATTTGCCTATTTAGTCTCCCGAATACAATTGTTTCAATTCTACCAGGAGGATCATTGCAGGTGGGGAGTGAACCTATGGAACATGGAATCATTACTTCTGTTACCCAGGGTGCAATGTCAGGTATCTTTCTTGCTTCTTTATCATTCTCTTTCTTCGATTTTGGACTGTCATACTTCTTACACTTCAAATCATGCATCTGACAATCTTATCATGATCCTAATAACCAGAACAAGATATATGTGCCATTGTTCAGTAAGTACTTTATCTAGGATCTAAATTAGGAGCTACGATTCCATTCCTTTCTTTTTGACATATGTTTCTTTTTCTCCTAGCAAATGGCTCTTCTAAGACTATAGCGTATGATTCCACGGAATGTTTTTGGTGTGGGTTTAATTTTCTAACGCTTGATCTAAATGGATTTATGTTTAAATTCATTCAAGTGGATAATTATCTCCACCGCCTAGAATGAGGGCGTGCTGCTAGTGCAAGGATGTCTGAATTTTTGAGGAAGAGCTTACAGCCACAATTGTCAGGAGGCTTGTCTAAAGCTGGGTGATTTCCAATTGATGTGGTTGTAATTTATTAGCACAGGCAGTAGGGAATACTAGACTATGCAGGTTGCGTTACATGTTTGACCCATGCTTGCTAACTGGGTGCAACTGAGCTTGATACTTGTGAGCCAAGTACGTTAAGTTTGTAATACGATAGAAACATCTTCCTCGAAAGTGCTAATGTAACGATGAAGACCTCAATTTTTGCCAGTGATGAATTTGCTAAAGTAATATCCTATGCCTTGTATATCAGCTGTCTTTTGTATCTGCATATGGATCTATCGGGAATCATTCATTTTATATAATTTAGTGTTTTCCTTGTGGTGCTTTCCGAGAAGAGAGTGAGGCCAATCGCTTTCACATGCGAAATTTATGTCTCGTTACTGTGGATATTTCAAAGACATCTACTTTACCATCCAACTGTCCAAGTAGTCAAAACTGTCCTAATGAGACATCTGTGAGGAACTTGCGCTGGAATTATTTGGGTTTAGGAGCATAATCAAAGGAAACTTCGTGGTAATATATATTAATATTATTGTTTATTACACATATATATATATATATACAAGAAATATATATTAAAACAGCGACGGAGGCATTAACAACGTTGTTACATGGAGGTTGATAATTATGGTCTGCATCAAACTCCCTTGCTAAGTCACTCATCCACCACTATGGCAACCATTCTGCGACCATTGGCACGTATGGTTATGTTGAGGTATCTGCTCGTGGTTGAGCCATCCTGTGGATAGTGCCACTACTGGCATGTGCTTAGAATGATATAAGTTTTAGTGTGTATGGGCTATGTCAGTATCACCCTATCCTTAAGCAAATTTTTTTTTGGGCCTGTAACCTAGTTTGGCTATGGCCCGATTGTGATCAAGTCATAGTTAGTTGGGCCAAATCGGGCAAGTGAAACTTTTTTTTTTTTTGAAAAAATTTTAACATTTTAAAAATTTATATCTTTTATATTTAATCAATTATTTTGAACATATGATAATTTATTTTGATATTTTTTTTTGAGATCTATGCAAGAAATGAAAAAACATGAGTTTGAAAAGGAGGAAATAAAAAAAAAATAGATATATAAGGTAAAATTTCAAAATTCAACAACTTGAAACTTAATGATCAAATTGAGGTGAGTTTTGTTTTTATTTTGGATATTTTTTAAGATGGTCCCAACCCAAATGACGAAGGAGGTTTGTTCAGTTATTTTCTTCAGAAAAAGTTATTTACTATATCAAATTAAAGTTTTTTCTTTTAAATTAAAAAAAATATTTTTTATATCATTTTTTCTTGTTTGAATATAAAAATTATACTTATGAGAAAATTGGTAGGAATTTTCACCCTTTGACTATTTATAATTTGTAAAATATATTTAAAATTTTAGTTAAATTATAAAATAGCCTTTAAAAAAGAATTCTGTTTAATTTTATCCCTATGTTTTTTATTATTTGTAATATTACTGGGGCTGAGCTTGATTGGTTGGGATGGCTAGCCCAAGTTAGTCAACTAGTCTGGCCTGGTTTTCATTTTGTTTTCTTTTATTCGGCCTAACGTGATTAGGTAGCATCATATTAGCTAAGCTAGATAAACACCTCTATTTTCACATTGAAGGGCCACCACTGGGTCCGCTCTTTAGAAAACTATTCAAAAGTGAGATATGCCTAAATAGCTATACACTCTGGGTGATCATTCATAAGTTGGTTACATTTTGCCATCTATGATTTATCACATGATGTGATGGATTAGATGTCCTTAAAATATTTTTTTAAAAAAGAACCATGGCTAATTTGTGTTTATTCAACTACTATTTTGGATACACAAGAGGCAAACAATTTATTGCCACAAATGAAATATTGGAAATGCTAAATTTGCTGGTGATGTGGGATGTGTATAGCAAATAGCATATCAAAGATTATGCAGCTTGGCTTGGGCGTTAACTCTTCCAACAATTTTTTCGCAAGTTGTTGTAGAATGCTTGCAACTTTGAATAAGAAATAAATAAAGTTGAGTGTTTGGAGAAATAGATTTGGCGGTGAGAGCTTGGAATTGTGGTTTTTAATTTTTGACTGGATTATTAGGGTAAAAAATGCGAAACTTTTTAATAGGAGAATGACTGATAGAAAAATCGGTGCCTTTGATGAACAAGTTCTATTCTTATGTGTGTCTTTCCCTTTCTCTTCCTTTTTTGTTTTGTTTTGTTTTTAAGACAAATCTTGTGGTTAAAATGAGCTTACCTTCTTTTATTCACATGTATAATTCATATATATATATATATATATACATCAAAGAAGAAAAATATCAGAGAAAAAAATAAAGCTATACAAAACTATACAATATCCATTTTCTAGAGAATCTAATACCCCCCGCAAGCTAGAGCATATATATCTACCATGCCCAGCTTGGCCAACAAAGAATGAAAAGAGGCAGAATGCAGAGGTTTAGTATAAATGTCAGCAAGCTGGTGAGAGGATTGAAGAGGCAAAAAATGTACTAAACCAAACTGAACCTTTTCTCTAATCAAATGGCAATCCAATTCAATGTGCTTTGTATGCTCATGAAAAATAAGATTGTGTGCAATGTACATAGCAGACTGCTTATCACAAAAAAGTGTGGCAGAAGTAGACTGATCAACATGAAAATCATCAAGTAAGAATTTCAATCACTGTAATTCACATGTGGCAACCATAAGAGCACAATATTCTGATGAAGAACAAGAAACCATGTGTTGTTTCTTGGATTTTTAGGAGATCAAGGCTCTGTCCAAGAAGATGCAAAAACTGGTAATGGATTTTCGAGTATCCAGACAACACACCCAATTAGAGTCTCTGAAAGCCTTTAATTTTGAAGTCAGATACAAAAGGATAGAATAAGCCTTTATCAGGAGAAGCTTTAATGCACCTCAGTACCCGATGAGCTACTTGGAGATGTAATGAAGTAGGATGATCCAAGAACTGACTTAGCTGTTAGACATCATAGGATAGGTCAGGTCTAGTGGTGGTAAGGTACACAAGATGCCCCACTAGCCTCCGGTAGCTAGAGACATCATCAAGGAGTGTACCCCTTTCTTTGCTCAACCTAGTGGACCTGTCCATAGGTGTAGAAGTAGGTTTGGAAGCTAAAAAACCAGAGTCAATAAGAATATCAAGTGCAAATTTATGTTGACAAATGGAAATGCCTTGCTTAGAGCAAGTCCAGGGCCCAGAAAAAATTTCAAAGGACCTAAATCTTTGATTTTAAAGGTGTCGTCAAGAAATAACTTAATACGATTGATCTCAACAACATCATTTCCAGTAAGTATAATATCATCAACATACATTAGAAGAGCACTAAAAGAAGAACCAGAGGAACATACAAAAAGGTAGTAATCAGATTTTGATTATGAATATCCTGAATTAATGAAAGCATGAGACAACTTAGCAAACCATTGTCTACTAGCCTGTTTAAGACCATATAATAATTTTTGTAGCTTGCAAACAAGGTTAGGGGCAGGAGAAGAAAATCCAGGAGGTGAGATCATGTAGACATCCTCATTCAAGTCACCATGCAGAAATGCATTATTTACATCTAGTTGTTCTAACAACTAGTTGTTTGCAGAAGCTAAGGCAAGAAGTAGTTGTACCATGCCACTGGTGAGAAAGTGTTAAAAAAATTAATACCTTTAGTCTGTGTATAACCTTTAGCAACTAATCGTGCCTCGTAACACTCGATTATGTCATCAGCCTGATGCTTAATCTTGTAGACCCACTTACAGCTAATTAGATGTTTGCCTTAAGGTAATTCAGTGAGGATCCAAGTATTATTATCTTCCAAGGCTTTGATTTTAGCTGCCATGGCCTGCTGCTAAACATCATGCTTAATAGCTTCTTTGTAAGTTTTAGGCTCAGAAGAAAAGAAAGAGATAAACTAAAATGTTGATGAGTTAGGGACAACTTATTATGTGACAACACAGAAGACAATGGATAGAGAGTACCTGAATCATTGGAAAGGGATTGTGCTGAAGCTTGAAGAGAACAATGGTAGTCATGCAAGTACTGGGGTGGTCAACAAGTTCTAGCAGATTGTCTTACTGGATGGGTAGAAACAGTAATGGGAACAGTAATAGAGAGAGAAACAGAAGCAGATTCTAAAGGGGGTGAGGGAGAAGGAATAATAGTAGTATTTGAAGAATAAAAAAAATCTAAAAAATTTAGTGGTTGTGGCAAATAAATATCATTAGAATTATAAGAATTAGTATCAGCGGGATATAAAAGGAACACATGTTCATAAAAAATAACATGGCACAAAATGAAGATCTTTCTATTATTGATATCAAATAATATATACCCTTTTGTACCTGGTTTGAAGCCTAGAAATACACATTTACGAGCACGTGGATCAAATTTAGAACGATGATGAATAGAAGTTTAGGCATAACAAAGAGACCCAAAGACCTTAAGAGATTTTAAGTAAGGTGATTGATGATGAAGCAAGTTATATGGTATGTCGTTGTTAATAATAGGGGAAGGTAAATTGTTTGAGAAATACAGCATGAACAATGGCATAATTCCAATATGATTTTGGCAAATGAGATTGAAAAATTGATGCACGAGCAACATTTAAAATATGTTGGTGTTTTTGTTCCATTATACTATTTTGCTGAGGAGTTTCGATGCATGAAGTTTGGTGTAAAATTCGTTTGGATGAATAAAAAATTGGCATATCAAATTCAACTCCATTGTCAAAACAAATTACCTTAATGGAAATAGAAAATTGATTTTCTATAAGAGTAACAAAGCTTTGTAGGTGGTTTCTAGCTTTAGATTTAAGTTTCATGAAGAAAACCTAGGTAAAACATGTATAATCATCAACAACAGTGAGAAAGTATTTATGGCCATGTACAGAAGGTAAATGAAAAGGTCCTCATATGTCACTATGAAGTAAATCAAAAGGATGAGATGTGAATGAAGTACTAACAGGAAAAGGTAAACATTTTTGCTTGGCATAATGATAAACATCATATTGTTTATTGGAAGGATTACAATTCACGAAAGGTAATTTCTATGTTAAAGTGTATAAAATTGACTGTGATAAATGACCTAATTGATAATGCCACACATGAAAATTTGAATTACATTGAAAAGTATTAAGAGAAAAAGAATGAACCAGAAATGGAGCACTTGCATGACTATGTAAAATGTATAACTCTTGCTGAACTTCAACTATGCCAATCATCTTCCAATGTGTTAGATCCTGTATCAAACACTGAGAAGAGTAAAAAATGAGTCGACAATCGTTATGAAGGGTGGTTTTTCAAACAGAAATCAAGCTGAATGTGAATTCGGGAATACACAAGACATCAATCAAATAAAAATTAAGGAAAAGCTTAACAGAACCAGAGTGTCGAGCATAAACCACAGAACCATTAGGCAAGTTGATAGACACAGGTGTAATGTGTTTATAAGTTGTGAACTGAGAAAGCACAACATATGTGGTCTATTGCACCACTATCTATTATCCAGGAAGTAGGAGGCATACTAATCGAAACACATATAGACTTCCTACATTGAAGGTGGAAATGGTAATGTTTGCGAATTTACCTTGGGATGCAGTAGGTGTCATTGGCTTCTCTTCACCATGCATTTGAGAAGATACACTATTGGCAGAGGAATTTCGATTCTTAAACTTGAAGCCTAGAGGAAACTTGTGCTTCTTGTAGCAAGTTCAATAGTGTGCCCTGTTTTACCATAATGAGTGTAGAATTTACCCGCACCTCCTCTCAGATTATTGAATGGTTGACACTGTGGACCATTGAAATTTGCAGAGTTCTTAATAGTACATATTCTAACTTCATTAACAGATTGAATTTATCAATCTTGTTGAATTACCAAAGAAAAGGTGCAATTAATGGATGGCATCGGGTCCATCATCATGATCTGCGACTTTGCACTAGAGAAATGTTCATTCAACCCTTTCAAGAATCGTATAACATAGTCCTGCTCTTGATGCTTTCGAACCAAAGACATAGTGCTGCAAGAGCAAGATGGATTGCAGGTGCAAATCAGCAACGATCTAAAAATAGGCAGCTCATCCTAAATAATTTTTAGCTTGGTAAAATATTCTGTTACAAGAAGATCCCTTTGTCAAAAACTGTAGAGTTATTCCTATAGATTGCGAATACGGAACACATCTCCATGGTTGAATTGGTCATGCAGATCGCTCCATACATTTGTTGCTTTGTCGATCTAAAGAATGCTTTGAGCGATGGTTGGACTTAATGAGCCATGACTGAACCATAGTGTTACATCGCTGCCACAAAGAGTAGAGAGAATCTGTGACCTTTAGTGTTGGAAGAAAACCATCAGTGAACTTAAATTTGTTCTTCGACAGAAGTAACATTTTCATCGCGCTCGCCCAATCTTGATAGTTTGAACTAACTAGCGAGGAGAAACTAGTATGAGAGCTGGATTCTCGTTTGGATGAAGGTAATACGCATTGGAAGGATCCTGCCAAGGAGGTGCCATTGGCGAATCGGAGAGGTGATTCTCACCGAAGGAACCCATAGCCCTAGTATGAGAGGAATGGAGGAGAGAAGTACGAAATGATCAAAGGTTGAGAATAGATTAGGGAGGAGCAATCATTGTGTGATAGCTCTGATATCATAAGACAAATCTTGTGGTAAAAATGAGCTTACCTTCTTTTATTCACATGTATAATTTGTATATATATATACATCACAGAAGAAAAATATCAAAGAAAAAAATAAAGCTATACAAAACTAAATATAACAAAAATAACCAATATGTAACTAACCCTTAGAAAAATATTCTAAGTTTATCTATTCATTTTCTAGAGAGTCTAATAGTTTTTGTTTTCATTTTTTTTCCAATTGGAGTGCTTGGTGCAATCGTGGAGTTGAAAAGGGATTTATAGAGCGTGCTAGGTACTTGGCTACTCTGAAGCCTAACAAATGGTTGATTTTAAATCTAGTTTAGAAGTGATCATGCATTCTAAGTTGATGAGTTGTTTAGCTAATTAAATAATGTTCAAGGCTTAATGATTTATAGAAAAGGACTTGAATGCAATTTTTAGGCATTTGGATTGTTTCAATTTTAGGTAAGAAAATGAGTTATTTTGAGCAAATTCTTATTGTTGAGATGATTAGACTGTTTGTCTAGTAAATGTTGAAAGATCGTCTTTATCCATCCACATTATCTAAATGGTTAGAATTTGTTTAAAATAATTTTTTTCTTTAAAATTGAGACAATTTGGACTCAATTTTTAAATATTTATTATCAATTTTTTTAATAAAATTATAATATACAATTATGTTTAAAGAACTAATACCGTGATTATTGAAAAATTTGAGAACAAACATTTAAAAGAGTATACATAATTTTTACTCAAGTCTAATCCAATAATTTATTAAGTTGATATATAAAAAATAAATTAGTAGATATAAAATCACCATCTATGGCAATCTACGAGCTACTGAGGTTTTTCAAGTCATACTCTTTCCTGCAAAATTTATTTAAATTTGAGAAACAAACTTGTTTATATCTTAAATTTACTTAAGAGAAGTCAACAGGCTTATCTAGTTAAACTGAGGATGGCGATGCGCAATGCTTTGTTTGTTAATCTATATGGCCTTTTTGTCATTTGCTTCATGTCATCACATCATACCACTTCTTTGTCTTAATCTATTCTCACAATTTTATAATCTTATAAGTTATTTAAATTTCCAATATTAATTTACCGTTAATAACTTTAAGTTCAAAGAATTTTAATTACAGATAACACATATTTATCAGTTTTGATTGAACCTCGTGATTTTCACTAAGCTTATGACTATTACTGTCAAAACAGCCCTAGTTTCTCAGGCTATTTCGTTTGATTCATCTCTTGATCGAGTTTGGACATTTAAATTTAGGCAATACGAGTTTAAACATGCCAGTTCATTTAGTCTATGAATGAAATAGTATAGTGCAAGCCCGTGAAAAAAATAATAAAAAACAAGCGAAATGGGGCAATAACTCGTTTAATAAAAAAATTAAAATTTTAAGAACATATTTAGATACAGTTTTCTTTAAAATATTTTTATTATCAAATTTTTCAAAAAAAAATCATGTGGAAAATTTTTTATAAAATATTATGCTAAACTGTAAAATCTATACATATGTCATGTTTTTATTTAATAATATGATAATAAAAATATAAAAATTGTACACAAATTTTCTTTTTCTTTTTATACTTTATGATGTTATTTTGTTAAATATACGTGTTATTGTTTATATTTTTTAATAAAAATTTTGTCATTTTTAAATTTTAATCAATGAGAAGTTTATCATTGTTTAACTTAAAAGTGTTTTTTTAATGAACATTTTTTTAAAAATATATGCATTACGTAAAAGATGAGTTAATTTGTTTATAGTGTGCTTAATAAACGTCCAGCATATTCAAGTGTTTGCATGAGCCGGTGGTCGATGTGAGTGATTATTCATATTACCAACACGTCCTTCCTTCTAAATATATGCGTATGAGATCTCAAGATTTTTCTTTCATATTGAAAGTACAATCATTTTTTTTTCTTTTTTCAAGAGAACAAAATGTTAGGACAAGGAGCTACATATGTTGCCTAGCAAGGCAAATATAAAGTGAGATAAAAGGAGAACGGATTCTTTCTGTTTTGGGCAATTTGGAGCCACCTGATTCATTTAACAAGTTTTGGATCGTCGGATGAAAAGTTTTAACCATAAGTATAACAATTTTAACGATCAAAAGTTTTTTATCATTAGATCAAGTTTGGATGGTATTTGGTGGAATTTTTTTAAACTATAAATATAAAAATTTTAACTGAGTTAAAATTTTACCTACAGGAACCAAAAATTTTAATTGGATTGACAAAAATTTTTACTTTAAAAGAAAATTACATTATAAAATTTTAAATGTGAGAATGGAAATTTTAACTATGAAATTTTTTTTATTATATAAGATCTTAAATTTTAAAATTATTTTATTAATACAATTAAATTTGTTGGTCTCATAATTAAAATTTTCTCTTATATTTATCCTTACAGTTAAAATTTTTTTTATCTCTCTACAATTTTTTTTTAACCAAATGCCACCCAAAGACAATCCGATGAGCCAAAATTTACTGGATGAATCGGATGGCTCCAAATTGCCCAAAATGACATTCATTTTCAGCTGAAAATGGAGAAAATCTGTTCTCGGATAAATCAGAGGGGTTAGGGAAATATTTGTGAAGGTCAAGGTAAACATCTTAAAAGCACGCATGGATTTGCCCAGGGCGGAGGCAGAAAAGCTTTTTTCTTTTTTTTTGTTTGTGTTGGGTGGGGGGGGGGTGAACTGTAAGATATAATATTCGATATCATAAAATAAGATTTTAATTATTTACAATACATACATATTATATGAAAGAAATTAAAATAGTAAATTTATGATATAAAAAAGATAATATATCATATTCAAGTCATTTATAAAAAACAGGTCGATCGTGTTGCGCATCGCTTCAATATTTATCATTTGAGCAACATTAACACATGATATAAAAATGAACATATTTCATAAATATGTCTCATTTCATCTAATGCATCTCATTGGTTAATTTTTTTTATGAAATATATGAATAATTTCAAGTAAAAAGTTAATAAAATTTATTTAAAATTTGAAAAAAATAATAAAGTAAAGGAATTTGTCAAAACTATGTGTTAAAAGAGATTACAGAACAAATGCAAAATGTAAATTGAATAACATTAAATAATAAAAGAAGAAAAAAATGTCGTAATAAAAAGGAGGAGTAAATACCATTCGAAATGAAGGAATGAGGGAAGAAAAGAAAATAAACAAAATGATTCAAGGGTTATATAATCTTACAGAGACTTAAATGCAAATGTTATCGCTTTTATGGGGCTATACTTTCATTTTTACCAAAACTTTTACAAAACTTCAGTTTTTACCAGGATGGCAAGGGGACAAGGTCCTCACTGGTTCCCCTACCTTCACCCTTATCTACATCCCTTTGAGGGTGGGATTTTCTAATGTATCCTCAATAACGAATTCCCGTACTTTTACACTTTTGAAGAAGTTAATGATTCTTATATGTAAAACGAACAAATGTTAATACTAATACTGCAGCACTAAGAATGGTGACATATTTTCATCCCAAAATGTGAATATGCTTAACTCCTAGCCGCGTTGTAGATGGGAAAAAAGATTATAGATATTCACTTTTCCTTGGTAGAAATTATATAATCATTATTATTAATGAATTAGTCTTTATCTGAGAGAAGAATATACAAAAGTGCAGAATATGCAACACGAGATCATCAGTGGCATCAATCACAAACTTTTGGCATAAATAATCGAAGAAAATAATATCAATTTCTAATTAAGAATCTCCAAAAATACAATACAATATAACTAGCCATCTAAATAATGAACTAATTTCATCACAAAAAAGAAAAAGAAATTAGTTGAGGCACAATTTTTTGGAGTGTTTTTAATGACCTATCGAGTGTTATATATACTGGGCATGTCCAGCAAAAATATTTTCATCCCAGATGGTATTAAGCACTCTTTCAAACAAACCTACAGAGCAAGGCAAGTGTAGGTATGATCTTCGTGCTCATCCAACAATGCTTGAAATGTCTTCCATGGAAACCATGAGATTGGAACCTCAAAGCATTTAGGTTCCTCACCCTCTTCGCCCACATTCACTGGTACAAAACCACTTCAGATCTTCTTGTTCTTGGAATCTTTCTTGCTCTTTGACGATGATGACCATGGATTTGCCATTACCAGATGAACTCTTTGGAAAATTTTCATATGTAATTGAAGACTTGAAAGGATCGATGAAGTTTCTTGAAAGCTTTTGATTTGTGAATTAGGAATTTAGCTAAGTGATAATATATATATATATATATATATAAAACTAACAGGCGTTGGTCCTAGTGGAAGGAGCTAGGTTCCGCTTAAGCAGAGGTCTCGATGTTGAGGGACCTGGTAATAGGTTTATGTCCCGTGGATACCGGATGATATCTCCATAAAAAAAAAAATATATATATATATATATATATAATTGTTAAACTTTAAATAGGGTTCGATTTCTCAATCTCTAAGATTAGGTTGTCTTATAAGAGCTGAACTTTTTGCATTTTTTATAGATGTTTCCATATTAATTATTACTTAAACATATAAGGAAACAACTGACTTAATATGTGGATTTATCATAATTGTATCATGATCTTCTGTGTAATATTAATAATTTATCTTCATTTATATTTCCTTTAAATAAAAAATATTGTTAGACAGTCTAGTAATATATACCAAATTCATCACATATCCAATAAGAGGGTTTCTTTCTTGAAAAAGGTTTCATTTGTATGCCAATCTTATGTTTTTTACTAGCCAGTAATTCACCCGCGTTGCATGATATTATACCCTAAATTTATTTTTACTTTGTATGAAATTATTTAGATATAACTAATAAAATATTACAATTATAGGAATTAAATAAATAATGATATAAAATAATAAATATTTAATTCGTTTGAATTTTTATGATTTTCCTAAAATTTTAGTGTACCCTAAATTAATAATAAAATTTATTAGTCTACTTAAAATATTTAGTGAAAATTGTAAGGGTGGAAATAGAAATACCAAAAGTATAGGAACTAATTTGTAATCTTTTCCAGGTCTAAAATACGTATTTTTAAGGGTCAAAACACAATTTTTCCCATGAGAAAATTGCAGAAATTTCGAAGACTGAAACGAGTCTGGAAGCTGAATGGATTGATGAAAACTTGGTTAAGCGTTTTAGTTACACTCTAATGGCAAGTTTGGATTAGATCGATAAACTTGAAGGAGACAAACAGTACAGCGATATTATCACTATTGACTGCTTCTGACAAAAGAAAACAAAAAACGAGACGAGTTGCGTATGAAAGAGGTTGAAGGCTGAAGTTCTCCTCTATTAATGTTTCTCTTGGAAAAACATTGGAGAAAAGAAGGTGAAAAGTCAGAGAAGAAGAGAGCTTCGGTGTGTGTGAAAGAGAGAAAGAGTTCTCGAGCCTGGAAAAAGGAAGATATAAAAACACTTACCTTGTCTGTGTACATGAAGCTCAGAGTTGTTGTTCTGTGATTCTTCTTCTCTATCTCCATTACAGCGTCCGAGTTCCCTGCATCTCGCCTCCGAGATGCACGCCACGTTTTGCTTGGTAAAATGGTGTGTTTTGACTCAACTTATTAAAAAAAAGAAAAAATTGAAGCCAGCCACCAGAGTGCGTCCGTCTTCCCGCCACTGTATAGCTGATTTGCCTCATTTTTCATCGTCTCCTTCACCGGTTTTCCCTGTTTCATTAAGGCGGGAAAAGCTTAGAGAGCATAAATCTCAAGCTCAACTACTATTTGCGTGCTACCATTTTTCTTTCTGTAAGTGGTGTGGTTCTATGCCAATCAGCGATTGAGTAATTCGTGGAAGCAAGAAGATGAAATGGAAGGAAGGGATGCAAAGAGCTAGATTGCAGTGAAGTGGGTTTGTACAGGATCGCCTTCTCCATTGAAAATCGAATGGCTGGATTCTTTTTCTTTTTTATTATGAGTTGAGTCAAAACGCACCATTTTACTTAGTAAAACGGTGCATTTTGCCGAGATGCAGAGGATTTGAACCATTCCATTACCTTCCTCCTCCTCTTTGTTCATCTCTTTCCTTTGAAATGGGTCATGGTGTGCCAACTTTAAGAAAAGAGAATTTACTAGATAACAGTATGCATTTCATTGTTTTAGTGGCCATGGGGGTTGTCTCCCATTCCTGAAACATAGAGAGTACGATGAAAGATATGATAGACTAGAGAGAGAAAACTTGCAAAGTTTGGAATCATAGGTGCTAAGGATTTAATACCAAGATATTGGGCATGAAACTTCACTTTAAGGATGATCTCTAGCTTGTTTCTTGATGTACAGATACGTTGCCCTTGATTATATGAAAGAATGGTGAAATTTAGAGTTGAAACAATGGAAAACGCAGAACAGGGGTTTATCACATAGTCTTGCTATGCGGTTTTACATACGGTCTTATCACACGGTTTGGCTATGCGTTTTTACATGGGATCGTGTGACGGCTGTTACACCCCTCCCCAATACAAACATCAGGGAGGTACAGGGCGGGTGCAGCTTCTCTCCTGTCTTGATTCTCTTTGCATAAGCCGTGCATTCCTTGGCCTCAACTACATGGCCTGGCCATGTAAATGAACAAGGGGCCGTGTGTTTCTCCAAAAATAGAGTTGTCATGTTTTATGATGCTTGTACTAAATTCAGACAAGAATAGGTGTGTTACGTTAGGATAAACATGCTTTGCCTTAGCTAAATTCCTTCAGATCCTAAATAACCTAATATGAAAGAAAGATTAAACGTGTATTTTTTGAAAGGAACTGTGCATGAGGAATACTTCTGCTTAAGGAGTACTTAGGCATAAGGAATATGACCTTGAACATGGACCATGACCTATATAACCTGAAATATGGACCATGACCTTATGATCATTACCAACACTACAAAAAAAAAATTTACGATAAAAATTAATGATAATTTTTTTTTTTCGTTAGTCATTAATCTATCACTAATTCCATCTCTAAAATTAGCGACGGAATTAGTGATAGAATTTATTGTTGTAAATATTTCTATCATTAATCAAGTTAGCGACAAAATTCAATAACAAAAAATTCTATTGTTAATGAGCTGGATAGTCAATTCTAATTTTGTAATAAAAAATTGTTATTATTTTTACAATAGAATTAGTAATGAAATTTTCTATCACAAACTTTTCTATCATTAATCAGTAGCAAAATTCGTGACTAATGAATTTTTTAATGATTTATATGATATAATGATTTGAATATTATTAATATTATAATTTAATATTTTATATATTATAATTTAAATTATAAATTAATAATTTAATGATTTCAATATCAAAATGGTAAAATTTGAAAAGTACTAATGTGCCTAATTATTCTATATATGGTTGATAAAAGGTCTCCATTTTATTCAAAATTTAAAAAATTTACAATTTATTTAGAAATATTAATATACATATAAAATATATATAATTAATTGAAAATAGTAAAAAAATTCCCAAATTTAAAATTATTATTTAAATAAATGTATATAAGGAATTACTTAATTAAAAATATAAATAAATAAATAAATGTCAAATAAATGTTTCGTTAAAAAAATGCAAAAGATAAATAATATAACAATATGCCTCTTTTCTAAAATTTTATAAATATTAAAAATAACTCAACTCGTTCACTGTGCTTCAATCACACCATCTATCTCTTGCCTCTCTTCTCTCCCAATCAGTTTCTCCTCTCTGTTATACTATAATTGTAATTTTTGTATTTAAACTTTGAGTTAAATTCACACCTTCTTCATCTTATCTCTCTATTTCTTTTTACACCTTTCTAAGTGATTGTGTCAAGGCTATCCCTTCTTCGAAAGTTGAAACTTTCTCTCATTTAAATCTGAAATCTCTCATTTTTTTTTGAAGAAGCAAAGATTGAATACCAACTAGTGTAAAATCAAAAAAGGAGTGAAGGGCATAATCTAAAATATAATACCTATACACATCTAGTTTACAAATTTGAGATAGAAGGGGAGATCTGCCCACTCTCAAATAAATGTAGCTCCACTTATAAACTCCTTTATCTTATATGTGATTTCTTAAGTAGAGAACAAACTGTAACCCCAACCCTAATCCTATGAGTTAAGATTCAAATATCTTATTCAAGATTTTGTCTATGCAAGAGTTATCTTTTAATTTTTTAAACTTGAATATATGTATTTTTTAAATTTCTTCTAAAACATCTTACAAAAACAAATCTTTTTTAGTATTTGTGTGTATTTATTATGCATCTTCATTACTAAAGGGATCATTTGAAGTATTTTTATTTAATAAAGCAAGCCACCTTAAAAATAAATAATAAGAATTTCTTATAGAATTATCTTTAAAAAATGGAAATTTAAAATATTCAAAATATAAAATAAAATATCATTGATTCCTCCTTTTTAGAAAGAGCCCTTGATCCCTTGATAATATGAGAGGGCAAATTTATGGAGAAGGCAAATTTGTTTTCTCTTCTTTTGACTTCAAAGCATTCAAACTTTGGCATGCATCTCTCAAATTCCACTTCCTCTCCAAAATTTGGCTACCAAATGCTGCAAGAGGTTGAATCCCTTTCCGTTTCACTTCTTAGCCTACCAAATAGGATTTCAGTAAGTCAATCAACTATCTTATTCATAAATATAGAAATCAACATAAAGAGAAAGAAGAAAAACATTTATTAAGATGGGAAATATTCTGCATTATTGTCTCACTCTTCTATTGAAGACAAATTTGGCCTTTCTACAAAAAGAAAATTAGAATTTTAGTTCAAGAGCGATAAGGATCCTTTAAAACCCCTAAAAATGATTATCATACCAAATTTTCCATTGGAACATTCAAAGATGCCACCTGTGTTAAATTAAAATACTTAAATTTTAATTGAAATAATTAATGCATTTTATCTAAATTTTGTGAAACATCAAATGTGGAAGGTAGAGAATAATTTATGTTTGCATTTTCAGAATGTGTTCTGCACCTGTTGATGAAAAGGAAAAAAAAAACACTCTGCACCTATTACCTCATAAGGTTTTATTCTATTCAAATTAAGAAAAAAAAAGAATTATGAGCATTGGGTTAGTTAAAAAATTTTAGAATTCAATTTTGAGTTTTTTCATTTTCAACTTTAAGATAAATTCAATATCAACAAGTTGAAATTTATGGTGCATTTGGTTGGCAAAATCAATTGAAGATTTTTAAAAGTTTTTTATAAAAATTTGATTTAAGTTTTAAAAAATACTTTCACAAAAGTAAGAAGGTAGGAGTGCTGGATTCCTACTATAGAATGTTTAAAAAATGATAAAGGTTAAACAATTTTAGGTTTGTAAATTTAGTATATCTACAAGGCTCTTATCAACATATTTGTCTTAACATTATATCTAATATTTCTTGTAACTTTTTCTAATTTGATTTTTGAATTATATCTTAAATTATTGCAATAGAAAATTTTTTCTCAATATATACAAAATTTTATAAAGACTAACTTTATAATTAAAAAATTTTCACTGGTTATAGTACATTAATATTGATTATATTTATATATTTTATTTTTTTTAATAAATTTCATATATTCTAAACAAACTAACATAAAAAGCACCCAAAAAAAAAACACAAATAAAGCAAAGAGCCAAATGAAAACAAAAGTGAATAAACATATATAGTAATAAACTTGATTTTGTGATTTATCAGTAAGCGCTTCTACCATCTTTGTAGTTAATACTAGAAATTGAAAATAAGAAAGAAAAATTATAATCGAAGACTTTAAATTGAAAATATTTAAATTAAAACATTTTAAAAATTGAAAATATTTAAATTAAAAGATTTTAAAATTTAAAATTATTTTTAAAATCTAAAAATGAAAATATTTAACATAAAACTCTAAACTATAACTTTTGTGTATAATTTAAATTTTTAATTTTTAAAAATAAAAAATAAAAAATTTCCTGAACCAAAATAAACCCTAATAATCTCCTGAACCAAAACCCTTGGAAGCTCACAGCAAGTCTCCTCAAGTTTGCCAAGCGTTGTTGTGTTGGCCTCCTCTACAATGGTTGTGTTGTGAGTATCTTCTTCTAATTACTTTTGCTTGCTTCTGAATTTTAATTGATGCAACTTGAAAAATGGGATGCACTCTCTCCTTGTCTTAGCATTGACAGTGTTGGCTGGAGGTGAATGATGGCAAGAAATTAGATAGGCTAAACTTGAGAACCAAAAGTAAGCTCAGAGGTTCATTTCTCATTTCATCTTCCCTGTTTCTTTTCTTCATCTTTATCTCCCTATTCTTAGCCTTTATATTCTTTTGTTAAGGTTAAGAGTCATAGAGGTAGTCTAACTTTGATGATTAGGAATTTTGTGTCAAGGATTTCTGGAATAATAGGGTTTATGCAATATGAATGTGATATGATTTCAAATGAGGGGTAAGGGTGTTTGAATTATTTGTTTCTCTGTAACTTGGAATGTTAAATGTTGATTGATGCCTTATATGGTTATGTGGCACGTATTGCTTCATTGTATGACTGGATGATTGATTTTGTGAATTGTTATTGAGTTCCATGTTGACATGGAATTTTTTGTTTAGTATACATATAAGATTGGTTATGATGAACTTGGTTAATGCATGAATTTGAATAAAATTTTATGCTGCTACTATTATTGCTCGATGTATGATTATGTTAGAGGTTTTTATTTCTTATTCATATTCATCATGATACATGAATATGGGAAATCATAGTATCTGCGATGTTTAATCAGAAATTTAGATTGTCCTTTTTATAGTTCTCTTTGGAATGGATCTGGATATCTAGATTATTTGTATCCAAATATAAGTTTTTGTTGGAGATTGTGCTCTAGACCAATCATTATATTATGAACATTGTATTTCATTAAGAACAAGGAGTTTTTCTTTTATTACATTTATTATATTGTTTGCATGTTTGCTATAATAATAATATCCTTAGATAAATCATATTGATTATCCTAAATATCCCTAATCAATTAGCTTTTGTGGGAACGATGATGAACTAAGGCTAGTATGATTTTGATTGATGATTATGTATTAATCATGTATGAAGATACGAATCAAAGTTATAGGCTCTTGTTAGGAAACAAGGTGCTAGATCGACTCGTCATGAGATAACTACATGAATTAAGTTATAAGTATATCTCATATATAACCATCTCACTAAACCCTCAACCCTAAGATCACCATAGATTCCCACATGAGAAATACTGTGCTTTAACATAATCAAAAGTCACTTTTAACCAAGTGATTATAAAGGCTGTGATCAGGCATAATAGAATCCATGTAGAGAAAGATGAGTGGTTAATATGGAATTTGTCCCTCTCATTAGTAAAGAGATATCATTGGGCCACTTGATGAGTGAGACTAAGAAATGCATGGGCATACTTGGATGGAACGATTTTTCATTTATTCTGTCAGTCTGCTCAGAGATCAAAAAAGTGACAGTCAAGTAAAATAAGGATGACATTTCTATGTTTCATACTTGACCTAGATATCATATGACGAAAGAGTTGTGACAGGGTTATATGATAGGTTGCATCGAATCATCAATCCTCATATGATTTGGGTAGTCACAATATCTTGTTAGAGGCTACTTGTGACTTGTAGGAAAAATAGTGTTATTGGCCCACTGCCAATGTCATACGGGCCTGTAGGGTCGCACACAAGAACAGACTAACTCGAACTAAAATGTACAGATTCATTGAATCTAAATATATGTCTACATTCAATGAATATAACATTCAATTTAGGGCAGAGAAATTTTATAAATATATATTTGATAAAATTCAATATATATATCATCTATTTAGTTTAAATAATTAGTTTAAATTTATTTTATAGGATAGATTTAAATTTAAATTAATATGATAATTTAAATTTAATCTATGTGATAAATTAAATTTAAATTTGGTTCTAGATTGAGATTAAATAATTAGTTTAAATTTATTCTATATGATATATTTAAATTTAAACTAATGTGATAATTTGAATTTAATCTATGTGATAAATTAAATTTAAACCTGGTTCTAGATTGAAGTCAAATAAATTAGTTTAAATTTATTATATAAGATATTTTTAAATTTAAACTAATTTATTTAATCATAATTTAAATTAATTTAAATAATATATTTGAATTAATCAAATATATCATAAAATCCTAACATGCCTCTATAAATAGAGAGGTTAGAATTTTCTAGGTGAATGATTTTTTTGAGAGAGCCGCCTCCCACCTTAAAGAGAAAAAGCGTACAGATGCTTAGAGAGAGAGAAAGTGTATAGACGCTAGAGAGAGAAAGAGAAGAGCGTCTTCTCTTCTTGAACATACGGATGTTCGTCTTCAGTGGCGTTAGCATGCTGTTCGAGTTGCAATCACCGTTCGTGTGGATACCGGTAAAGGGAATTGATATGAAGCGTCAGTTCCTAAGATCCGACGGTAGAAAGAGAGCCTGAAGAATCACGTAACAAAGATAAAAGTCTGTAACTTTACTTTATTTAAACAATATTGACGAATCCATGGGAGGGATTCGAATTCATTTTTTTAAATTTTTGCTGTGCGTATTCCAAAATTCCCAACAATTTTATCTATGTAGACATTCTTTAGGTGTTCTTATTGTTCAATTAGAGTACAAAGAATGTAGATTGTATAAACAATTGCCAATGAGCTTATAGCTCATATGGCACTAGGCTCAGTTTTTAAGATTAAGGTGAATATGATGTCAAAGATTATATCTTTGCCTTGTCCCTTGAAACTCTTTGCCCTGTCAAATATTGAGGTGAATTTTGTATTGTGTCTCTTGATGGATGAGAACTTCCATATGAAGTTGTTAAGGAACTCTATCTTATTTGGTGAGAATGCTATTATTTGTTAAGATTGTAGATTACACATTGCAAATTATAATACAATGTCGAGGGATTTGGAAAGTATTGATTTTACTTTTGAGGAATACCATTGGAGGTGATCAAAGAAGGCTTATGGCATTACGGATTTATCCATTTAGATTATGTAAGTTTTCTTGGCAAATTGGGCTTATGTAGAGAAAGCTAGGGTGAAGAGAATATAGCTTATTAGAATGAAACCCATGTTTGTAATTGGGGTGTCAGCCATTTTCATGCTAGAAAGGAAAGCTTAGGAGTTTTGAAGAAGAAGGAGAAGAAAACACAGAAGGGGTTGTGAACATTAAAGAGGAGGTAGGAAATGGCATTTTTTGTGACATATTGATCATTGTATTATTAAAATTTGGTGGTTGTTTTGTGAATGCCCCAAGCTAAATGGAGGGTCAAACAAGCTACTGAATGGCTAGTAGTAGAATTTAATAAGCATATGGTTTTTTGACAAGTACCACTACTTTGTTAATTTTGTGGTTATCTATATACTGATATAATATCCATATTCTTTACGTTAGGCCTCTGAATGTAGATTTGTAAATCTTCTAAAATTAATTAAGTAAAACAAAGAGAAAGAAAAGAGATGGAGTAACAAAACAAAAGAAGTGGAGAGTTTATATACAATTTTATTTATTATATTATTTTTTATTTTAAAAATACTTTATATTTTAGAAGATCTAAATTCTAATATAATAACATCTAAAACATTGTGCAACAGGATCTTTTTTTATTCTCTCATAGCTTTGTGCAACATCCTTATATTTATCAATTGTTAAATTCAAATAGCAAAAATTAGAAAACAATTGACTATGTTATTTCTATTAACATATCAATTTTTCTGGGCCTTTGCACTCTCATTCAACTAAAAAGAAGAAATTTATGTGGTGACTTTACTACATTAGCTATAGTTAGGGAGGAAAAAAAAAAGTTCAGTTTAGAGGAATTATATCTTTTTAATTTTTAAAAGATTCAAGTTTAAATTATTCAATCTATAAATTCTAAGGTTATTCAATTCAATCCTTTAAAAATCTTGATTCATTATACATTTTTTTAGAATATCTATATTTATTTTATTTCTATCCTTTTTTTAATTTATAAAGGATTAATGAATAGTCAGTCTAAGAACTCAAAAATTAAATTATATTTTTTAAAATTTAGAGACAAAAGTGATAAATTATTTGATTGTTGAAAATGTGAAATAGTAACAACAAGAAATAGGCAGTTTGTAAAGGGGAAAGGGGAGTGATATTACTTAAAGAAATAAGTATTATAATAAGAGTACTAGAATTAGAATGTTAAATACTAGAAGGAAAGTGTTAATTATGAATAACCATATCTTATAAAACATGATAGAGCCCTATATTGAAAAAATATGAGTTAGTTATGATTTTTGTTAAACTTTAGCCCAAAGCAATATCCAATTTCTAATGCCAAACTTGATTCCTCTGTAAAGACACATCACCAGGTACCTCTTCTACTTGAATATTCCTACACATAATATTCTTTGAATGCACACTTTATTTTGCATAAAGTGACGATAAGATCAATTCAATTTACAGGTTTTCAATTAATTATAAATGCAAACTATGTGGAAACAATTTTCTTCTTTCCAAGCCATTAACTATAAAATTTTCAATTATTGGTCTTAGTTGTCTCATTTTTTAGTTTTACTAATTCTTTTCTCCAAGATATATTCTTTTAACTGGATCATTCATACTCATTGTTGGTCATCATATGTTTTAAGTCATGTTACATCATATCGTTTGCAGCACATTATTTTAAACTTGTATATTTTTTTAATCCAAACTTCAAAGTTGAATATTGATACTCTAATTCACTTTTTTCCATACATTGCATTTTAAACTTCTCCATCACGCATGCCAAACACATGTAACTACTTTTTTATTGCTAATGTTAGTCTGTTTTTTTTTTCTTAAATTCGGGCAAATAACTCATGCTTATGTCATAAGAGTGTAGTGTGATATTGCATTTGAATTCCCAATATTTAGTTTCTTTTTCTTTATCTAATTTTATTCTCTACATTTAAAAATTAAATTCGTATATACATATGATCATATAATAAGCCAAAACTTCCTCTTTATTGAGCTTAGATTATCTCAATTTATTAAAAAAAAAATTATTATGAGTAAATCCTAACTATCTAAATTATTTAAAAAAATATTATTTATTTTCTTAAATATAATTTGAAGCTTGATTTTTAGTTTGACTAGTTGTCATATGATATATACTTATATGCTTTTTTTTTTTTTGGTGATAGGTGTGGTCTCCATAAAAAGCTTGCTCCAAAGCTTGAAAAGCTAGGTACTAGCTTAAAGAAAGTCAACTCTATTTCAATGGGAAAGGTTAGCACCCTCAATCTTGTTAGCATGAACTTTCATTGAATTTTTGTAAATGTTCACTGAGTTTGGACATAAACTTGATGTTTCATTTTCCATGTGGAAATCAATCGATATCTATACCTTATTTAGTTGAAAACTATTCTTTGATTCTAAACTTATACTAAATTAGTTAGTATCGATGACTATTAGAAGAAAGGTGAGGTGTGTATCTTCCCTCTTGTTTTTAAGATAAACAATAATACTTCTACAACTATTTGTTAGGCATATAGCAAGCATTAGAGTTGAAATGAATGAGGCCATAACATTAAAAGTCATTGAGATTGTGTATGGAACTTGAAATTCTTTCCTGTATGTCTTTATATAAATTCAATTGCTTTTGTTTATTGGATTTTTAATCCCTTTAAGTTTGTTTGTGCTACTTTTTTAAATGAACATGTATTTTGTCATACCTTCTCGATATTATTTCAAACACTATATATTAGTTTGTATTTGTAGATAATTTTATTAGACTCTATCTTGTATCCTAATTCTATTTCCCCAAAATGGTACAACATACAATATGATGCTAGTACTTGTATCCATATGGCATGATTGAAACAAAGTTTGTACTTGATTGGTTTGTTAAGCTTCCTTTGCTAATTGATGCATCCCCACATTGCACAGTATTGCATCTAAATATGCTTCTTAAGTTCATTTATTTATACTTTTTGAATTTGCACTAACACCCTTATTTTATCCCCTCTTGTTTTAATATATAACACATAACTTCTGAGCCTTTCTTGATCTAATGTACATTAGCTAGTCCATCCTTTTTGAGTTTCACATATGTTGCCCTCTAATGTTCCTTGTGCTACTTTTCTAGCTCAAATAAAATAATAACATAAGCTTTAATTTGGAGATATTAATCATAGGCTCTTTTGTTTTAATTGATTGAGAGATAGAATATACATGCTGGAAAATCAAAGATGGATATATAATAGAGTAAATTTGAGTCGTCGATATTTTACAATAGAGTTCGAGTAAGGTGTCGAGGAGTTTCTTACCTATGCATGCCAATTTCCTTCTTTTTTGCATTTAGAGAAGATTAGGTGTCTATGTGCTCAATGTAAATGCAAAAACCATCTATGTCTTGATAAGGTAAAGGTGCAAATTTATAGACATGGATTCAAGTTGGACTACTATATAGGGACTAGTTATGGTGAAACATTGGTTGAGTATCATTTACTTGTGTATCCAATGCCAGACATCCAACATGTCTCACGTGGGTTGCTTAGGAACTAGCTGACACAATATGAGACCATAGTGATGGATGCAGCCAAGTCATGTTTTTGGGATAGTAACAATGAAAGGGTTGAAGGGATGCCAAATCCAGATGCAAGGGCATTCTATGGCATGCTACACACTGCATAATAGCCCTTGTGTGAAGGTTGTGAAGAGGAATTTGAACTTTCGACTATTGTGCAGTTACTAAGCATTATGGTAAAGACCAACATGTCACAATAAGGCTACAATTTAATGTCATAGTTAATGTTGAGGACATAACCTAAAGACACTCGTATGCTTATAGACTTGTATCAAATAAAGAAGTTAGTGTCAAAATTAGGGTTTGGTTATATGAAGATTGATTGTTGTGTGATTGGGTTATGTTGTATTATAAAGATGATGCAAATGTAACCTAGTGTAGGTTTTGTGATGAAGCACAGTATGCGGCTAGAAAGTTTCATGAAAGAAAAAGAAAAATTGCAACCAAGCAGTTATGGTAACTACCACTAATTTCTAAACTTTAGAGATTATTTGCCTTTGGAAAAATAGCAAAGGAAATAAGATGGAATTGTGAGAACCGTTGAGATTTTGACGTCTTTACTCATTAATCCGATGAAGAAGTATGGAAGGTGTTTGGTAACACATACCTTAACTTTGTGTTTGATCCACAAAATGTTCAACTCAGGTTGTGTGCTGATGGGCTTACACCATTTGGCCAATATGGGAAAAAGTATTCTTGTTAGCCAGTTATCCTTACTCCATACAATCTACCACCAGTGATGTGCATGAGATAAGAGTATATGTTCTTAACACTAATTATCCTTGGTCTTAACAATCCCAAAGGGAAAATAGATATTTATCTACAACTATTGATAGATGAACTAAAATTATGATAGACTAAAGGTGTGCTAACATATAATGCCTCATTGAGATGGAACTTTAAAATGTGTGCTGCACTATTGTGGACAATTAATGTCTTCCTAGCATATGGCATGTTGTTGGGTTGGATGCTAGTGGAGAGATTATCATGCCCTATATGTATGGGGAACTTAAAGTCTTTGTAATTTAAGCATGGGAGGAAAACATCTTTCTTTGACTGTCATCGACAATTTCTTCCACCCGATCATGCATACCTAAGAAATAAATTCTCTTTTTATAAGAATAGAGTTGAGAAATCAATGTCTTCATTGTTGTTAAATGGAGAGAAAGTTTGGCAAAGAGTGTGTAATTTGCCAAAAGTGACCAAGTGGGGAGAACTTGTATCGACCGAATGGTATAAGGACACTTACCATTGGACAAAGCAGAGCATATTTTAGGAATTTCCATATCAGAAAACTAACCTCATTTTACATAATCATGATGTCATGCATGTTGAGAAAAATGTGTTTAACAATGTATTTTACATTGTCATAGTCATAAAAGAGAAGACTAAAGATAACACATAAGCTCGATTGGATGTAGAAAAATATTGTGGACAAAAAGAATTAGAACTTGTCAACAATGGAGGGCAAGTTTTGAAGCCCAAAGCACAATATACTTTAAATATAAAACAAAAATGAGTTGTTTGTCAATGGGTAAAGAACCTGAAATTCCTCGATGGGTATACATCTAATCTGGCTCGATGTGTTAACATGAAGGAAGTGAAGCTATATGGCATGAAGAGTCATGATTGTCATGTGTTTATGTAATGCTTGCTTCCTATTGTTTTTGGTGATTTGCCTAAAACTATATGGAATCCTATAACCAAGCTTAGTCAGTTCTTCAAAGAATTTTGATCCACTACCTTGATGATGGCTTGACTAGAGTTATTAGAGCAGAACATTATTGTGGCATTGTGCAAATTGGAGAAGGTTTTCCTCCCTGGGTTCTTTGACTCAATAGAGCATCTGCGCATCCACCTTCCCTATAAAGCTAAGGTTGGGGGATCTGTTCAATATCGATGGATGTATCTATTTGAAAGGTAATAAAGCCTATAACTTTATACTTGGAATGAATATATATTTGAAAGGTAATAAAGCTTGTTCAACTACTCTTTATATAGGTTCCTCCATACCTTAAAGCAAAAAGTCAAGAACAAAGCTCGAGTGAAGGGATCTATATGTGAAGCTTATATAATTAAGGACATTGCAACATTTTGCTCACATTACTTTAAAAATGATGTGCCATAAAAAATAATGAGACCTCCAAAAAATGATAATGACAGAGAATTGGGACTACTTACAATTTTCATTTTTAACTATTATAGAAAGTCTTTTAGAGAATACAAGTCTCATTTCTTGAATAATCAAAAAGTGAAAACTATTACAAAATATGTTCTAATAAATTGTGATAAAGTACAACTTTATATCAAGTGAGTCATATTGCTTGTACATAATTTATTTGTATATATTTAATACATTTCTTTGTTATGTAGTTTATTTGTCAATGAGTTAACTTTGTCCAATCTTCAAATTGTGAATGCTAAGATAAAAGCTTAGATTGAAGCAAATTTTTTCTCCTGGTTTTGAGAGCATATAAGTAGTAATAAGTTGAAATTGATTTTGTCTTAAAACTAACCTCAACTCACATAAAATATTAAAAAATGGCACACAGGTTCAAAACCTAGCCAACAATGTTTTGGATCCATTTTTACATGACATTGCTCTGGGACTAAAGAGAAGCGTTAGAACTTGGTCTATTTACTTTATTAATGGGTGTAGATTTCACATACATTCATTGAGCCATAAAAAATCAACAATAAATAGTGGTGTATGAATTAAGGGGATTGCTTTTGCACAATTAGAATATGCCTTTTATGGCATTCTAGAAAAGATTGTAGAGATTGGCTATATGGGGGTTCTTGTGAAGCGATTAGCGTTGTTCAATTGTTAATGGTATGATCTTTCACTTGATCATGGTATAAGGGTTCACAAACAATATGAGATTGTTGAAATTCATGAATTAAAGAGGTATAATAAATTTGATCCATTCATATTTGCACAACAAGTGATGTAGATGTACTATGCGCATTATCCTAGTTGCCATTAGAAGGCTAATTGGTTAGCCGTTATCAATGTTAAGACCTATAGCATAATTGGTGCTTCTATATCTAAAACAAATATAGGGTCATTTCAAGTGGATAGATTAGAAGTCATACTACCTATAATTATCTTGACCGACAAATTCCATAACCTAAGAGACACTGAAGATTCTTATAAGAAAATAGATATGTCAATTGTTAACAAAGTTTAAGAAGAAGAAGGGATGACGACGACGATGATGAAGAAGATGATGATGATGACGGCGGTGATAGGGGCAACACACATGGAAAGTGGAATGCATTTTTAACTTAAGGGGTAAATTGAGAGTACATGCCACATAGCGAGGACTTGACTTCTCATAGCTACAGGATTCTATAAAAGTTTGGTGATGAGGCTGCAACCTGAAGAATACCCAATCCCCTACCTTGAATTCCCTCTCAGAAAGCCCCTTACCAGCTTGTTGTTTCATGCGATTGACAGCCAAAGTAAGATGGTGTTTGAGTTTGCTCAACATCACTTCATAGGCAATAAAGTTGCAATTAATGGCATCCAATGATAATTCGTAGGGTAAATATGGCAAATGAAGTGGAAGAGGCTGACCATACATTACTTCAAATGGAGTGACCCCAGTAGAGGTATGGTAGGTGGTGTTGTACCATCATTAAGCTAAAGGCAACCATTTGCGCTAGTCCTTATGATTATGTCAAGTGAAAATTTTGAGATATTATTCTAAGTACCTGTTTATAACCTCAGTTTGGCCATCAGATTGAAGGTGATAAGCTATAGATAAGTGCTATTCAACTCCTAATTTAGCCAAAAACTCTTGTCAGAATGTGCTTGTAAAAAGTAGGTCTTGATCACTTATTATAGAAGTTAGGGCTCCATGCAATTTATAAATGTTATCTAAAAATAATTGAGCCAATCCTGTAGTAGTAATAAGATGATGTAGCCCTAGAAAATATGCATACTTGCTGAGGCGGTCCACAATAACCCAAATCACCTCTTGCCCAATAGATTTAGGCAATTTCTCAATAAAGTCCAATGTGATGCTTCGCCAAACCCCTTAAGGAATAGGTAAAGGTTGAAGCAAGCTTGGGTAAGTCACAGTCTCATATTTGCACCTTAAATAAGTTTCACAAGTCTAAATGAACTTCTTTAAATCACTCTACATGCCCTTCCAATAGAAAACTGCCTTGAGCCTCCTATAAATGGCTTTAGCACCCAAATACCCTCCTTAAGGTGAAGAATGAAGCCATTATAGCAAGATCTCTTGCAACTCAGTTTAGTGTGGCCTAATAACTAGCTTATTCTTATAGGACAAAGCATTATTCACCCATTTATACTTAGGGTGGGAATCAGGGTTAGCTTAAATATCATCAATCATTTGCTGTAATGCTAAATCAGTTTGCCACTGTTGCTGAATTTGAGTCCACAACTCAGTGGAAATAGAAGATACATTCATTTGCAATATATCTCTATGTGAAGCATGTGATAAAGCATCAACCATTACATTTTCATTTCCTTTCTTATATCTAATCTTATATTGTAAACCTATTAGCTTAGTGATCCATGTGTACTGAGTAGGGTAGATAATCGTTGCTCCAAAAGATATTTAAGGCTTCTTTGATTTGTGAGTATAGTGAAGGGTAAGGCACTAAGATACTGGTGCCATTTATTAATAGAATGGACAATAGCTAAGAGCTCACGATCATAGACAGAAAGAAGCCTGTTTTTAGGAGAGAGCACTTTACTCACCAATGCCACAGGATGACCCTTTTGCATTAATACTGTACCAATACCTTGTTAGAAGCGTCGGTCTTTATAATGAAATGTTGAGTAATAGCTGGCAAAGCAAGAACAACATCACTCATTAATGCTTGCTTTAAGCTTCTAAAAGCTTGCTCAGCTTCCTCTGACCATTTAAAGACAACCTTTTTCAATAAGTTTGTGAGAGGCCGAGCCAAAATATCATAACCTTTAATAAAACGTCTGTAGTACCCAGACAATCCTAGAAAATCCTTAGCTCTTTGATAGTTTAAGGAGTAAGCCATTGTTTTACAGCCTTGAGTTTGTTAGGGTTAGCTGAAACTCCACCTTTAGATATAATGTGGCCCAAGTACTTAACACTTTTGGTAGCAAATGCACACTTTGAGCATTTGACATAAAATTAATCCTCTCTCAATATTAGGAATGCAGCCATTAAGTACTACGTATGAGTAGATAAATCCTCACTAAATATCAAAATATCATCAAAGAATACAAGTACAACTTGTGAAGAATTGATTCAAAGATAGTGTTTATGATCTTCTGAAAAGTAGAGGGAGCATTAAACAACCCAAAAGGCATCACAAGATACTCGTAGTGGCTTGCATGTATTTGGAAAGCAACTTTATATATATCCTCTGGCCTCATTTGAATTTATGGTATCTGGAATGTAAGTCCAATTCTGTCCTTACTCAATTTGTCCAACAAGTCCTTAATCAGAGGTATAGAAAATGAATTCTTCACTGTGGCTTTATTAAGTGCTCGGTAATCCACACACATGCACCAACTTCCATCCTTCTTTTTCACTAACACCAATGGCAATGTGAATAGAGAGGAGTTATGTTGAGTGACGTCACTATTAAGTATTTCCTTGACCAAATTCTCTACGATGTCTTTCTACAAAGCAAGGTAACAATAATGTCATAGATTAATTGGGTTAGTACCCTCCTTAAGAATAATCTAATGGTCATGTAAGCCATAGTTAGGAAGAAGAGACTTGGGCTCTTAAAAAATTTTAGCAAAGTCATACAATAAGTCATCAACCTCAATGGAAAGTGGATCAGACTGAATAGTAGTTAAAGCACAGTAGATAGATTCAGCATCACAAGGTATAATTTGTATCATATAATACTGGAATTGGACAGACATAAGATGCATTAATTTCTCTTTAGGGATAACCTTATTGGTACGTGGTGATCAACAGTGATTCTCATGGGTTGGCCCTTCCACAATCTAGCTGTATAATTCCCAGTTCACTCAATCATTGCATACCCAAAACGATATCACATCCCTTAAGAGGCAGCAAAATAACATCGGCATCAAATTGTTTCCCTTGTGTAACCTATTCAAGGCCCTCACATCCTTGTTTGCCATAAGACTTGTGGCCATCAACAACTGATACAGTTATAGGTTAGACATATTGGATATTTATAGGTAGTTCCTGAGCTAACTTTTCATCCAGAAAATTACGAGTACCACCAGTGTCTATGAGGATGTGTATCAACTTTTTCCTACACTTCCCAGTGATTCTCATAGTATTGTAAGTAGCCGTACCTGATAGATCATTTAATGAGATGGCAGGTTCATCTGTTTGAGTAATAACATCATCAACAGATTGACTTTCAGCTTCCCCTTCATCAAGCACTTCCATAAGAAAGACTTGCATCTTTTTCTTTTGGAGGCAAACATGCCTAGGTTGATAAGGCCCACAACAGAAGTAACATAGGTTCTTAGCTCTTAGGTCCTCAATTTTCTCGGGAGTTAATTTCTGTTGAAACTTCACTCTTGGTTTACCCAAAATGCCCTTCTAATTTGAACTTGATGGAGGCCCCCATTTCACCAAAGCATTAGAAGGCTTAGGACCCTCTGTCAACACTCCCTTTCCTCCATTAGGAAGTGGTAATAATCCCTTCGATGTTAATGCAATAGTTCTGGAGAAGCAGCGCTTCCAAGCAGAGCTAGTGTTTGTGTTTGAATAAGCTCCATGATGCGTTCTTGGAGCTTGGCAAGTTTGGTAGCCTTTAATAACGTCTGTGGGTTTAACAATTTCACACCCATTGCCAATTCCAGTTTCAAACCTCCAATGAAATAACCAAGCTTCTGCTCTTCAATAAGAGCTACCCTGCAAATCAAGTTATCAAAATTAGATTGAAATTCTGAGAGTGCTCCGGTTTGTTTCAACTGCATTAATTGCTCTATTGGTTTTGCTTGGATTGGTCCAAATTGGGCCTTCATTGCTTCTGCAAATAGGTTCCAAGGTATGCTACCGTTGAACCCCTTTTCAAAGTTCTGGAACCACTTGAAGGCCGCCTCATCTAAAGCAATGTTAGCGAGAACCAACTTCGTATCATTGGGAGTTCCATCCAAATTAAAGAAACGTTCACATTTGGAAAGCCATCTAATTACATTAGATTCGGTAAAACGTGGAAATTCAATCTTAGTGCATCTTGTGGGAAACTGGTAATTCGCTTTGGCGTCTGGTCTGAATTGATTGCATTGAACATTGTTGAGCTCCATAATCTGCAACGAAAATCCATGAATTAAATCCTATATGCCTCCCATTTGCTGTTCAACTGAGGCAAATCGATGATCAAGTTCACTCTGCAATCGCTCCTCTACCTCATAGATCTCTGGGATCTAGTAGCATCAGCCATGGATTGATGCTCTGATACCAATGATAGTACTAGAAGACTTTTGGAGGGAAAAAGAAGAGAGAAGAAGAAGAAGGTAGAAGAAGAGAGAAAATGAGATAGAAAATGACTTCACTATTTGCATGCCAATTACACGCACCACGGCTCATACATATTGGCACTCAGCAAACGAAACACATAGCAGCGTACTACAAGCCGTTAGAGGTAGTTACAAGTAGAATACTAAGGTACCTTTCATAAAGCATAAAGAAAGACATAACTACCCTGAGCAGAATAAAAATTCCCTATCAATCAAGAATTTTCTTGAGCTTTTGATTTGTAAATTGTGAGAGTATTTATGTGAGAATATATATATATATATATATATATATAGGTACAGAAAGATAGTGAGTGTTAAACTTCTAATAGGTTTCCAATCTCTTGATCTCTTAGGATTGGTTGTCCTATAAGAGTTGAACTTCTTGCATATCTCCTAGATATTTTCATATTCATATCTCCTAGATATTTATCATAATTGTATCATGCTTTTGAGTAATATTAATTTATCCTGATAATGTATATCAAATCCATCGCATACCCAATGAAAGGGTTTCCTAAATTGAAAAAGCTTTATTTGTGTCCTAACTCTAACTTCTTTACTAACAAGTAATTCAACCGCATTGCATGGAATTATGATAGTGATATGATAAAATTATGGACAATAAACTATGTTGAAGGATTCTATGGGTAATGTGGCGCCAGGAGGTGCCGCTTGTAAAAAGAGTGGGATCCGCAGATTAAAATTTTGCGATATAGTAAGTTTGCACTTTTGGATTTCCCACGCGAGCCATGTTTTGAAAGAAATTCTCGTGCGCACCAGAAGAGTTTGACCAAGTTGGAGGAATTAGGTACCCAGGTTCCCCCAACAGCCCCCTCTCCGATTCAGCTGAGCTGAAGAGATCTTGCGTAACCAGCACAAAAAAAAACAATCAAGCTTGAAGATTGGAAGCTACCTCCCCAAATGAAGCATGATTAGCGAAACAGGGAATCCGAGGATGCAGAACCAAGGAGAATTACACGAGAAGAGCAGCTCAAGAACACCCACCTACTTTCACAATTGAACGGAACTTGAATGGCCAAGAAGTTGCTTGCTGCATGTCGAAAAGACAAACATTGAAGAAGAACAAACATCGAAGGACGAAGAAGCAGAAGCTGAATTTGGTTTCAACCCTCACACAGCAAACGGCTTGCACCGAAAATCCCAGACAGAGCAGAGTAGCTTAGTACAACAAGAAGCACAGTAAAAACGTGTGGAGGAAGATTGAAGTTACGCTTAAAACAGGGGGAAGGAATGTGTATTTTGGCAGCAGAAGAATCTTGAGAGGTTAAAGAGCAATTGAGGGAGGATGCAAGGCTAAGGAGAAATTTTCAAAATTGCAGTTTAGTCTCTAATATACCAGCTGTACTTGCAGTAAGGGAAAAAGGAGAAGAGAAGAAAGAGAAAAGGAATTATCGTGGTGAACATTCATAAGTTGAATACATCTTGCCATCTACACAGCAATCCGAATGATTCTCTTTGTTGTATTATCGTGGAGGTGCCTTCTTTCCTTCGATTCTCCCTGGGGCGACACTATATAGCTTCACAGTATAAGCAACTTGTCAGTGTTAATAGAATGGCTAAAAGAAAAGCTGATGCTCTTGAGAGAAACGTCTACTTTCTGATCTCTGTCTTCCTAATCTGTGTTTTTCTGATGGGGGTGCTTGTTCAAACAACCAAATGAATGGGAATTTATAGAGGGTGCTTGGATGCAAAAAGATGGCCTTGGCTGCTACCAAGCATTTTTTCTCTTTTTTTTTTTTTTGTCTTTTGTTTTTGTTTGTTTGTGTAATGGTTGATTTTGAAATTAGTATATAGGTGATGATGATCAGTTTAAGTCTAATGCAATTTACGGGAAAATGACAACTTTGTGGCGTGATTTTTGAAGGCTGGTATTAGAAATTCAGCTCAAAACATCAGAGTGGCCTTTGATGTTGATGCCAGACATTCATAATTGTCCTCTGCAACAATTGGATAAAGAATCAACCCCCCGTGAACATTTGGATGCTCTAATTTTCATTTTCAATGGAAATCTAGCAGCATAAAATTCTTCATTATATTTGATTGTTTTATTGGCGTTGAATGCTAAGGGCCAAGAAAGGAAAAGCCTTACATTGACGTAGTTATCATTTTGGTTAAGAACGGTGAAACAGAACTCATTGGTTGACCAATGAATGAAACCTATATAGATTCACTTATATTGGCAACTTCTATATATACACATTAAAATTACCAGCCATAGATCAAACCCTCATAAGATCACAAAGAAGAAAGAGAGAGATAGAGGTACACAATCAGAATGAAGGGCTGTTGCACAAAGGCATCCTTGCTTCTACTGGTTTTCCTCCTTTCGACAAATTGTTTGTACATCGAAGCTCAAAAATGTCGCCCAAGTGGTGTCATCGAGGGAAAGAAGGCACCTTCTGGACAATGTAACAAAGAGAATGATTCAGACTGCTGTGTAGACGGCAAAAAGTACCCAATTTACGAATGTTCACCACCAGTCTCTAGCCACACAAAGGCACATCTCACACTGAATAGCTTTGAGGAAGGTGGAGATGGTGGTGGCCCTTCCGAATGTGACAATCAATATCATTCTGATGACACACCAGTTGTAGCACTTTCCACTGGATGGTTCAATCACAAGAGCAGGTGCCTTAAAAACATCACCATAAGCGCCAATGGTCGTAGTGTGGTGGCAAAGGTGGTTGATGAATGCGATTCCACAAGAGGGTGTGATGCAGACCATGATTACCAGCCTCCCTGTGACAACAACATTGTTGATGCCTCCAAGGCTGTGTGGGAAGGCTTGGGAATTCCCAAGGGTCAATGGGGTTGGTTTGATATTACATGGTCTGAAGCCTAATACTACAGAAGTGCATGGATTAATATTGTATTATGATATATATGCTTGTATGTTCTTTGTGAGCTTTCTGTCTTATTTTTATGCTCTTTTTCATCCTTTATCATTACATCATCCTATGTGAATATTACATTGTCAGTGCAATATATAATATGAAATTTCTTAAATACTGGAGTGTTCATTCATAGAACAACTTAGCTAGTTAAATGTTAGTCACTTCTCAAATTTCTAATTTTATAATTGTACAGTAAAGAGACAAATTTGATGCAACTATATTAGATATAAGTTAACAATTGCACTAGTCATTCAAATAATAAAGTAACTCAGTATGAGTCAATCCCATGAAAATCGGTTTTACTTATATTCTAAAGTTTTACAAAATATTTAGATAGTAATTGAACTATATACATGTATGTATACTATTCACAAGTAGTATACTAAATCACTTTAATTACTAGTCATATGTACAAAAAATCAAAAACCTAAAAGGCATAAAAATCAAAAATTAAAAAAAAACTCAAAATAGGACTCAAACAAAACGCAAAGAGACAAAAGACTTGAGACTTAATGATGGATTAGATATTAACTTGATTACCACGCCTTTGGCATTTAAAGAACATCATCCTATTCATTATGAATAGCTAGAATTCCTTATTATCAATCCACCTCTCAATATAAATTGAAATATTCTTATCTTAATCCTAATCTCACTTAAATAGTCCTTTAGGGACTTACCTCAATTCATTTATTCATAAGAAGCATTAGTATTCAATAAATTCAAGTTTAAAATATAAGCCCACCTCTTGGTATGAATTCACAATTAACTAAACTTAGCTACATAAATCATCTACCTCTAGGTATGAATAATTTAACATCAATCTTAACGTAAACCCACCTCTTAATAAAAATTCACACTAAAATTCAATTGCATATTACTTAAGCATAATCCACCTCTAGTATGAATTAAAACTAGGTAATAAACAAAGGCATTAAATACATAGCATACACTCGAATAAAAAATATGATATATAATTAATAATTCAATTCACAGTAATCAAGTTTTATCTAGCTAGTCCTAAACAACAATTAATATAAAGAAAGATAAAAGAATATTAAAAAAAAAGGTGGAAGAGTGATGAAACATATCACTAAAGACAAGAATTTTAAAGGAATGACTAAGAGAGTATGTACTTCACAAGGATAAGCACATAAGAAGAGGTAGAGGCTCTTCCTCATGTCTAACATAAGAACCCCCATTTATAGGCAAAAAAATACTAGGGATTCAAACATGACATTTTTAATTTTTCTGTTGTGGTGCCCTAGTCCCTCTAATTTGTATGGAGTGACCGATGCACTCGTGACTGTAGCTACAACTTTTGTGGCTCTAGCCATGAAATCCCTGGATTTTCTATGAAGAATTGTTGAGACCGACCCGTGGCCTAAACAGTGGATGATCCAAATCTTGGCTTTTGCCCTCTTTTACAGGTTCGTTGGCGTTTCTTTGGTCCACTAAAGCAGAAGGGGTCGTGGGCTAGCTCTTTTGCACTTTTTAACCTAAAAAAAAAAAAGAAGAAGCCCAAATTAAGAAAAATTCAAGTAAATAGAAAGTTTAAGCTCATGATTCCAACAATTAAGAAAAATCTTTCAAAGTTAAGTAAAAGGAGGATAAAATTATAAAATCTCATAAAATGATATAAAAACATAAATCTGAATTGGACTAATCACATACTTAAGCATATCTTTCACAAACTTATGTGAGGTTACCTTTTATAGCTAATCTCCAATAATAATAAATGCTGGTGTTAATTATTCTTATATAAATTAAGACTTGTAGAAATAATGTAACTCAAGTTTCAAAAAAAAAAAGCGCTGCTGTATTCCTTTGATTATCCTCTTTAACATTCAATTTAGTATATATATGCTGACGAGAAATTCTTGGAGCTACAATGTATAATAAAAAATGAAAGGAATGAAAGACTCAACGAGGAGATACAAATAAAACATATGTAGTTAACTACAAATTCCAGAAGACAAATTATAACTCATACATATATATAATTAATAGCAAAACATATATACTTTGTAAACATAGAAATATATACACTTAATATATCAATCAGCATTTCCTTCTTTCAAATTCTTACCTTAAAGAATAAAATATCAATATTTTAGAATATACAAAACATATATACATATGAGATCATGGCTTGCTTCGTGGGGAGAACATTTATGCTAGTATGCCAAATCTGGAGCTAGGGGTCGTACCTTCTAGGTAATCCTACTTATCTAACTAGAGTTGGAGAACCATTCAACTTGACAAAACAAGAGCTAGGGAATTATTCATTCAAGCTAAATAAGAGTAAGAGAATCATTTGTCCTGATTAGTTAAACATGACAAACTGGAGTCAAGAATTCACTTAAGTTGACAAATCAAATGAATCAACTAAAGGGATTTCTCCACCTTGAATAAGGGGTATATATGTGTAAGTGGAATGTTAAATTTTCAATTGAATATAATATCATATTCCCAAGATGTACCAACGTGTTCTTGTTATATTTTGTTAGGCTTACATTATCTTCTTGTTAATTATCTTTTTATTTTGAATTAATTTATCTTATTAAAAGTTATCTCTTACACTCTATATAACACTCTCAATTTTTAGGGTTTGTGGCCTTTTGTTGATCATTGAATAAAGTTTTTAATTCTTTGCCTACCCCATCTATTTCTCTTTATGTTCCCCCTGGGAGGGGGGTGGGGGGGAGGAACCTATTTTTTTAATATCTCCCCATTTTAACTTCCATCTTTCTCATTACCTTTATTATTTCTATTTTGTTCTACATCATGGAGTATTCTCAGAGCTACTTATAAACACAATTAATTTAAATAATTAACAACTTGAGCTCTAATTAGCAACCTACAACTTCAACTTCACTCAACTAACTTCTAACCACCTAAAACTCCAATTGTGGCCTATGTTCCTAATCTTAACATCAAACCCTCACTTTAGGTTTTTCCTATTTAGTTTCTAATTCACAAAATGAGCTTAGGGATTACCTTAAGAAACTAAAAGTTACTGCATAGAAATGTGGGTATCACTAAGGTTTTAAAATTGGGGTTGCGGTTGTAGTTGCGTTGCGGTTATTGTGGTTGCGAGTGTTATAATGCGGGTTGCGGTCACTGCGACAATGATTTTTTTTTTTTTGAAGCTACACAAATTATTTTAAAAATATATATAATCATTGTAACTTTCATTATATGTAAATATATCATGTCTAACATCAATATTAATTAAATAAATACTTATTTTGAACAAACATATAAATGTTACTTGAGAAAATTAAAAGAAAGAGTCATATAATATAAAAGCATGCTTACATTCTTATTACAAAGAGAGAATTAGAATCACCACATTGTAGAATGTCATGGAGGATCATAGTTCCCACTTTCACTTTCATTATTACCTTATCTTGCTCCCTATCCAAAAACATAATCAAAAAATCCTCAACCTATATTCTCCATTTGCTAATAAGGAAAATTTAGTGCTTGGTAATAATAAGGCTTTTGATAATTTATTGAAGGTTGATAATATGGTGGGACTTGAATTATTGGATAATGATCATATGACATATAAGAAATTTGTTGATAAAAAGGGGGATAGTAACTTTGACTATTTTGAGACGAGCCACCAATGCCAAAATCACTAAAACTTTGTAAAAAATTAGAGAAAGAACTATCTTCTGGTATGTTACTTTACTGCTTTCCACCTCTTATAGATTGATGACCACCTCTTCTATTATCACCAAAGCCTCTATCCTGAAAAGATGTCATATCAATAACAAAACCCAAATCACGCATAGTATATGGAATGTCTTGATATGGATCTTGTTCTTTAACTTCATCTATGTCATGATTACTTTCTACTGCATCACCACCATCACTACCACTATTGTTGCTTGGTGGACTCAAACCACCATCACCACGCTAACTATGACCTTCATGGGAACTTGAATCATCATTAGCTTCTACCTCTTCATCAGCAGTATCCATTCTTGGAAGCCATTTTGAATTTTGAAGTCCATCCAATAATGGGCCTTCTTTCTCTTTAATCTATGGAGACAAGGGATCATCTTCTTAGAATATGTAATCAAGATTAATTAGAGTGAAATTATTTTCTATCTCTTCTTGACTATGTGACGACCCTAACTTCTAATCATTGTAATCAAGGTTAAATATGCGATTACTAATCATAAATCAGGGTTAAAAGTCATTACAACTAATTACATTCAGAAAATGTAGGGGAATTTGAACCTTAATGTTATTAGAGTCATCAACCAAATAATTACAAGCATTCATATACACAAGAGAAAAAAACCATCATTTATAAACCTTGGAATCTATTATCCATTAATTCCAACTCATAAGAATCTTCTACCAGTGTTTCTAAGTCACTCCTTGAGGTTACCATAGGAAAAACCAAGGTTGCTAGGTTAGAATGAGAGTTTGGGACAGGTAGCCGCTGCTAAATGTCTTTTTGCCACGACCAATTGCTCTCAGGTTCACTCTTTTATCTTCACAAGTTTCACCGCAGCGATAGTTGCGACGAGTTAGAGCTTCGATGTGGCTAGGAGACCTCTTGGAGCCTACCTCACTCGCCTCTCACTATTAGCCGTGGCTAAATCCCACTTTCGCCGCGACTAATTCCTCTCTGGAATACTTGGGATATTTTCACAAAAGTTCACCGTGCCCAATTACCCTCTGAACGACTTCCAATTTGGCCTCTCACATTTTGCCGCGGCTAATTCCTCTTCTTGCAGCGGCGAATTGCCCTTTGGTACTCTCCCTGGGCAACTCTGCCTATATTGGCCGCGGCTAAAACTATTTTGGCCGCAGCCAACGCCTTCTGATCCTACAACTTCTAAAATCCTATCTCTTACACTCTAATTCTCCCCCTAGTGACACCTTAGGGCCAATATACCTTAATTTATAGGGCTCTAATAGCTTTCATTAGCCTAATTTACCCAACTTATCTATCATTGCTAGTTCAAGACTTAAGTGTTAATTTCTGCTCCTCCAACTACCCTATATCAGCAAGTTCATGGAATAATAGCAGCAAGAATTCATAAACTATCAACAATTATCATTTGATACACATTCTGTTAGAGATTCCATACATCACTGGTTCATATCAATATCTAATGTATCATATGATTACATTTCCAATAGTAGACCATATCATAAATTCTACAAGGTTCATACATCAGATGTTATAAGTTCATACATCCAATACCAAGATAAGATGAGGCCTAACTTCTCAATAGATACATCCTAAGTAATCAAAATATAAACGCCTACACTTAACAACATAATTACATGATGATGCTATATAAAAGAATAACAAAATTGTATCTACTCTACTCATATCAGCCCAAGTATAGCCTCCTCCACACATGACTAGAGCTCATGGATTTTCATCCACTTGTGTCCCCTTATCCTTACCCTAAGGGCCTTTACCTAAAAGTATGATTCCATGAAACGGGATGAGATGCAAATCTTAGTAACCAAGGCAAATTCTATTCATATATTCTAGTTTAATTAATATATATGCATGATTTCATATATAGCATCAGAAAGTGTACCAACCATATCAATAAATTAAATAATTAGGCTATCTATGATTACTATCTATACTAGTAATCACAATTCTACATATTAAAGGCTAATAACACCGAGAGGCCCGTCCACGACACCTACTCCCCAATGAGCATAACCAGGGCTTAGTGCATCTAGGGTTTGATCACAATTCGGTGCCCAATCGAAACACATGCAAGGGTGGTAGCCACACCACAGCTCCACCATGGACTTACAAGGTCTAAATACAAATAACAGATAGTCAACCAGTTCATTTAGCATCAAAATCATAATCATATAGCAAATACAAAATTAAAACATACATATGCATAGAACTAGCATGAACCCTAATTACCTCATTTGTAACCAATCCTCTAAGAGCCAATTGAATGCTACTTCAGCCTATGGATACAAAACCAAGCCATTACTATCCCTAATCACAATTTCTATGAGCAAATCCATTACTCAAGGAGTTAAGTTATATAGGACTACTCAGAAACACTTACCCAATTACCACAAGAACTAAATTCAGATTTGGTTGAGCCTACCCCAAAAATCTCAAGACAACATTTCAAATTTTAAGTAAATTCGCATAAAAATAATACCCATATCATAAATCAACTATAGGGGTCCCAAACTAGTAGAGAAAGCATCAAAATGGAGAGTTTATACTTACCTAACAATACCTTTAGCCTCACCCTACAAAATTTCACCAAGAAAATCCTAAACAATCACATTTCAGATTTTGGGTATGGTGAAAATGCTCTAAATGAAAAACTAATCAGGTTAAATGAAGAGAAAGAGAAGTGGATTAACTTATATAACTATTACCTTAGCTGATTTTGAGCATAGAAATGAGAAATAGTAGATTTCTTGCTTAAAACCCTAGCTTCCCTCTCAAGGTGCGAAAATGCTTCTTGTGTTTGTGTTTTGTGTTTCAGCAGAATGGTAAGAGGGCTACATGTGTTTAGGGTTTTAGTTAGGTTTAAGTTGGGTTCTAAATAAGTTATAGGCTGACCCAAAGGTCCAATTCTAATTGGGTTCAGATTTTACACTTATTGGGCCAGATTTGATTAGTTGGGCTATAGAATTTTAATTAGGTTAGGCCAAGTTTTAAGAGTTCATTTGATTTGGGTTTGCATGAAGGTTGTTGGGCCAATTATAAGAGCTTATGTAAGTTGGGTCTTGGGCCTGTATCTCATTAAATCTCATAATAAGATGTTAGGCCTGCATGTAACATCCGATTTTTGTTAAACGACGAAAACAGGTGCGTTTTTAAAGCAAGTCCCCTGAAATGAAGTGGTTAAAGTCCTAAAAAATTTGAGTAACATTCTAGACTCCTAAAAATGAGAATCCTAACCTCAGACGAAAGGAAAAACGGAGTTAGAATAAAGAATTAAAATTTGACAGAAAACCTACGAAACATAATGGCATTTTCATAATTTTGAGCAAATTTTAGAATTCACACAGGATGGTTTTTTAAATGAAAGTCTTGAGTTTTTGGAGTTTTTAGAGGCCCTAAAAACCATGGGAAGTCCCAGGACAGTTAAATCTCCTCTGGTGGACGTTTTTTAACGTCGGTATACCTGAACTTTGATGAATTCGTTTAGGAATGTTTTAGTTTCGATTTGAATGATTCCAAAGGCGTTTTACTAAACTTGGAACCTAAATTTTATAATGAAAAAGACAGTTCTAAAAAAGGAGCTAAAACAAAGGAGAAACGAAAATGCAAAAAACAAAGGACAAAATGGAAATTTTTGAAAAAGTCACTTTCCTACCCCTATATATAGGTGGCGCCCCACTTTCTCCCTCATTTGGACTCAGAATTTTCTGCCTAATTTCAGAAGAGGGAGCTAGGGTTTTGGGCGCACAAGAGAGGAGAAGAAGAAGGAAGAATTCAAGCTTTCAGGTATGTTTCCATGGTGGTTTTTCATGCTTTTCTTCATCCACACCTCCTCTCCTTCCTTCTCCTTTGTTTCCTTTGATTAAAATGGAGTTTGTAAATCTAATTCAAGGGAGAAACTCAAGGGAATTTTCGGATTTGAAGAGAGGAACTTAGAGAAAGCAAGATTCAAGCAAGAAAAAGTAAGGAAACTAGGTAATTTCTCTTCTTATGGTTGCTACTTTTGATTCCTCTTCTTCTCCAATGTGACACACATAAGAACCCTAGGAGGAGATGATTTTTAGGCGGAACCAAGCATGAATCTAAGGAAAAAGGGTGTAGAAATTAAGAATATGCAAAGAGAATTAACAAAAAACCATTAGATTTCAAGATGCAAATTCTAAAGTTTTGTGTGTACCTTATAAAATCTGATTTTGTATGATGATTCCTAGGTCTAATTAAGAGTTTAAATGAGCTCCCAAGATACCTAAAAGGCTCCCCATATGCTTCTTCCCTTGAGAAAGCAAAGAAAACTCTGTGAAGGCTAAAATTATTTTATGTCTCGGCCTAGAGGGGTTTTCCTAGCTAGGGAGAGTTTTAAATTTTTCTAAGGCCATTCTTGAGTCATATATGATGAATGAATATGAGGGAAGGCCTTAGAAAAAATTTAGAACTCATAAGAAGTGAGTTAGTGCTTTAGGTTTCATATTATGACTTAAAGAAGCAACATGTTGTTAGGCTTTTTGTTTTAATTATATGATGACTCCAAGAGGCTTAAAAGGAGTCAAGAATCATATTTGAAAGGAAAGAATGAAGTTTAGAATTTATTTGATAGGTGTTGCTTCATTAGGTGCATTTATGGACCATAATGGGGTTTATAGGACAACCTAGTGTCTAAGCAAGTTGTGTGACCTTAGAAATTGTTTCATGAATCTAATTGGCTTCCATAAATTGTGTCTAGGACAAGAGAAAGTATCTCCACAAGTTTGTGTGTGTGCGGCCGAAGCAAGGGAGGGAATTTCAAAAAAAAAAAGTGTGTGATTGTGCGCAAGGTAGCTCTCTCCACCTTCTCTCATGTATGGATGTGTGTTTAGCTTGTCTTAGAATGTGTGTATGTGTATTTTCAAGCCATGAAAAGTATGCTAGCATGATTTTATATGCTATGATTTCATGATGCCATATTATGTTTCTAAATGATGTTATGATGTTTGTTTGAGTTGCTTCAGTGTCGAGAGGCCAAGAACTATTAACCATGGTGAGGATGAGCTAAGAACCCTTAAGATTGGTTGAGACAAACCAAAGAGTCTTCCAAAAGTAAAGTGGACTCCTAAGAGCATGGTTGAGTCTAAGAATCTCTTAAAGAATGGGTAAGGCAAGTCCAAAATCCATGAGGAAAAGGGTGAGGCAAATCCATTCACTTGGTAAGCTCTTGAATGTCTTGTATGACTTATTCACATGCCAAGCTTGCTCCTTGAATGTTCATGACTTCCATTATATTCATGCATGCATTTTCAAGACTTGTTTTGCATATATTATGTATGATTGAATGGGAGATGAGCTATTGGGATTTTTTGAATCTCATTTTTTTTCTCTCCAATGATCTAATATGTTAGCTAGACTAAGTGGACAAGGTAATGGAAGCCAACCACCTTGAAGAAGAGAGATTGACAATCTAATGTATAGTTTTTAGTTCTTTAAAGCCATAATTGTGTCAAATGATGTAAACCAATGATATATATGGTCTATGACCTCTTAACCATGTGTAATTATGATATTATGCCATGTATGAATAAGAGAATATATTTTGTAGTCATTAGAATGTGAATTGAGTATATGATGGTAAATTAGTTTCATGAGTGGTATGATGGAATTATGCATATATGTGGATGAAATGACCAAAATGAAATGCATGAGGTTTGGAACCATTTGGGCAACTTACAAAAGTCTTAATTATGCTTTTAGACTTGCCCAAAAGGTGCCAAAACCAAAGGGAAACTATTTGGACATTTTGGTACTATATATGGAGCTAAAATTGACCATAATGAAACCCAATATCACTTTTAGCCAAATGAGCTATTCTTGATCTGAGATTTGACATAAAATTAGAGCTTGTTGAGAGATCTTTGGGAAGCTAAAGAACATAATTTTCAGAGATCTACAAAATATTTGATGAATTTTCAAAGTTGAAAAATTTTTGGTTTTAGTGTGATGCACTATTCATCTGGTTCAAAAATGAAATTTGCCACAAAGGGCTCAAATGATATCTAATTGCCATAAATTTTATACATAGAAACTAGACATTTACAGTGACTCGTGTCAACTAGAAGCACCTCATTTGGATGTCTATAAAGGGAGATATGAATTTTTGAAAATTCTATCCAATATTAAGAGTTTTACCCGACCTCAGTTACTATTCCATTTAATTTTAAGGTCTAGCCTCCTGAACTGGTTTGGAGTTATTTTTTCCCTCTATCTAAAATCTATAGATTTCTATATTGGTATTATTTGCATGAATTGGATTTTTTTGAAATTAATTGGACATTTTTGAAGTTTACTGCAGAAATCTGTGACAGTACCAGTGGACAATTTGACCTCTAAACCTTTTCAGATGTCAAACGTCCTTTGTGATGGATTTTATGGTCTGAAAATATTTTTAGTATGAAGTAAACATCCATAGATTTCTAGAATGGCCAATAATGCATGATTTCAATTTTTCTAAAATTAATTATGATTTTTCAAAGTTTGGATAGAAAAGGAGCAAATTCTGGTCGAAATTTAATATGCATATTTTAAGCTTCCCTTCAAGTTTCATGAGTTGTAGACCACATTTTATGATTCAAATGAGTTGTAGTCATGTAATTAAATATTTGAATGTGTTGTATGAGCTCATACGGTCCACGAGACAGTGAATAAAAATTTTATACACGACGTAACACGAAAATACTCATTATTTTTATTGTCTTTTCCATTGGTAACTCACATGATTCATGAACTTGAGTTATAAAAAGGCATGAGATGAGCTAGAAATTATGGTGTTACACTGCACCTAAAATCTGTGGGCCTCCATTAGTCTCTAACCATGGCCTACTTAATTTAATTTGGGTCTAGATAAAGTTTCTAACCCAATTAAATCTCAAACTCATATTAATAATTTATCTATCTAAAACTTCTATTCACATAACTTACCTAATTATTATATATTAATTATTCTTAATTAACCCAAATCCATGATTAACACCATAATTAATTTTAAGGTGTTACAGACTACGCATCTTATTCTCCCTCATTTTTAGCTTCATATTGTAAAAGGTAAACACAAGTTTATGTAATTTTTTTATACTTGAGTCTATTTCTTGTCTTTGTATAAATATAGCTAAATGCACTCCAATTCCTTTAATAATTTAAAGCTGAAGTTGTCTGGCTTAGAATTTTTATCGCAATGCTTTGAAGTTCAGGAGCACACGAATCATATATTATCTACCATTACAGCTATTTAAACAAATTATACAAACATTTAGTCAACTTTGAATTATAAACAAAAATAATCATTTTGATAGAGCCACATATTACACCATGTATACTTGTAGATAAAAAATAAATTATATCTTATTGGGATCTATTTGAGACCATGCTTTTTGAGCTTGTGGCATTTCAAAATTCTCTCTCTTGTCTCGAAAAAGTATTAACTATGTACATCATATTAAATTTAATGTAAATATATAATAATATATTCTAAATATTCATTACACCAAAAATAACTAACCTGATTTAGTACTCTAATTGTAATATCTATATTTCTTTCTAATTTGGTGATTGCACTTTTGGTTCTATCAAATGTTTCTTTATAAACTATATGACCATGCTCAACTCCAAATTGAAACTAAGGATTAAGAAAATAACCTAGAAAAAAAAAAAGAAATAGACTTAATTAGTCAATACACAAACATTTTCTGTTTTTGTGACAACATAATATATATATATATATATAGACTTACCTGCAAAATGTAAATCGATATGTAGAAATTTTCACCTTTTATCTATCATGTCGTTATAAGTTGAGTGATAACAATAGTTTTGTTGTATAGATAGCTTTGCTCTATTTATAGCTTCATAGATAAAACCTACGGTTGGTTTTTCATCACTGTCAATCAATCTTAACACCCTGACAATTGGCTCAAATATTTTTAGTATTTCATGGGTTTTGATCCAAAAGTCATTATCCAAAATTTTTTTTCTTACATCACATGCTGGTCCGGATTTGTTCTTGCCAAATTTAGACTTCTTAAACTTTTCAGAGTTGAACATATTTTTTAAAGCTTACTTTTGTTTCACAAGAGATTATAGTTATAAGAATTGTGTAGCAAAGTGAGCAATGGCTAGACGAATAATATCTCTACCTCTAGTATATTTTTTCATCAAATTCACAGTCCAAATGTGGTTATATATAAAAGATGTTATCATCTTTACATCCTCTAACACCTTTTGTGCATTGCTCTTTTTTCCAATGTCTTCTAAGCATAGATCTAAACAATAAGCTACATAAGGTGACCAATAGAGATGTGGTCTTTTTCCATCAATTTTTTTCCAACTGCCTTTAAAGCTCCCTCATTATCTATAACCACTTGGACTACATATTCTTCTCTAACTTCTTCTACCACTTGATCAAGGAGTTGAAGGTAGTAACTAGTATTTCTACTAGCAACAGAAGAAACATCTATTGATTTTAGAAAAATAGTTTTTCTGCTACAATAAACAAGAAAATTCATTATATGCATATGATTAATGCTATTAGTCTAACCATCACACATTATTATAACATCTTTTTCCTTCCATGCATATTTCAACCCATTTATCCATTCCCTTGTAGATTGGTATTTAGCTTCCAAATACACATATGAAATCTCATAAGGAGTAAGGAATTTAACCCCTATTGTACCTATCTCAATAGTTGCAGTAATTAAATTATGCAATTAAGGAGAATTAGATAAATTCATTGGAAGACACTCATATATAATAAGCTTTGATATTGCTTCTCCTAGTTTCTTCCTTAATGTTTTCATCAAACTGTAACACCTTCATTTCTAACTCATACTTATCATGCCTTACATGCTCATATACATCTGGGAAGCATAAAATGGAGATCATTTTCTATAGGTTCATATTCTTTCTCTATGGCATCATGCATGGGTAGACATTCACTTTATGGACCGGGTGAGCTCTTTCTATGCATCCTCATGTTTAATTGCACTAGTAAGACTCATTTCAATCCCAAGAATATGCTTTAAACTCATGGAAAGCAAAAAGGGATGTGAGACATGCAAATTCGTTTTCGGCAGATTTGGCCTCATTTCTGGGCAAAGTTTGGAAATTCATAACTAAATACAGAAAAATCGAAAACGTGCTATCTTGGTCACTATGGAAATCTTAGACTGTATAATTCATGGGAAAAATATATGAAACTCATAAAGTCTCACATATAATGCGTTTGACACGCAAAACCATCCACTGGTCGAAGGGGCTCTGCTACTGTCACAGTTTACTGATATGGACTTCAAAAATGTCTAACTAATTCCAAAAAAATCAAATGCATGCAAATGATACCACTATGGAAATATGTGGATGTTAACTAGAGAGGAAAAATGATTCTAGATCAGTTCATGAAGCCAAACTCCCGGAAACTGATGAAACAGTACCTCGGGTCTGGTAAGATGACTGATTCTGGGCTGGAACTTTAAAATTGTATATCTTCCTCTCTAGACCTCCAAATGAGGTGCTTCTAGTTCATAAAAGTCACTGTGACCATCTAGTTTCTGGATATAAAATTTCGTAGTCATTGGATCACGTTTGCCCCTCGGATGAGACAATTCTCCAACTGACCAAATGAACAGTGTTTCTGGAAATCCGAATTTCTGATACCAATTTTGAAAAATCATAAAAAACTCTATAGACCTTCAAATGACTTGATCTTTAGCTTCCCAAAAATCTCTAACCAAGATCTAGTCACATGCCAAATTTCAAGGCAAGAAGGGGTCATTTGGTCAAACTTGGACATCATGGGCAAAAGGACCATTTTCATGTGTTAAATGAGGCTTCAAGGGTTCAAACTTGCCTCTTCTACCTCTAAAGCTCTATGAGCACGTGGGAATGCATCCACATAGGCTATTAAACATGACTAAAGTGTCTAACAACCCAGATTAGAGAAACTTACTATCCCACACCCACTTATACACTTATGTGGCCAATACTAAAATCATGTTTTTCATAACAAAACTTGCTTCTTCATTTAAAATGGTCTCATTCTCATATATACATGATATATATACATTCATTTACAAGTATTTAGACTTGCTACATCATATACATCATTACATCATTAGAGTACATCCTCTAGTTTAACTACAAAATAGTGGCAAATGGCTCTTTTATAATTTCTTCACTACATCCCTTAGCTTCAAGCTTGGCGGCTCCCGTCTTTTGCCTCACTGGGTCCACCTAGCATGGTTGGATGGTGGAGAGGGGGAGTGAGATTCAAAGAATCTCAATAGCTCATCTCTCATTCAATCATACACACAAAGTATGCAAAAAAGTCTCACCATGTATGCATGGACATATTAGCATATAAAATTATAAGAAAAGCATTTGCAACATTTAAGTTGGCCATACATAAGAAAAGCATTTTCAACATATGAGTAGGCCATACATAACATACAAAAGCTTGCCAAGTAAATGGATTAGTCTCACCCACTCACTTGTGAATTTTGGACTTGCCTCACCCATTCTCTAAGAGGTTCTTAGACTCAACCCTTGCTCTTTGGGAGTCAACCTCACTTTTGGGAGACTCTTTACTTTGTCTCAACCAACTTGAGGGTTTTTGGCTCATCCTCACCATGGCTAAAGGGATTTTGGCTTTTCCACACTCAAGCAAACCCAAACCATCACATAAAACATCATTGAAATACATGAGGTATCATCATGCTAGCATACTTTTCATGGCTCAAAATATACATACACACAAGCAAGACAATGTAAGCACACATCTTATGCATGAGAGAAGGTGGAGAGAGCTACCTTTTTAGCTAATCACAACTTTTCCTTTCAACTTGTCTCCTCCCTTGTGGTTTTCACAATCAACTCTAGATGGGAGTGCCTCTCTTGAGCCTAGCCACACAAGAAGCATAGAATTATTTTCTGAATACTTATTCATAAACTAGGGGTTTCTTCTAGCAACCTTATTAGGCATATAAAGCTAGGGGTTCTTTCTCTCACTAGAATCCCACTAACTCTCCCTTCTCTTTCAACTCTCAAACTCTTAAGAAGAGAAAGCAAGGAAGAGAGGGCTACATAACTTCTAACCTCCCTTAAGAGTGGTTTTTCACTCTCCCTCTTCTGAACCAAACTCAAAACCTAACTACTTCCATAATCAAAATCATAGGAAGAGTTGGCAAGGAGAGAAGAACAATATTCTAAAGAGAGAAACCATGTAAATCTTACCTTTCTCTTGCTCTTCCTTCCTTCTCTAGGCCTCTCTCTCTCTCTCTCCTCTGTCCTTTTCTCTCTCTTAGAGTGAGCTTAAGTCAGTTACAGAGTGAAAGAAGGAGTTGGGACGCTTTAAAAAGTTAAATTCTCTATTTTCATACTTTTCTGGACTAACCCTCGCTATAGTGAGCCATAACCCTCGCTACGGCGAGCTCGAATCAGTCTCAGACCCTTGCCTTCACTACAGCGTGCGCTACGGCGAGCAACTCCCTAATTTTTGTATGGGGTGCCCGAACTCGCTATAGCTAGAAGTATTCTCGCTATAGCTAGAAGTATTCTCGCTATAGTTAGAAGGCACTCTCGCTATAGTTAAACCATTTCTCGCTATAGCGAACAGGTACATTCGCTATAGCCGGGTTGTAGCTAGCAGACTTAGAAAATTTTTAGCCCTTTGAAAATTTTCAGCTTTCCTTTTCTTTTTTTTTTTTCTTTTCTTTTCTTCTTCTTTTTCTTAGTTGTTACACAAACCGCCAAAAAATTTTAGTTGTTTCATGCTTTTACTCTTCACAAGATCAATATTTGTAGATCTTAAATTAAAGGCAATATCTTCTGATCCTCTTCCCTTTGCATGAGAGTTTCCACTCTCTTCATACACATTTTGCCCTCCTTTGGTATATTATATACATTGTTGTCTATCTTCCCATTCACGATGTGATCTGATACTTTCTTGGGTCGCATGCCTCGTTTGCATTTCTTCATCAACAAATGCTTACATTTTATCATCTATCACCTCTTAACTTTGCTTCAAATTCTTCTTTTCTTTTTTTTGAATTATTTTTTTTTATTATCTAAAAGGAGTTTCATCATACCCTCTCTAATAGTAGTTGTAACTCTAGGACAACCAGTTACTTGTCCTTTAAAATAAGCAATATGCTACTTTAGTCGAGTAATTCCATCATTTATTACTTTCCCACAGAGTTTGCAAATTATGTTGTTTTAATTTTCAGCTACAGGTGTTCCAAAATGCCAACCGATATCATCACCAGGAGCACTTTCTAATCTTTCTATTGAAAATTCCTCTCTTGGTGGCATTGTTTATATTTTATAGTATCTGTTGATCAAATAAAGTTGCTAATATGATATAATATAACAAAACTAAAAGCATAATTGAATAACTAAACAATTAATCAATTAAACAAAATCAGAATAAAAATTTGAAGTTCACTAATAATAAAAAATATATTTAAAAATTAGAGAGGATTTGATTTTGATTGTTGAACGTGAAAGCACACAAGGGAGATAGGGAAGGCCAAGGATGAGAAAGAGATGATGCACAGTGACAGCAGAGAAGAAAAGAAAGACAAAAAAAGGAGAAAAGAAATTAAAAAAAGAAAAAAATTTGGTAAATGATATTTTCTTTTGTAAAATAAAATGTAAGGGTATTTGTTTACACACACAAAATAATTAAAATTATATAATTTTAAATTTAAAATAGTATATTTATTTTTAAGCAAAAAAAATAAAGAATAATTTTATTATGATCTTCTCTTATCTTTTTATGCATTATTATTTTTTTAATCTAAGGACATTTTGATCCTTTGTTATTATTTATTTTTCATTTCATTACTATTTTCATTATATCGAATAGACAAGGTATTTTTTTTATAATACCAAACATAATTAATTCAATTATATTTTATTTAATATTTTTTTATTTTTATTAAAAAATATTCTATATACCAAATGAATGTTAACTATAAGAAAATTTAGTCTTCCTCGTACACTTGTAAAAGCATAAGCATAATTAGCCATTCATGAAAAATTAAATAAAATTAATATAAAACTCCGCTAATTAATGCATGCTGGTGCTTTGTTTTGTCTATCAAATCAAATTGAATTGCATGACATGTTCTACTTTCATTAATTAATTGCAACCAATGCCTAATAATCAGAATAAAAATATTACTTTTGGTAGAAGCATCCCATCCTATTAGTCAGGGATTCAAATGAGGAAGAGATATCTTAAATGCTATAAAAACATTTGTACTAATGGGCCACGAAATTCAAATCCTCTAAATAAGTATATAACATATAATTAAAAGAAATAAATAAGTTTAAATCTCATTATTTTTTAATTTAATTTTTATCAATTTTTAAAAAATAAATATATTATGTAAGACTTATCACTTAAGTAATTTATATATTTAAAACATGTATATAATTTAGATCCAAATTATGCACCAAAAAAATACTAATAAAATAACTTACGTGTTCTTCACTGTGAGTATATATATTACTTCAAAGCTCCAGCTTTAACATAAGGCCAAACCTTAACTGTGCCATCCAATGAACCTGATAACAAATATTTGTCCCAATAAATAAGAGACATTGTAACACCATAATTTCTTAACTTATCTCATGCCTTTAAAATAACTCATTTCCAAGAATCATGTAAATATTCAAAGAAAATACATTAAAATAATGCATTATGTAGCAACCAAAAAAAAAAAAAAGAGAAGAAGAAAAAGAAAAAAAAAGTTAAAAATTTTTGAAGGGCTGAAAATTTTCTAAGTCTGCTAGCTATAGTCTAGCTATAGCGAATGTACCTGTTCGCTATAGCGAGAAATGGTCTAGCTATAGCAAGAGTGCCTTCTCGCTATAGCAAAAATGCTTCTAATTATAGCGAGTGTGGGCACCCTATACAAAAATCAGGGCGTTGCTCGCTGTAGCGCGCGCCATAGCGAAAACGACTGATATGAACTCGCCGTAACGAGAGTTATGTCTCGCTATAGCGAGGATTAGTCTGGAAAAGCATAAAAAAGGGAATTTGACTTTTTAAAGCCTCCAAACTCCTCCTTTCTCTTTGTAACTGACTTAAGCTCCCTCTAAGGCAGAGAAAAGGGCGGAGGAGAGAGAGAGAAACCTAGAGGAGGAAGGAAGAACAAGAAAAAGGTAAGATTTGTGTGGCTTTTCTCTTAGAATATTGTTCTTCTCTCCTTGCCCTCTCTTCCTATGGTTTTGGTGGTCAAAGTAGCTATGTTTTGGGCTTGGTTCAGAAGAGGGAAAGTGGAAAACTACTCTTGAGGGAGGTTAGAATTCATGTAGCTTCACTTCCTTGATTTCCTTTCTTGAGAGCTTGAGAGAGGAAGGATAGTTGATGAATTTTTAGTGAGAGAAAGAACCCCTAACTCTTATATGGTTGGTAGGGTTTGCTAGAAAGAAATCTCTAGCTTTGTGAATAAGTGTTGAGCTATAAGAAAGTAATTCCATGCTCTTGTGTGTCTAGACTCAAGAGAAGTACTCCCATCTAGTTGTGATTGTGAAATCAACAAGGGAGGAGACAAATTGAAAGGGAAAACTTATGATTAGTCAATAAGGTAGCTCTCTCCACCTTCTCTCATGTATAGATGTGTGCTTACATTGTCTTGCATGTGTGTATGTATTTTTTTAAACCATGAAAAGTATGCTAGCATGATGATGCCTTATGTATTTCAATAATATTTTATGTGATTTCTTTAGTTTGCTTGAGTATGGAAAAGCCAACAACCCTCTAGCCATAGTGAGGATGAGCCAAGAACCCTAAAGTTAGTTGAGACAAAGTAAAGAGTCTCCCAAAAATGAGGTTGACTCCCAAAAGTAAGGTTGAGTCTAAGAACCTCTTAAAGAATGGGTGAGGCAAGCCCAAAATTCACAAGTGAATGGGTGAGGCTAATCCACTTGCTTGGCAAGCCTTTGTATGTTATGTATGGCCTACTCAAATATTGAAAATAATTTTTTTATGATTTCACATGCTAATATGCCCATGCATATATTTGTGAGACTTGTTTGCATACTTTATATATAATTAAATGAGAGATGAGCTATTGAGATTCTTGGAATCTCACTCCCCCTCTCCACCATCCTAACATGCTAGGTGGACCAAGTGAGATAAGAGATGGGAGCCATTAAGCTTGAAGCTAGGGAATTCGGTGAAGAAATTGTAAAAGAGTCATTTTATCACTATTTTGTAGTTAAGTCAAGAGTTGTACTTTAATGATGTACATGATGTAGCATGTATGAATACTTGTAAATAAATGTATTTATCATATATGTATAAGAATGAGAACTATCTTGAATGATGTAGCAAGTTTTGGAATGAATAGTAAGATTTTAGCATTGTCCACATGGGTGTATGTGTTAGTGTGGAAGAGTGAGTTTTGCAAATCTGGGTTGTTAGACATTTGAGTCATGTTTAATAGCCTATGTTGATGCTTTCCCATGTGCTCATAGAGCCTTAGAAGTAGGAGAAGCCAATTTGAACCCTTGGAACCCTCTTTAGCAAGAGAAACTGGTCACTTTGCCCCATGATATTCAAGTCTAACCAAACGACCTCTTCTTGCCTTGAAATTTGGCATGGGACTAGATCTTGTCTAATATTTTTGGGAAGCTAAAGATCAGGTCATTTGGAGGTCTGTGGAATTTTTTATGATTTTTCAAAGTTGGTATCAGAAATTCGGATTCATATCAGCACTGTTCATTTGGTCAGTTGTGAAATTGTGTCATCCAAGGGACAAACGTGATCCAATGGCTATAAAACTTTATAGGCAGAAACTAAACAATCATAGTGACTTGTAGAAACTGGAATCACCTCATTTGGAGGTCTAGAGAAGCATTTTTGAAGTTTCTGTCCAGTATCAGTCATATTTCCTGACCAGAGGTACTGTTCCATTGATTTCTAAGAGTTTGGCTAGATGAACTGATCTAAAGATATTTTTCCTCTCTAGTTAACATCCACATATTTCCATAATGGTATCATTTAAATGCATTGAATTTTTGTGGAATTAGTTAGACATTTTTTAAGTTCATATCAGTAAACTATGACAGCATCAGGACCCACTCCGACCTCCAGATGATTTCACATGTCAAACGCTTTGTGTGTGGGATTTTAAGACTTCTACATATTTTTATATAAAGTAGACATCATAAGCTTTCCATAATGACCAAGAGTGCATATTTTCGATTTTTCTAGATTTAGTTATAAATTTTTCAAGTTTACCCAGAAATGAGGCTAAGTCTGGTCGAGGAGAAATATGCATGTCCCATGTCTCCTTTCGGTTTTCATGAGTTGTGAGCTAGTTTTTATAATTGAAATGAGTTATAATGGTGCAATTAAATATGAGGATGCATAGCATGAGCTCACACAGTTCATGTGACACTGAAATGAATTTTTAACCCTATCACAACTCTAAGTAAGTGTATGAATCCAATGAGGAAAATCCCACCTTATTCTTCTTATATCTCATATGAGCATGTAAGGCATGATGGGTATGAGCTAGAAATGATGGTGTTACACATTATTTAGCATTGCGTCACGTATAAATTTTTCATTCAGTGTCACATGGACCATATGAGCTTATGTATCATATTATCATATTTAATTACATGAATACAACTCATTTCCATCATCAAAAGTGGCCTACAACTTGTGGAAGGCAAAGGGAAGCATAAAATTCATATATACATTTTCGGCTAGAATTTTCCATTCTCTGTCACAAACTTTAAAAAATCATAACTAATTCTAGAAAAATCAAATCATGCATTCTTGGCCATTTTGGAAAGTTACACATATTTACTTTATGATAAAAATATGTCCAGACCATGAAACACCACATAGAAGACATTTGACATTCGAAAGGGTCTAGAGGTTTGGCTATCTACTCATATTATCACAAGTTTCTGTAGTAAACTTTAAAAATATCTAATTAATTCTAAAAAAAATTCAATCTATGAAATGACATCAATCTAGAAAGTTATAGATGTTAGCTAGAGGGAAAAAATAACTCTAGACCAATTCATGTATGCCCAGACCTCGAAACCCAATCAAACAGTACTTGAGATCAATTTAAGTGCCTGAAACTAGGCAAAATTTTTAAAAATTCATATCTCCCTCTCTAGACATCTAAATAAGGTGCTTCTAGTTAGCACAAGTCACTGGGAATGCATAGTTTCTCCATATAAAATTTCGTGGCAATTGGATATCATTTGGACCCTAAGTGACAGAAATCATTTTTAGACCTAAGTGAACAGTACATCAGACCAAAACTAAAATTTTTCCAACTTTAAAAATTTAACAAATATTTTCTAGACCTTTGAAAATTCTGTTCTTTAGCTTCCCAAAGAGCTCTCAACAAGTTCTAGTTGCATGCTAAATCTCAGGTCAAGAAGAGCTCATTTGGGCAATAAGTGATATAGGTTTCCAATATGGTCAATTTATGCTCCATATAGGATACCAAAATATTCAAATGGTTTCTCTTGATGTTTGGCACCTCTTGGGTAAGTCTAAAAGCATAATTATGACTTGTATGAGCTACCCAAATAGTCCCAAACCTCATACATCTCACTTTGGCTACTCCACTTCCATTTATACACTAATGCATCAAACTTCCAAGAAGCAAAATTTGTCATTTCATGCCCAACACACATTCTAATGATCATATAACATAATCTCTCATTTATACATCACATATTAACAAAATTATATATGTTCAAGTAGTCATAGGTCATATACAATAATAGGGTACATCAATTGCCATCTATAGGCCTTAAAGTAACAAAATCTAGGCATTTTGATGTCAAGCTCTCATCTCTCATGTGGTTGGCTCCCATTTTCTTGATCTCTTAGTCCACCTAGCATGTTAGATCATTAGAGAGGAGGGAATGAGATTCAAAGAATCCCAATAGCTCATCTCTCATTCAATCATACATAAAAGATGCAAAACAAGTCTTAAAAATGCATGCATGGGCATATTGTCATGTGCAATTATTCAAGAAGCACTTTCAACATTTGAGCAAGTTACACATAACATATAAAGGCTTGCCAAGCAAGTGGATTGGCCTCACCCATTTACTTGTGGATTTTAGATTTGCCTCACCCATTCTTTAAAAGGTTCTTGGATTCAACCTTGCTCTTGGGAGTCAACCTCACTTTTGGGAGACTCTTTACTTTATCTCAACCAATCTTAAGGGTTCTTAACTCATCCTCACCATGGCTAAGGGTTCTTGGCATCACCACACTCAAGCAAACTAAAGCAAGTATCATAAATATCATTTGAAAACATAATACATCATCATGGTACCATGGAGTAAGAGCTCATGCTAGAACATTTTTCATAGCTTAAAATACATATATACACATTCAAGGACAAGTAAAGCAAACAATCATGCACGAGAGAAGGTGGAGTGAGCTACCTTGGATGCAAGCACACACTTTTTCTCTTGGATTTCCTCTCCCTTCTTCGGCTTCACACACACAATGGTGTGGAAATGATTTCTCTTGGCCTAAGCACAATTTATGGAAGATAATTAGGTTCATGAAATTAATTCTAAGGCCACACAACTTGTTTAGACTCTAGCTTAACCTATAAACCCCTTTATAGTTCCAAAAATGCACCTAATGAAGCAACACCCATCAAATAAATACTAGGCTCCATTCTTTCCTCTCAAATATAATTCTTGACTCCTTTTGAGCCTCTTAGAGTCATCACACAATTAAAATAAAGAGCCTAACTACATGTCGCTTCTTTAGGTCATATTATGGAACATAAAGCACCAACTCATTCTTTAAGCTTCCTAAATTTTTCCCAAGGCTTCCCTCATATTCATTCATCATATATGAGTTAAAAATGGGTTTAGAAAAATTTAAAACTCTCCCTAGGTACACAAACCCCTTTAGGACGAGGTTGTGGAGGATTTTGGCTTCTGTGGAGTTTGCTTTGTTTCTCAAGAGAAGATGCACATGAGGGGACTTTTAGGGATCTTAGAAGTTTATTCAAACACTTATTTAAGTCTAGGAATCATTGTATAAAATCAGATTTTGCAAGGAACACTTGAAACCCTAGAATTTGTATGTTGAATTTTCATGGTTATTTGTTAATTCTCTTTGCATATTCTTAATCTCCACACTCTTTTTCCTAAGAATCATCCTTGGTTCTGCTTAAAAACCAAGCCCTCCTAAGTCTTCTTAAGTGGGGCAAAATGGGTGGAGAAGAGGAGTAAGAGGTAGCAACCATGGAAGAAGAAATTATCTTGTTTTTCCTTGTTTTCTCACTTGAATCTTGTCTTCTTTGAGCTCCTCTCTTCAAATCTGAAATTTCTCCTTAATTTCTCCCTCAAAACAGATTTATAAACTTCATTATAATCAAAGGAAACAAAGAAGAATTGAGGAGAAGAGGTTTAGAAGGAAGAAAGCACGAAAAACTAGCAAAATTCCTTTACTTCAAGCCTTGATTTCTTCTCTTCTTCTTCTTCCCTTGGTGTGCCACTCTCCTAGGGTTTCTTCTCTAGTTTGGGGCAAAAAATATGAGACTAAATGAATGGGAGAGTGGGGTGCCTCATATATATAGGCGGAGGAGAATGGCTTTTTCAAAAATTTTTTACATATACTTTGCATTTATTTCTTTTTAAAATTAACAAAAATTTAAAAAAAGATTAAAAAATTCAAACTCAAAACAATAAAAATAATTAGCTGCTTTATTTAAAGTTAAAAATAAAAGCTTTTAACGTTAACAAATTTGCATTCTTTTTTTTTTTCCTTCAATTGTATCATCTACAATAAATGCAAAAATAAAGTATCCTGTCCCTCATACGTCCAAATCTGTTCAAAGCTTCTTTATCACGTGAAGGGACTCTTAGCAAATCTCAAAAATTTGTCCAAAGCTTCTTTATCACATGAAGGTCTTGGCAAATCTCAATCATCTACTGATTCACACAAATCTCAACATACATCTTTTATGAAATGTGGTCATTGATTCAATAATTTAATTAATTCATATTCTAATCTCAATCCAAAAACGTGTTTGCCAAATTCAATAGATAAAATTCTAGTCCTAAGTCAATGCACTTCATTCGTCCAACCTCGTTTTACAGTGTGAGAGAAAGCATCGACATAATTTTTACTTTACTTATATTTTGTACTCATTTTAAATTTAAAATTTTTATTGATAAAAACATAGAAGCAAAAGTTATAATAATCTCAACTACTCCCCTGATTTAATGCTTCGACTTCCAACTTTGACGTTAAAGAAGGAACCAAACTGAAGAAAAGAGCAAAGTAGAGCAAGAAGAAGATGTGCATACCTCTGGGAACTTCTCTTTTCAGATTCGAGTGTGCACATCACCGACTCCGCCTTCAAATGCTTCAGCCTTCAGGTATAGTTTCATATCTTAAAACTTTATATTCATCAAATTAGAGTTCTCTTCTACTGGTTGCTGTTGGCTTGTTGCTACTTCTTGGCTTTTCTCTTTTGTTGTTTAGGTTTGGGAAAGTAAAGCTAGGGCTAGCTACTTGTTTAAATCTCTGTGTGTTACTGTATTTCTGGCTTTATATGGTGCACCACAACGAAATAGTAACACTATTCCGTTACGACCTTAACATCGTTATCTTGCAGTCTGTTAGTGTGATATCTGAGCCCTCTGCAATTGTGAGCCAGCCCGTATCTATAATATTACGACCGCATTGCAATTTAAAACCTTGGGTATCACATATTGGAAGTTCAAGACAATGGCCTTTTTCTTGAAGAGCTCATTCAATTCATGGATCAAGAGTGGGGAAGAAGGAGAAAGCTTCTAAGTTTGATTTTTCAGTGACCCAAAGCCTCGAATGGTGCCTCAAGGAGGAGGAAAAAAGTTAGTGTGACATTGCAGAGTGGGTGCGATGGTAGAATGTTGAAACTTGCACATTTCATGTGTGAAAATGAAAGCAGACAATGAGGTCCATATTGGAGAGGGGACAAAGGTCAAGGACGAATGGTGGTTGGTAGCACAATGGCTTGGCTAGAGGAAGGAGTAGATGCAAACGTGTGGAAGGAGAGAGGGACAATGCAAAAATGAGAAGGAAGAAGGAAGTGGTGTTAGAGAAAAAAGAGAAAGAAGAAAAGAAAAAAAGGAGGTGATGAACGAAAAATAGAGGAAAGAGGATTGCCAACTAATATATATATATATATATATATGTAGGTCATGAACAAAAAAAGAAAGGAAAGAAGAGTGCCTACTGATATATATATATACACATATATATTATTGGTTTTAAAATGAGATGCAAGACCAATAATCCTTTTCATGTGCAAGAAGTTACAGGTTATGCATTCTAATGATATCTCATTTCACGACTTTAAGAATTAAAGTAATCCCGTTGAGTAATATGCAGACAATAAAATGGTTACTTAAAAAACTTTTAAGCTTAATAGTTTTTCTAAAATTTATTTAAGCAATTTTCTCTATCCCCAACAATTTCTTTTGAATATATTAATTAATATTATTTCTCAATTTCTTACTATAAATTCCTAATTATTTAGGATTTACTTGAAATTAAAAATTCAATTATTAAAATACCATTAACTTATATTTGATGTCTATATTAGTATATTGTTAAATTTTGGATGTATTATATGACAAAGGCGAAAAATTGGATTATTTTAAATTATAGGAAGAAAAAATTGTTTGTTTTTAAACTAGACAATTAAATTAAAGCTTTTATAAAAATAGATGACAAACATACATTTAAGTCTTTGATTTATAATATTTGCTATCTTTCTTTTTTTAAATGACTGAATAGTTATATACTTAAAATTTTCTGTCAATTTGTTCCCATTCATTGTCATAAGATCATACCTAGTGAAATTTACTTTCGTACAGCTAGAAACACTTTAATATAGTGGCATCAACATTGTTATTATATATTACATGGAGGTCGGCAATCATTTTCTGGGTCATAAGGTGAATATCATTAGAATAGTACTGAGATTGTCACATTTTAATGGGAACCCCATCTTATACATTCTTAACTATTAGAAGTATTCAGTTATTGTTAATATTTAATTTGATGTTTTGTAAATTAAAAGACATTTCAAATATTTATGTCAGGCATACTGGCGTTTTGGTATTATCCCAAGATACCATAAGGCATATGTTGGCAGATTAAAAGTTGGCTATGTCCATCAATTCCTCTTGTATTCAAACCGTGGAGCTTGGTGTCTACTCTATGGTGGGTTAAAGAAAATATAGTTATGTCCTAACTAATAATTATAACTTTTGGCAAGTTTTTGATCCTAACAATTGGTACTAGCCGATGTTACATGTTTAATTTCTAATGGGATAATTGCTGAAGGGAGATTATTGGTCAAAGTGCTTATGATAGTAATTGTCTTATGGTGGAAGTTTAGGTGTAGAATTGAGTAATAGTCGAAATATGACATTTAGATTAGAGCATTTAAGTAAAAAGAATTATTCCTTGACTATAACTTAGGGCTTTAGGTTTAGTGATAAGTCATTGATCTAACAGCATATGGTAACACCATTTCTTAATTTTTTTTTATAATTATCATTTTATTATCCTATATCATGATGATTAAGATAATAATGTAATAAATGCTTCCTAAGAACGGTATGTATTCAAAGAAACTACATACTTAGTAAATTGAACAATATAAGATCAAACTTCATTTGCTAAATAATATTAGTACATTAATTATATATATAATGGTATTGTTCAAGTATATGAACACCAATAGATATATTATAAGACTAAAATTTATCATATATATACAAATAGCACCAGATCATAGAACTAATTAGCATCTGATAGGTAATGTCTAAGCCACCCCATTGGATGTGAGACACACCCAAGGCTTTCCACATAACCCTGGAGGCATCAATGATGTTGTTGGCACATGGAGGTTGGTAATCATGGTCTTCATTGCATCCCATGGTAGAGTCACACTCATCCACCACCATGGCCACCATGTTGGTGCTTATGGTGATGTTGTTAAGGCATTTGCTCTTATTGTTGAACCATCTAGTGGAAAGTGCTATAATAGTTGTGTCATATAAATGATACTTGTCACATTCTGAAGAGGCCCCAATATCTCCATCCTTTTCAAAGATATTCAAAGTGAGATATGCTTTTGTGTGGGTTGAAATTAGTGATGAGCATTCATATGTTTGATACATTTTGCCATCTACACAGCAACCTAAATCATTCTCTTTATAGCATTGACTTGGAAGTTCCTTCTTTCCTTTGATTCACCCACTGTGGTGATACTTTCGAGCTTCTCAACATAAGCAACTTGTTAGTATTAAAATGGCTAAAAGAAAAATTGATGCTCTTAAGGGAAGAGCCTCTATTCTAATCTCTATCTTCCTAATTTATGGTTTTCTATTGGGGTGCTTGGTGCTTAGTTAATTTTATGATTAGTTTAAAATTGATCATAGGTAAAACTTGAGTCTATATCCACTCATGTTTAAGCAAGAATATGAGCGATCCAGTTCCTTACAAACTTTAGCTTTTTTATTCCTTTTATTTTTTGGAATAAGGTCAGCCTTATTATTAGAAAGACTGGACCACTCATGTTCCTACCCAAACATGAGTAGATTCAAACTTGTAAGACTCTAGTGTAATTTGTTAGAGAATGATAAGTTTGTGGAATTAGTTTTGAATTTATGAGTTTTATAAGTGTAGGATTTATCCAAAAAATGATAGAACCTATAATCATAATTAACTAATGTTTAAGGTTGAATAATTTATTAAGTTGTTTTAGAAAAATAAGTAAGTAGATAGTATCAACGTCAATATTGGTAATTTTCATGCCAATAAAGGTTTCAATCAACTTAAATGCTGCAAAACGTGTGATAATTTGGAAAGTAAACATGTCCTTATTATAAATTAACTCAAGAAAGGTCAAAAAGCTTAATTATAATTATGAATATTGATGGATGTTGCTCTATTTTATTCCTACAAAAGAAGAAAATGACAATATAGAAAGCTTTAAGTTTGTTATTTACCTTGTCATATTCCTTTTTCTAAAGTTTACAATTTTAAATACGTAATCAATAGTTAAGATTTGATTAAATGGTGCTAGACTTAAAATATTAATGATTTTTCATGCCAAATATCTCACCAATCAAGTGTTTTCTTAAATTGTCCAACAAAATGAGTTTGGGAGAGGAGTTATAGAAGATCCCAATGTACATTTGACTAGATTTATAAGGATTTGTGATACCATCAATATAAAAGGAATCTCCATTGATGCAATTTGACTTAGATTGTTGCCTTTCTCACTTAAAGATACAACTACATTATGGCTTGACTTTATACATGCTCAGTTCTTCCTAACATGAGATGAACTTTCCCAAGCATTTTTTGCTAAGTATTTCCCACAAGGAAAAACTACAAGATTGAGGAGTGACATTCAGAGCTTCTTTTAGCGTGATGGGAAATATTTATATGACACTTCGGAAAGATTTAAGGATTTGTAAAAGCATTGCCTACATCATGATATTCAAGATTAGATACTTATATAGATTTTTTATAATGTGCTTCAACAACCTCTTAGAGTTAATTTGGATGTAACAACTGATAGATCCTTACTGACTCTAAACGCTAATAAGGTAGTTGATATTATTAAAGAGATACTTATAATTGGCTGAGTGAAAGACATAGAAGAGTAGCCAATGTTATGGAAATGGAGACCATTGATGCATTAAACAACAAAAATTATTCTAAATTTGATATGTTTATGAAGAGGTTTGATTATATGGGTATCAATATAGTCTCAAATTCTCTATCATACTCAGGCTTTGAACTATGTGATAGTAATTATCCATATAATGACTACCAACATAACTCTTCAGGATCTTATATGTTTGAACAAGTGTAATATGTCTCTAACAATCCTAGATCACAAAATAAGATTTATTCAATTACCTACAATTCTAGATAGTATAATCATCCTAACTTGTTTTAAAGAAATTAGAACTAAAATCATACAATGAATTAAGAAAATCAAAGTGGACCATCTAAACTAACTTTTTAGCCTATGAATAAAGGGATTCAATTTTATAATGAATATAAAAGGAATTTAGGACTAGAAGGCTACATTTGAAAATTTCTACAATGTGACTTCTAACACATTTGAAAGGTTGAAGTCCAAGTTAGATCAATTGGCTAGTCATAATAAAAATTTAAAAATATAGTTAAGTTAATTATATGGATCATCCAATACTAGAGCTTAAGGTCATTTAATAAAGTTGAGGTTAATTCTAAGGAGCAATGCTAGGCAATTACATTAAAAGGTGGGAGAGGATTAGATAAGACTCCTGCTTAGATTGAGCATTCTATTAAGCAGGATGATATGGTTGATGAGACATCAAATAGCACTCCCATTCAAATTGGAGATGAAGAAAAGACTACTAACTTATTAGTACTAGCATTGGTCAAGGTACGTGCTTTAGCTTTTATTATGTTTCCTTAAAGGTTGAAACAACAAAAGCTAGATAGGCAGTTTGATAAATTTTTGAATAATTTTAAACAACTTGACATCAATATTCCTTTTGTAAATGCTTTAGCTTGGATGTCAACATATGTGAGGTTTCTAAAGGAAATTTTGTCAAACAAGAGAAAGCTAAAGGACTTGTCACTATAACACTCACTAAGAAGTACAATACAATAATCTAGAATAAGCTACCACATAAACTCATTAACTCAAGAAGGTTTCTATTCCCTATGTAATTAGTGATGGTTTTTTTAATCATATATTGTGTGACTTACATGCAAGTGTTAATCTAATGCCTTTACCTATCTATAAGAGACTTGGCTTAGGAAACTTAAAGCCTACAAATGTTACCTTGTAGCTAGCAGATAGATCAATCATGCATCCATTAAGTTTTTTAGAAAATGCCTTAGTAAAAGTTGAAAAGTTCATTCTTCTTGTGTACTTTATAGCTTTAGATACAAAGAAAGGTACACTAATGTCATTGATATTAAGACACATTTTTTGCTATAGCTAGGGATTTAATTGCTGTGAAAAATGGAAAA